>LZPO01097135.1:383276-406059 GCA_001675575.1 Neotoma lepida | reverse complement strand
AGAGAGAGAGAGAGAGAGAGAGAGAGAGAAGGAAAGAAGGAAGGAAAGAAGAAACGAAGGAAGACAAACCTAAAACACCTCTTTTCTTCCCTTCCCTTCCTCCCCTCCCTCTCTTCCTCTTCTTTCTCTTTTTCTCAATCTATGATTCATCTACATGCTAAAGGCTTTGAGAAACTTCAGCCAAGTATCTGCCAATAAGATTGGAACAAAATAAAATCAAACCACATAAAAACAGAGCAAAATAATGATAGCAATCTTGAGAGAACTGTGTACCCCAGCTGACAGACAACCCCTGCCCCTGAAAGGCACACACATAAAGGCCTGCATTCAGATACCAGGAAGCACATGGAGATGGGTTAATGGGATTTGGGCTTTTCCTGTCTCCTGTGAGCCAGCAGTAGTAGGGTGTTCTTGCTTGATCCCGCTGCGGTCTTTTCTTGACCTGGATGTAGGGAGGGGTCTTCCTTCAGGGATTCCCTGTTGCAATTAGGGTTTCAGCAGTCCTTAGTCCACAGTGAGCCCTGTCAGGTCTCAGCTGGGGAAACAGAAGACATCCATCTTCCGAATCACAGCTGAAGACAAAGGAGAAAGTGAAGGAGCAGCAATCTGCCATAAGCAAAACCAGTTCATAGGTGGATGAGTGTCCGGTTCTGTCACCAAAATTGTAGCAGCAACAGCAACAACAACCAACAACCAAACAGCAACCTATAAAAACCCAGTTTGTAACAGCTTGTGTCTTTTTTCTTCTCTTCTGGAAATCTAAGGCAGAGGCAAGCTTGCATCCTATTGGGTAATAATACTCAGTATGATATCTCTGTAAATGGAGGATAACATGAAAAAGCCTATAGCCATGCATTAAAAACAACATTTAAAGTGGTTGCATTCATTAAAAAAAGTTAATTTAAGAAACAGCATAGTGAGTGGAGTCACAGGACTGTCACTGAAGAGAATCAAGCCAGCAGCCAAGCACATAGCCCACCTGAAGAATCTGTGGTGAACAAAAAAGGGAAATGATACAGGGATGAAAATAGAGATGGTCGTGGGCAACCTTCATCCTGTATGCCGTCAGCAAGAGAGTGACAGCTGACGAGACAGGGACAGTTTAACCAAGATTAAAAACAACGAGAACAACAAACACAATGCTCTTCTTAACATCTTTTATTATTTTATCTTTTACTTGACAAATTAAATTGCCATATTTATGCAGAGTTGTCATGTTCTGGTACATCTGTATCTCAGTGTCCAAATCATGATAGGCTTGTTTCTTAGTTTTCTTGCTGTTACTATAAAGCACTCTGACCAAAAGCCACTCAGAGGAGGAAAGGGTTTAGTTGGCTTACACTTCCAGGTCACAGTCATCATACAGAGGGGTCAGAGCAGGAACTCAAGGCAGGAACCTGCAGCAGAAACCATGGAGAAGGCTGCTTTCTGGGTTACTCTCTCTGGCTTGCTCAACCAGCTTTTTGATACAGCCCAGGNCCNCCTGCCCAGGAATGGTGTCGCTTACAGAGGGCCAGGTCCTGATGCATCAATAACAATCAAGACAGTTGCCCACAGACATGCTTACAGGCCAATCTGATCTAGACAATTTCTCAGTTGAGACTCACTTTTCATTGACTTCAAGTTGTATCAAGTTGACAATTAAAGCTAACTAGGACGACTTTCTTAAACATCTGCCGCTTCTGTAGGGTGAAAACAGACAGAATCTTTTCAAAGAAAACATTTTGTTGTTTTTTTTAATTAAAATTAGTATTTGCTAGGCATAAATAATGAGTTTCATTATGTCATTTTCATATATGAATATAATGCATTTTGCCCATCGTTATCCCCTTGTTCATCCCCTTTTTCTTCTTGGCAAGTTTCTTCCTATTTTCCTGGCCCCATTTTTTGTGAAGTTTCATTAGGGTCACTTACAAGAACATGGGTGACAGTTTATTACAGGAGCATGGGCACCTTCCCAGTGGCTACTCCACTGGAGAAAATGTCTCTCCCTAGCAACTACTAACTGCCCCAGGAAAGGGATGGGCCTCTTAGGTCTCTCCTCATTCTACAGTGGAATGTTGACAGGCCCAATTTTAAAGAAAATATTCTTGACCTAAAGGAAATCTCCAATAAAAATGTTCAGGCAGAGGGTGTAGGGCACATGGGGCTTAGCATGCAAAAAGCACTGGGTTCAATTCCCATTGTTAACACAAGTTAAGTCGAAATCATTTAATTAGAATTAATGAAGGGAGACTTTCCTAGAGATCCCACTGAACACTTTGTTAAAGATGACAAAATTCATGCATTCTTAGGAAGGAAAGTTGGTAGAACAACAGATGTTCCTTCAAAAAGTTGATACCTGAGGAGCTCTTGGCCTCTGCAGAGAGCACTGAGACATGAGGAGAGCAAAACTACTCCCTGTCCCCAGCATGCCCTCTCTCACTTTTCCTTTCAGCAGCAGCAGCCTTTGGCTACAGTGGGACACAGCCTCTCAGGAGAGGCCACGTTTCACAGCCCTGTGTGTGCATCCTTCAGGAAAGCTATCTGACAATGTGCAGGCCTGGGGAGGGATCTAACAAGAGCAATTTCAAATCTCTCCCTGGAGATGAAGCTACATGGATTTAGGTTCTCCTTCCTTCCCTGAGGTTGGAACATGGGCTCAGTGTTGCAAGTCAGCCTTATCGTGTAGAGGAGGCTGTACCATGTAGAGGAGGCTGTACCTGAGGGTGTGAGAGGGCTATTCATTAAAGGAACTTGTGCCCTTGGGTGACTCTGCCATGGTGCTTCCTAGCATGTTCTGTTTGTCCCTGTTAAAGAGGACTTCTGGCAAGGAGCTGTGTCTGCAGAGACTGACTGGTTAGAACTGCAGTACAGCAGAGTTTGGGAGGTTACAGGTCCAGAGGCTAATTACCTTATCTCAGGCTAGTTTCAGCTTTTCCATGCTGTTCCTCTGTGTCAGAACTAACACCCTGTGATTAATACATAACACTTTTTGGAACTTTTCACTTAGCACATCCACTGGCTTCCACCAAACCCCAAACTAAGAATGTCATCAGACAGCATCTCGGGTCTATAGAACAGCTTCTTCCATCTTGCTAAACTCACCTCTCTGATGTATTATAACCCACCAATATATTTTAAATTTGATTTATGACTTTCTGTAAAACTACGAAATGTCATTAAACTGCTTCCATGCTGGGACATGGAATTTGGGGTAACCTAAATTCATAGTTTTGGGCCATGGTCATTTAAAATGGTTCCAGAAAAACTATCTCTTATTTCATTTAAGCTGAGGACTGGTTTGAGTGTGTGTGTGTGTGTGTGTGTGAGAGAGAGAGAGAGAGAGAGACAGAGACAGAGACAGAGACAGAGAGAGACAGAGAGAGACTGTTACATGTAAGGGAATGATACTTCTGCCTGTCAGCACATTAGAACCTTGCTATAGCATCCCAGTACCTGCTTGAACTGAAACACCCCAACCCCAACCATATAACAATAGAGAAAGCTGCCTGAGTGGCAATCAGCCAGCCAGCAAGCAAAGATGAGTTTGTTCTCTCTGCTCCTGAATGCGATGTGACTAGCTGCTTCTAGAGTTTCTGCCTTGATTTCTCCCCAGTGTAACTGTAACCTGGAATTGGAAGCCAGATAAACCCTTTCTCTCCTAAGTTGCATTTTATTGAGTTATTTGTCACAGAAACAGTGAACCCAGAGCAGGTCCAATACTCTCTCCAGAATGGATAAAACAAAACAGTGATGGCCCTGAGTGTCTGCACTGCTGTGGAAGCACTAACTTGCCTGTCATTGCTGTGGGGGGTAAAGTGTCCACAGACATCCTGGAAAACATTCTGGTAGTTCTTGAAAATCTAAAGATGTTATTCTAAAACAACCGTGTGTGTTTATATAAAAACATACATACCAGTGTTCACAGCAGCTTTGTTAGAGCCCCAAACAGCTAGAAACAATACTGCGGCAGTTTAATAGGTAAATGGTTAAATAGATGGCGGTATATCCATACAACAGAATATTGCTCACCAATACAAAGGACAAGTTATTTGTATATACTGCAGCTTGGATCATCCTTTTGGGAATTCTGCTCAGTGGTAGAGAGCTTATTCCCCAAATTTATAAGATTTCACTAATAGAAAACTTTTGGAGTATGAAAATTTTAGAAATGGAGAAACGATTAGTGGAGTATGTACACTCATTCATTAATATTAATTAATCAGGACTCTCTAGAGCAGTGGTTCTCAACCTTCCTAATGCTATGATCCTTTAATACTATTCCTCATGTTGTGGTGACTCCTAACCATGAAACTATTTTCATTTCTACTTCATAATTATAATTTTGCTACTGTTATGAAGTGTAATGTAAATATCCATGTTTTCTGATGGTCTTAGCAACCCTGTGAAAGGGTTATTTGACCCCCTCCCAAAGGGGTAAAAACCCACAGGTTGAGAACCACTGGAGAAACAGATCTAGCAGGAGACATACTCTCATACCCACCCTCCCTCCCCTGCCCCACCTTCCACGTATCATAGAGATGGTAGAGATTCTGGAGCAGAACTGAAGGCCTGTGAACTAGAGACACCAAGTTGGGAGATGCTTCATTTCCCAGGTCCAGCAGTTATGAAAGGAGGGAGGGCATACTGTCCACATTTTGCCTCCTTAGTCACTCAGAGGAGTGGATGATGACCACCCAGCTTGCTTGGTTCACCTATTCCAATGCCAGCTCCCCGCAACACACGAATGAAAGGTAACCAGATGCCTGGGGGTTCTGTGATCCCGCACGTTGACATATGAAATTACACAGAATGTTCCTGGAGGTGGGTATGATTATAGAGAGAATCAACAGGCATCCTTGCTTGGTTGGAGCTGGTCAGTATCCGGATTGTGGTTGTGTTTATGCAGATCCACAAGTGATAGAATTGTGTAGAGTGCATATGCTTGTACACAGGCAGATACAAATGGCTGGGTCATCTAAGTAAAGTTGGCGGATTGTAGCCANGTGTGATGAAATTGTGTAGAGTGTGTATGTGCACACATGCAGACACAAATAAAGCTTTGGCTCTGGAGTAAGGTTGGCAGATTGTATACTGGGTGTAATATACTATAAATTTTGCAAAATGTTAGCACTTGGAGAAACTGAGGAAAGACATAGAATTATGTTGTATCATTTCTTATAGGTGCATTTAACTCTACAATGATCACTATAAAAATTTCATTAAAACATACAACAACTCAGAAATGACTCAACTACTGTCCTTAGATAGAACAGTGACTCTTCTAGAGGAACTTGTTCTATGGGTACAGCTGGTTCTACNGGTATAGCTAGTACCAAAATACCCTTCAAAGGACAATATCCCCAAGGGCCAGCTGACTTCTGTCTGTCTGTCTGTCTCTCCCTCACCCCTATCTAGGACGTAAGTCAACATCAGGTATCTTCTTTGATTGTTCTCCACTTTATGTACTAAGACCCTAGGGATCATCTCAACTTCCTGGGGACCACAAACAGGTCCCCACACCTGCTGGNTGCTGGGATTAAAGGCTCATACCATCATATCTGGTTTTACCACCTTAGCATTTGAGACGGTTCGTCAGTAAACCTGGAGCTCTTCGTTTCAGCTAGACTGGTGGCCAGCAAGTTCCAGATCCTCCTGTCTGCCTCTTCAGTGCTGGGGTTACAGATACACACCTTGCCTGCCTTTTATGTGGGTGCTGGGGATCAAATTCAAGTTCTCATGCTTGCATAGAAAGTACTCACTGATGGAATAGCTCCAAATTCGCTTCCCCTGCTTATTTTGGATAAAATTCCTGTATCTGTGAAGAGAAAGAATGAGTTAAGTGGTTGCCAAGTAAAATCATAATTCGAAACATTCAGTTGCTCAATGACTGACCATCATAATAAGGTTATTTTTCCATTTAATATTGCCAAGTGAAACTGGGTATTCCATGTGGGCTTCTAAGCATGTAAGCTCAAGGTTCCTTAGATTACTGGGCATTTCCCCTTAGGGCATGGTCAATCAAATCATCTAGTCCTGTGACCATCACAGTTTTAGGGAACCACATGGAATACTTTACTGTCATAATAGCTGAGATAGTTAACTTGAAGGCTAACTATACAGTCACTTATTCTAGGGATTTCCCTCCTGTGATTTCCTCTCTTTCATTCTCAGATTCCATTCGTTTCTTCTTCCTTTTTTTTTAATGGATGTGAATGTGTGTGTACAAGTTCATGTAAGTGTGTGCACATGTGTTTGTAAGCATGGGAGTAACAGGGCACATTATTTTGTGCACATGTGGGCAGGCTATAGGACAATCTCGAGTGACATTCCTCGGGAGTATGAACCATGTTGTTTTATTCCTTGAGGTCATGTCTCACAATGCTCTGGAGCTTACACGTTCTGCTGGACTGACTGTCCAATGGGCTCCCGACATTTGGCTGTTTCTTCCACCCCTCTTCCGGCCCCCGGTGCTGGCTCCATGAGTGTGTGCCAATGTGCCTGGGGGAATTCTGAGTCTCAACTCAGGTCCTCACACTTGAGTGGCAGGCCTTTACTAATTGAGCTATTTCTCCAATCCCTTCTCTCCCTTTTATTAGGGACACAGAGAAGGTCAAACAGGCAGGGAAAAAGACTTCTGACAGAAGTTGGGAAGGATTTGTGCTGTAAACTAACAAAACCATGAAGTCTCCCTGTCATTACAGATCTGTTATTAATCCAGAAATATTTTCTAGATTAGAAGTAGATAGAAGATTCTTGCTTNGCTTAATATTTATCTTTCGTTATCTTAATGTGTGTCAGCTTCTGGACTTAATGGTAGATCTTTTGCACAATAACAATCTGAATAATTTGCCCAGAGTTTATTTGTGTTGTTTTACATTTCCATAATTAAATTACAGAAAAATGTCCAAATCTTACAGTTTTTCTTGAAATGACTATTAAAAAAATTGAAAATTAAAAAAATCAAAACTGTGAATCTGATTTTGTTTATGTCTAACTGTATGGTTATTAAATGGGAACCGACCTGGAAAAATGAATGTAATGATAAGCTTCTTAAGACCTTGGATGAGAATTGCTTAAGGGGAAGCAAGAAGCTTGAAAGGGTTTGNATTAAATTTTCTTAAATATTTGTTCAGAAAGCACAATTCCGACATGCAGAAGCCATCAAGACAAAACTTCCCTCCTATTTTCAGCCTCAGAATNCCTCAGCACACATTTATAACCCCTTTATTTNCTGCTTAGATGGGCAAGTTGTGAGGCAAAGGCAGAGAATCAAAGGCAAACTTTAAGCCATGGATGCCAAATTTTGCACATGTGAAGTTATTGGCGGAATCAGTGAAATAATGAAGCTAAGTCTTGAGTGTCGGCTGCACTGTAACTTGTGCAGGAAGTGGTCCTAACCTCATGAATTACAGTGAAAGATACAAGTATGGTTTAGTTAAAAGGATAAAAATGAACTTCGTTTCACATTTGTACTTATTTTNCTTAAAGGAACCATAGTGTTTTCCAAGGTAGATTTATTGGGTAAAGCTGCTTCTGTTTTGGTTAAACTCTATTGGTTTAAGAAATATCCAGCGAATATCAGCTGGGCACTTGTTCTGCCTTGGGGACATCTGTGGGCTCAAACCAAGGACGCTGAGGTTGGAAGACTGTGAGTCACAGGTTGGCTCAGATGCTCGGGGGTCTCTGATTTACTCTCAGGAAATTCAGTCTGGGTCTGGACCCTTGGTTCCTTCCTTGAAAGATCAAGGGCTTGAAACAGCCTGGAGCAGTGTCTTCTGACATTCCATGATCACACCTTAAGTGGGCTGATGATGGCAGATTAGAACTTCCATGGGAGGAAGATATGATAGATGATGATTTTTGTTCCTGGGAGAACCTACATTTTTACTATGAATTAATTTCTTCCATTGTCATAGTTTTCTTCAGAATCAAAGAAAGCAAACTATCTGCTTTTCATGTGAGATTTCCCTTGTGCTTGAAATCCTCACAAGTGTTTTTAACTGCCATCTTCCGGTTCAATCTTAGGGGAGAAGTATGACCTGGATGAACAATGACAAGTTAGTAGAAAACTCAGGCCACTCTGATTTGCTGGATACTATAGCTTGTTGCTAAAGAGATAAACAGTTTGTGGCAAACCATGGCAAAGGTCAGGATTTTGGCATGAAATAGAGTTTGCAGACTCAAAAGTGTTTGTGTTTAGTTCTGAATCCAACTCTGTGATTGAACGGATGGGAGAAAATGAGATTGACTTCTCTGTTTATTCATTGGTTTTCATCTCTGAGCTTTGCCCAGGTCAGGACATTTCACTCCCTTCAGCCTTGGAGAGCTCATTTTGTTGTTGTTGTTGTTGTTGTTGTGTTTTTTGTTGTTTGTTTGTTTCCATGTCATTCTCTAAGCCCCGAAAACACCAGCTATTTCAAAAGCTTTCTCAACAAAATAGTTAAAGATTGGCACCTCCAAATCCCTTTCCTTCAGATTTGATACAGAAAAACACTTAACGGGTGAGCAGTTTCACTCACTCCAGTGCTTCTGAAAGGTTAAGAAAGCATGTTTGTGCAACTGGAGAGTTGGCTCAGTGGTTAAGAGAACTAGTTTCTCTTCCAGGGGACCTGAGTTCTATTCTCAGCACCCAAGTCAGGAAGCTCACAGCTGTCTGTAACTCTAGGAGATCTGATGTCCTCTTTCTGGCCTCCATAGGCATCTGCACAAACACATATACCTACCCATGAACATACACATAAATTAAGAGACCTTTTATTTTATTTTAATATTAAAAATTATAATAATATAATTACATTATTTCCCATCTTTCTTTTCCTGCCTCTAACCCCTCCCATGACCTGCCTTTCTCTCTCTCAAATTTATAGCTTCTTTTTCTTTAATTGTTGTTAGAAACACAAACACACATACACACACACACACACACACACACACACACCCCTAAATACATAAATATAACTTGCTTCATCCATATAATATTACCTGAATGCATATGATCTCAAAGCTGATCTCTTGGTGTTGGATAGCCANTTGAAGGATGGGCTCTTCCCTGAGGAAGAACATTTTTCTCACCTCAGAATTCTTCAGTTACCTGTCTTTATCTTGGGAAGAGGCCCCCGAGAGATTTCCCCCTTTCACATCAGCATGTTCACTGAAGTCATCATTGTCTTGCTTAGTCAGCCATGGTGATGAGATTTCATGGGAATAGATTTTTTGATATTTCCAGGAGGCACAATCTCACTGCAAGCTTCCCATTCCTTTAGCTCTTGTAATCTTTCTACCCCCTCTTCCACAATGATCCCTGAGCCCTAGGTGCAAAAACTGTGTTTTGTTGTTGTTGTTGTTGTTGTTGTTGTTGTTGTTGGCATAGTGGACACACCTGAATCTTCTACTGATATTTTAATTCCTGTCTAAGCCCCAGGCCCGGCAGTCAGCACCTAGATGCTCAGACTGAAGCCTGGCAGGATTTCCGGTCCCACTGGCACCAGCTTGGCCATGGCTGCAGCCACAGGTTTTAACTAAGTCTCTATCATTCTATTCACCAGTAAAGACCTGGGAGTCAGATGTTGGGATGAAAACCTGCTAGATCAGAGAAGCCTAGAAGCAACCTGCTGACCTTCCTTTTTGGCCGGAGACCAAGCAAGAGATCTATTCGTCCCAAACCAAAAAGATGGCAAATCTCTAAGTCCCTCCCTACTCCTTCCTGTGCATCTCTCTATCCGTTTTCCTGGCTCCTCCATTTGTCATCTCTATGGCTAATTCCTGTCAACTAGTCACTGGCTCTGCCCCCTGATCNAAGGTTAATTTTATTAACACAGTCTCGAAGTTTCACAGTGCGATAAAATATGCTGCAACAGTGCTGTAAATTATGGAATGGGACTGGACACCATACAGTCTCTTGTTCTGGGTTTTTGATTGGGTGCTGTTTTCCTTAATAGTCTTAATCTGTTGCAAAGAGAAATTTCTTTGATGAAGGGTAAGAACTACACTTATCTAGGTATAAGGACATATATTTAGATGTAGTTAGGAATTATGCTAGTTTAATAAAGTGGTGGTTGTAGGTTCTCCTTCTAGATCCAAGACCTCACTAGCCAAGGGTCATTGGCTATGTTTATCATAATAGACATGGTTTCCATCTTCTTTCATGAACTGTAAGTCCAAGTAGAGAGCTGTTGGTTACTGCCCAGGTATACATGACACTACTGCACCCTTAGTGTTATTGTATCATGATGATTGTTGTGGTTTGTAGGCATCATAGCTGGGTAGGACTATTGGTACTTTCCTCCCTTGGAAACTTGCATGACACCTTCTGGTACAATTAAAGCTATTCCTCAGGGAGGAAGCTTTCAGGTCAGATCCAGCTCAGGAGACTCTGGGTCCTGTGTCTGAAGTGCATGGTGTATTCAGCAATAGGGCCTTACTTCTCACCACTGGAAGGCAACCTAGGGCAACAGCAATAGCCTACAATGTTTAGGAAGTTTCTTGGACAACCTTGACCAAAAACTCAAAAGGGGGTTTCTCATTCATGGTTGTGGGGTTTTTGTTAAGTAATCTGTAGTTCTTTAGATGAGCATTGTCAGCCCAGATGGGAAGATTTCATTTAAACTATATATGCATATACAAACATATTTATAATTATAGATAGATAGATTGTAATATATTTCTGTGGGGGTTTGAAAGAAAATGGCCCCCAAAAGGAGTGGCACTAATGGGAGGTGTAGCCTTGTTAGAGTTGGTGTGGTCTTGTTGGAGGGTAAGTGTATCACAATTGAGGTGGACTTTGAGGTCTCATATATGCTCAAGCCATGCCCAGTGAGACAGTTCACTTCTTGCTGCCTACAAGATGTAGAACTCTCAGCTACCTCTCCAACACCATGTTGGTGCATGCCTGCACTATGATGATAATAGACTGAACCTTTGAACTGCAAGTGAGCCAGCCCCAATTAAATGGTTTCCTCTGTAAGGGTTGCTGTGATCATGGTGTCTCTTTACAGCAATAAAAACCCTAAAACAGCCTCATAGCTTTACTGTTATTTTACCCTATTTCCCTTCTTCTGTATTTCTCTGCCCCATCCCTAATGAAAGCCTCCTATTTCCCCCTTCCAATCACTTATATCGTATTTTTCCCCTCTAGAGTGTTCCCTGTGGCATGATCCTCTTTTATTTTCTTGGTTTTTGCAGTAATTCTAGAATATGTACTCTCATCTGAAGATTTGGAGCTGGGAGCCTCAGATGAGACAGAACATCTGACCTTTGTCTTTCTGTTTCTAGATTACCTCATCAATATTCTCTTTTCTAGTTGCATCCATTTAACTACAAATTTTGTGATTTAATTTTTCTTTACAGTGGAATAATATTACACAGTCTATATGTACCCCATTTTCACCATCTGTTTGTCAACTGAAGGACAATTAGATTGTTTCCATTTCCTAGCTGTTATGAGTAGGGAGATAATGAGTAGGGATGGTTGAGCAAGCATCTGTGGAGTGGGATATGGAATTCTTTGGGTCTATGTCATGGAGTGACATAGCTGGGTCAAATTGCAGATTTGGTTTTAGCTTCTGAGGGTTCTCCACACTGATTTCCAGACTGCATGGACCAGCTTGCAATCCTACCAACAGTGGATGAGGATTCCCTTTCTCCCAGGATTTGTTGTTGAATATTTTTTTGTTTATCTTTGTTGTTCTGACTGGGGTAAGAGGAAATATCAAAAATGACTTTATTTTCATTTTCCCAGTTGCTAGGAATAATGAACATTTTTTGGAGATATTTCTTAACCTTTAGAATTTCTTCTTATGAAAACTCTCAGTTCAAATCTCAAGCACAGTTTTTGAATGGATCATTTTTTTGATTCTTATTTTTGGAGTTTCTTATATATTCTGTATATTAAGCCTCTGTCACATGTATAACTGGCAAAGATTTTTTTCTCTCATTTCCTTTTTACTTGATTATTTCTTTAGCTATGTGGAAGATTTTTAGTTTCATTAAGTTCCACTTGTCAATTGAAGACCTCAATTCCTGGGCAAATAAGGTCTAATTCAGAAAATCTTTTCCCGCATTTATATCCTGTAGGGTACTGCCTGTGTTGTCTCCTAGCAGCTTCAGATTTAGGTCTTTGACCCATTTGGAATTAGCTTTTATGCAAAATGATAGATGTGGGTCTAATTTCATTCTTCTGCATGTGGATATCTAGTTTTCTCATTACCATTTGTTGAAGATGCTGTCTTTTCTCTAGTGTATGTTTTTGGCATCTTTGTGAAATATTAAGTGGCAGTAGTTAAGAAAATATTGGCTGTAGATCTTCTTTGAAAATCTAATAGAGCCAGGCGGTGGTGGTGCANGCCTTTAATCCCAGCACTCGGGAGGCAGAGGCAGGCGGATCTCTGTGAGTTCGAGGCCAGCCTGGTCTACCGAGCGAGTTCCAGGACAGCCAGGGCTACAGAGAAACCCGATCTTGAAAAAGAAAAAAACAAAAAGAAAAAAACAAAAAGAAAAGTCTAGTAGAATTCTGCTGTGAATCTATCTGGGCTTGGACTTTTTTATTTGGGAGGCTCTTATTACTGTTTCCATCTGCTCGTTTGTTACTGTCTGCTTAGGTTGTTGATCTCTTCTTGGTTTAATTTTGATAGTTTACTGTATCTAGAAATCATCTATCTCTTTTAGGTTTTCCAGCTTAATGGAGTAGAGATTTTTAATAAATTCCCTCATAATAATCTGAATTTCTTTGGTGTCTGTTGTAGTATTTCCCTGTTCATTTCTGATTCTGTCCATTTGGATCCTCTCTTTCTTTCATTTTGTTACTTGGGCCAAGAGTCTGTCAATCTTGTTTATCTTCTCAAAGAAGCAGTTCTTAGATTTATTGATATTTTTAATATTGTTTTCTTTGTTTCTATTTAACTATCTTTGGCTTTTATTTTTACTGTTTCTCACCACCTACTAGTGTAGGTGGAAGTTTTTCTCCCGCCTGCCTGTTGCCGAANACCCAGGCAACTGCTTCTTAAATAACTGACTCTGTGGCTTAATCTTACATATAAATGATCAGCCAGTAGCTCAGGCTTATTACTAAGTAGCTCTTATACTTAAATTAACCCATAATTCTTATCTAGGTTTAGCCATATGGCTTGGTACCTTTTCTCAATGTGACATTCTCATTTTGCTTCCTCTGCGTCTGGCTGGTGACTCCTTGATTCTACCCTTTCCCTTCCCAGCATTCTAAGCTTGGCTTTGCCACCTACACTTCCTGCCCAGCCACCGGCCAATCTGTTTTGTTAAACCAATTCAAGTGACAAATCTTTACAGTGTACAAGAGGATTACTCCACAGCATACTAGGCTTGGTTTTGTTCATTCTTGTTTTTCCAAAGTTTTGAGTTGTATCGTTAGTCCATTTTTTTTTTTTGGTTTGTTTGTTTTTAATGTAGGAACTTAGAGCTATAAATTTCCCTCATAGGACTGCTTTCAATGTGTACCAGAGGTTTTATTGTATTGTATTTTCATTTTAATTTTGATCCAGGAAATTTTTATTTCTTTTTTAATTTCTTCTTCAACCCATTTGTCATTCAGCAATGAGCTATTTAATCTTCACACATTTGTGTATTTAATAGAGATGTGTTTGCTGTTTAAGTTTTATTGTGTTGTGGTTAAAATAGAATACATGGAATTATTTCAATCTTTCTGAATTGGTTATGATTCATTTTGTGTCCCAGAATGCAGTCTATTTTGGAGAAACTTCTATATATAACCTGCTAAGTAGAATGTATATTATTTAGTATTTGGGTCAAATATTTTGTAGATATCAGTTAAGTCCATTTGTTATATGATGTCATTGAATTCTGATACTTTTCTGCATATTTGTGGTCCAGATGGCTTTATTTTGGAGAAAATGAGATGTGAAATCATCTTCTATTAATAGGTTGATGTTATTTTATGTTTTTAATTCTACTCCTACACCTTTTATGAAACTGGGTGTACCAGAGTTTGGTGTGCATACATTTAGGACAGTAATGTCTTCTTGGTTAATTGCTCCTTTGATTAAAATGAAGTGTCCTTCTTTATCTCTTCTGATTAGGTTTGGTTTGATGTCTGTTTTGTCTATATTAGAATAGTAAACCCTGCCTGCTCCCTGCNCTTATTTGATTGGAGTATGTTTGTCTATCCTTTCACACTAAGGTGGTACCCATCTTTAGAGTTAAGATGTGTTTCTTGTAGACAACAAATAGTTTTNTGTTTTTCCCTTCCTTCATTCTTTCTTTTCTTTCTTTTTTTNTGTCCCTAAAAACATAGAGAGAAAACTTTCTTTGTTCTAAGAGATTGATGGCTCCATACCCTTGGGCTCAGNATCCAAGATGAATCCCATGAAGGGTCAGAGAATCAGCTTTTGTGATTGAGAATTAAGGAGTGGGGAGGGGTTGGCAGATCCAGGCCTAGAAACTTCTTTTTGGTAAATTGTTCATCAAAATTGCTGGATGGTAGATGAGTCAGATTGCCTGCAGCCTCTGGGTTTCAGGGTGAAATATAAGTCATGGTTTGGAATGACATCCCAGCTCCAGGACATATTATGGGAGTTGAATGCTTTCTGGAATTCCATAGGCAGAAGGTTTCTTGAAACCTTGGGCCTATTTTTTTGACCCAGGTTTAGGGAGTAGGCCATTTTTTCCACACCCTTCACAGATAAGGCATAGAAGCCATGGGTTTTTGTCGGCTGCTCCCTGCCAGCCGTTAGGAAGTTTGGGGATCTGGAGGGACCCTAAGAGGGGCACTGTTTTTACTTCATTCTGTGTGGTGGACTGAGTGATGGCAGGGACTTGATCCAGGAGGAACTTCTGTAAAAAGTTTAAAAGACATGGTGAAAGTGTAAATATGAGGATGACAAGGAGGAAGAGTGGGGGAGGAGCCTAGATAGGAGTGAACCAAGAGCCCGTCTAGAGGGGGAGGAGGAGGAGGAGGAGGAGGTGGTGGAGGAGGAGCAGGAGGAGGAGGAGGAGCAGCAGGAGGAGGAGGAGGAGCAGCAGGAGGAGGAGGAGGAGGAGGCTTGTTGATGAATTCTCTGTGCCTTGTCCCTCATCTTTGGACCATGTCTCAAACCAGTTTGGATTTGCTGATTTAGAAGCACATTATTCTTGGAAGAGGGCAGACATCCCTCCATTAGCAACAGTGAGTTGGTCTAATCCACTTTGATTTTGGAGTACGATATTGACCAAAAATTGAACTATTCTGTCCTTGTTCAAACTGACTACCCCTAAATTAGGGGAAAAGACCCTTCAAAGACTCTTAAAAAGTCCCTTGAGAAGAGACTCGATATTTTGGGCTCCGGGGTCACCCCTTTGCTGTGTGTGTGTCTTCACTTATCTCAAATTGTTTACCTCAGCCTCCGACCTTCCCTTCACTCATAAAGATCCTTGAAGGAACTTTTGAAATGCTGGGGAGGGCTTTTCTAAACAGGCTGCACCCCTCTGCTTTCACCAAAACCTGTAAAACTTGCTCTTTCCAATGTCTGCTCAAGGGACCTTACCTGTCTGAAATAAGCCTACTTCGAAAAGCTCCCTTTCATATTCAAAGACTGACTTCCTTGTGTCCACTTCCGTTATTTACCTACAATCTTACTAGTGCAGCCTCACCATCACCACCTTTGCTCCACAAGACCAGATAACGCCCTTCTGGAAATATCTGCCTCATTGGCCTTCCTACCTTCAATCTTTCTGAGTCCTCTTCTGGTCCTCAGTATTACTGGAGACCTAATTTCCAAGCTCTAAGCAAATAATTAATCCTTTTCCCTATTCAAATCTCACTCTGCTGCCACCTGTCTGCTCCCCAAACTGTCTTACCTTTTTGAGTTTTCCTCAACACTAATAACAGTTTGCCTAACTAATGGGTCATCTAAATCTTCTTGCCCCTTTGGGCATTCCTTCAGGACTCAGAATGGTTTCTTTGCATCAATTAAGCTGTCTGGTGAGGACCAGCTCCCAGAAAACCTTAAATAAACTTCAAATCAGCGTGACACCCTTCAGGACTGACTTGATTCTTTGGCCACCACCGTACTCTAAAATCAAAGAGGATTTTGTTCATTGATCACCCAGCCAGCTGGTGTCTTTTGATAGGAAAATAGAAACTGTTAATATTGAAAGTTATTTTTAAAAAGTGCATGTTGTTGAGTTTAGGTAGTGTTTGTATTCTCAGTGATAGTTTGTGTTTCAGTAATTATAGCTTTGTTTTCTTTCTACATTCTCTTTTCTATGTTCATCTGTCTGGCTAGCCTGAAATATCACGTCTTACATTATACTTAGATTTGGTCTGTTGGCTAGAATTTTTTAGGCTGTTTATATCATAGGAAGTTTTTTTTTTTTCTTCTTAAGATATGGCAGATAGTTTTGCTGGATACATTAGTTGAGGTTGGTTTTCATTGGAATGCACTGCTCCAGGCTCTGTGGCTTTCAGTGTTTCCATCCAGAAATCAGCTGTTAGTCTGATGCATTTTCCTTCAAATCCTAGATCATCTCCATTATTTCTATCAGCCTTGTGTTAGTGTTTTCTTCAGCATCGCTCAGACATTTATTCTCTTTAATTTCATTGAGCTGTTTCTTTGTGTCTTCTGTAAACTCCTTGAATTGTTTGATGAAGTTTATGACTATTTTTTAAAATACTATGTCCTGAGGTTTTTCTATGTAAATCTCATTGCTGAACATTTCTATAAGACTGATGGTTTTTTTGGGGGGTGGGGGAGAATACTACGTTGATCTCTCATACTGTTTGTGTTTTGTGAGGAGATCTGGTTCTGAGAACTTCTGTTAGTTCTGTGTCTATTAGAGACAGAACACAGGCTGTGTGGGCAGGGTTGGGACTAAAGGTTGGCTATGGATTAGGTGGAATGAAGTAAGGTGAGTAGAGGTGACTGGACTGGTGGACAGGATGTGTATCCTTGTCTAAGTCCAGAGTTTATGGATAGATCCGGGGATCTAGGGTATGTGGAGGGCAGAATCAGGCAAACTCATCAGGCCAGAATCTGTTCAGAATCTGGGTGAGTGGAAAGGTTGGAGGTGGCATTGGAGGGGCCTATAGGTAGTAGGCAGCTGGAAAGATCCTTGTGGAAATCTATTGGCTGGGGACTGTACAAAGCAAGAGTGGCCAGACTAGGTGTNCAGGGCACTGGATGTGGGACCAGGGGTAGTTCTGGGAGCTTGGGGAGGATATGTATGAGGGAGGGGCAGGCAGACAAGGCCGACTCACCTGATTAGATCCTGGTGAAAGATGTGCAGAATCTGGCTAGAAAGAAATGTTGGATAAAGTGTAGGAGTGGTCTCTGAGTGGTGGACAGGCAGGGAGGGGTCTTGTAGAAGCCTAGAGGTTGGGGACTGTGCCGACAGGGACATCCAGACTAGGCCAGGGCACTGGATAGTTTGTGGGATTGATGTGTGTGTATGTGTGTGTGGTGTGATGTGTGACATATATGGTGTGTATGTGTATGTGTGTGATGTGGTATGTGATGTGTGTGTGGTGTGTATGTGTGTATGTTTGTGTGTATGTGTTTGTGTGTGTGTGTGTGTGTGTGTGTGTGTGTGTGTGTGACATTACATGGATACACCTGGATAGACTCTGCTGAAGAATGTGTATGATCTGGCTGGGCATTGAGGTTGGAGCTAAAAGAAATCACAGAAAAAACATATTTAGGCTAATTTGTTTTCAGAATATAGTCTTTAAAATTGAGAAAAATCTCTTTGATGTTTTAATTTGATTTTAAAAAGCCAATTTTCCAAAAATACTNATCTCAGGTCTACTCTTAACCCTATTTGTTTGTTTGTTTGTTGAAATAGGGTCTCATGTAGTCCAGGCTGGCTTTGAGCTCATTATGTAGCAGAGGTGGACCTTGAGCTCAGAATGCATTCCCCAAGTACTCCACACATGGCTTATGAGGTGTTGTGGATTGAACCCAAGGCTTCATGTATGTTAGCCAAGCGCCCTACCAACTGAGCTATGTTCCCAGTCCACCCTTAATTTAGATACATCCTATAGAATAAGAAATGATTCAATTTTTCATGCAATCATAAGCTAAGCAATGCTCAGCAGGTGTCAATAGGGAATACCCACCTCAAATGCTTTCTGCAGGGAAATGTTTGATGCTATTGAGCAGCCTTGCTGCAAAAACTGGAGACCATTTCTAGTTTTCCACCTCAAGCAGGAAGCAAATCTTTTCCATACAACTATGAATCCGCCTGCCGGTTCCCCATCCCCAGCTCTAACCCCTTCTTTGCCCTACCATCTAAAGTGAATGCAGGTTACATTATGTTGCAGATCTCTGATAGAGATGTCACATGTACAATATGGGTCCATGGCTAGAATTCTGCAAGAGTATTATAGAAAAGAAAAGAATTTTATAGAAACCCACACTCAAGGGTTGGGGATGTCGTTCAGTGGTAGTGTGCTTGCCGAGTAGGCATGAGGCCTTGGGGTCTAACGCTAGTACTGAAAAGGAAAGGAAGAGAGAGAGAGAAAGAGAGAGAGGAAGGAAGGAAGGAAGGAAGGAAGGAAGGAAGGAAGGAAGGAAGGAAGGAAGGAATCCATATACAAAATTCAGCAATCAACATACAAGCACACATATAGCCCAGTATCAAATACTAGGCTCCTTGGATCAAGAATTAGATTCTCTGACAAGCCTATGAGATGTAGAACCTGCCCTTGGATACCTANAGAGGTATCACAGGCTCTTTTCTGAGGAGAACTAGAGACTGATATAAATCCTTTAGGGTGTCCTAATCATAATTGTCATAGACTTTTATTTTTATGTTTTATGCTATAAGATCTGATGTAGCCCACAGTGGCCTTGAACTTGTAATGTAACCGAGGATGATCTAGAACTTCTGATCCTCGTGTCTCTGCCTCCCAAGTGCGAGAAGTTCAGACCTTCAATACCCCAGTTGATGTGGTGCTGGGGATCAAACCCAGTACATTTTAGGCATATAGGCTACCAAGTTAATCATATCTCCAGCCCCATGGAATATACTTCATCCTGCCTAGGTTCCTGAATATGAATCCAGTGATTCTCAACAAGTTTGAGTTTCCTCAAAAATGCTTTCATATACCTACCAGTAGCTGCTGCAACAGATCCAAGATCCAGCAGCTAAACATGCAGGCATGTACTCACAGCATGGGCCAACGAGGTGCGTGGCTGGCTGGGGCATTCACACTACATGGTGAGTCAGGAATCCAAGTACTCTGTTCTGTGGTGGAATTTACAGCCCTCTGCACTGAGATGCTGGTCAAGAAGCCACATCTTATCTGGAGTGGCTGGTTGTTCATCACCACAAGAAAACTNGAGTGAATTGTATTGATTTTTCTAGCTTGAAGAAGTCCTGTGAACCAGCATAGGCTCTGAGACCTGAAAGCAAATCTGGGAAGGGTCTCTGGAAAAGGTTTTCCTGAGAAAGCTTCAATGGAAGGGCTCTTTCTCACTATCTTTCTCGTGTTTGTGATGTGGTGGGAACTACAACCAGTTAAAGCCAGTACNGAGCAGGTTTGTAAAGCTGCCCTGTTTCCAGCATCNTATTGNCTATTAATAGAGTTCATTTGAAGGCTCCTTATTTCTGAATTCCTTTTTGAACATAAGAATTAACAAAACAATTTTATTGTTGTAGCGACTTTGTGTCAGTTTTCTATTACTTTNCATAAAAAATTCTTGATCTGTGCAAACTGTTTCTTCATGATGATGAATTATAAGTAACATTAAATTAAACAATTTCTGTTTATAGTTGCTACATAGGCTTGGCTCAGGGGTTCAGTCATGAGGAAGGTAACATTTTCTCTTCTCCATGAATACCCAGNCCATTTAGGTGAGCTACTTGGAGCAAGAAACCACCCAGAACACTCATGTTTTTAGAAGCCCTTACTTCTAGTTCCCATGAGCAAGTGTTTTGNATATTTTGAGCTCTGTATTCAACTTCATTCTTTTAGTTTATTACCGACTTTTCCTCACCTCCATTTTCTTTGCTTTTTTTTGAGACAGGGTCTCATGTACACCAGCCTGTCTTCAAACGGTGTGTATCATAGAATAACCTTGAGTCCCCGTTCTTCCAGCCTTCACTTCCTCTGTGCTGGGATTACAGGCATGCACCACGCTATCTGGCATCTCCCAACCTCAAACTTAATGATGAGAAAATACATATTGATGGGTGGCAGTGGTAACATATGCCTTTAAGTCCAGCAAAAAAGGGAGAGGCAGGCAGATCTCTGTGAATTCGAGGCCAACCTGGTCTACAAAACGAGTTCTGGGACAGCCAAGACTACACAAAGAAACCCTGTCTTGAACACCAGCACCCCCCAAAAAAAAGAGAAGAAAGAAAGAAAAAAAGGAAGAAGGAAGGAAGAAAGAAAGAAAAGGAAAGGAAAGGAAAGGAAAGGAAAGGAAAAGAAAGAAAAAAAAGAAAAGAAAAGAAAAGAAAAGAAAAGAAAAGAAAAGAAAAGAAAAGAAAATATGTATAGGAAATGGAGCTAAAATGAATTAGGACTTTTGACAGTTTTCAAAAATGTCTCCTGGGATTGGAGAGGTGGCTTTGTGGTTAAGAGCACTTTTTTTTCTTGCTGTGGTCCTGGAAAAGTTTAGTTCCCAGCATGCGCATGGTGGCTTACAACTATCCACAACTCCAATTCCAGGAGATCAGACTTCCTTACCTGACCTCCACGTATAAGGCACATATACATACATGCAAGCAAAACACTCACACATATAAAAATAAAATAAATAAATTTAAATTAAAAAGATTTAGCCAGGCAGTGGTGGCACATGCCTTTAATCCCAGCACTCGGGAGGCAGAGGCAGGAGGATCTCTGTGAGTTCGAGGCCAGCCTGGGCTACCAAGTGAGTTCCAGGAAAGGCGCCAAAGCTACACGAGAAACCCTGTCTCGAAAAAAACAAAAAACAACAACAAAAAAAGATTTAAACATCTCTTACCAGGAATTACTGGCTACTTGCCTGTTGCTTGTTTGAAATTCAACAGCTCAGAGCAGGCTGCTGGCCACTCCAGTAGCTATTTCATCCTTGAAGTTGCTGCTTAACCGGAATGAGATATTTTGGCACATTTTTTACCTTTGGAATTTTTTTTTGAGATAAATTTAGTCCAGTTCCCCTTTTCTCTGTTCCTACTCTGCTGGGAGTTGGTGTGTGTGCTGGAACTGGATATCTGAATTTACTGTGTGTTTGGAACACAAACATCTCCTGGGAGCAGATGTTTGCCTCTGGAATTCCATGTGCAATGTCAGGGCCAGTTTTGTTCTGATTGTTGGTGAACTTGGACAGTGTCATACCTCATTGCTTTTGTTGTATTTTCTATATTTCTAGAGTGTGTGTGTGTGTGTTTGAGTGTGCGTGTGTGTGTTTTAGTGTGTGCGTGTGTGTTTGAATGTGTATGTGCATGTTTTAGTGTGTGTATGTGTGTGTAGGCAGAGGTCAATTTCAGGCCTCCATTATTCCTTAGGAGCTGTGGTGGTTCAAATGCTATTGGAAAGTGTGGCCTTGTTGGAGTAGGTATGGNGTTGTTGGAGGAAGTGTGTCATGGAAGGTGGGCTTTGGAGTTTCAGAAACCCAAGCCAGGCCCAGTGTCACTCTCTCTTCTTGCAGCCTGCCAATTCAGATGCAGAACTCTTGGCTCCTTCTCCAGCACCAAGTCTGCCTGCACTCTACCATACTACCTGCCACTTGATAATGGACTAAACCTCTGAACCTGTAAGCTAGCCCAAATTAAATGTTTTCCTTTATAAAAATTGCTGTGGTCATGGTGTCTCATCACAGCAATAAAACCCTAACTAAGACGAAGACAGGTGCCACCCACTAGATCCTGAGCTNATCAAATAGGCTATACTTTCTGGCCAATCAGCCATGGGAGTCTACCAGTACTGGTGTTAGAAGTGCATATTGCCATACCCAGATTTTTCATTTGAGTTCTGGGATCAGGCTCAAGTCTTTATACTTGCACAGTGAACAGCCAACTGAGCTATCTTCCAGTGCTTGCCAACTTTCTTCATAAAATGGGCAGTGACTGTGGAGGTCCATGGAAAGTTGCTTTCAAAATTAATTCAGCATTGGCCTATGGCTNCATGAGCCATAACAGTTGCTTTAATGATGATGGGCAAACCTTGAATTCACACAGCCATCTGGAAAATCCCCTTTGGCCTACACAGGCATGCTCACACACATGCATGCATGTCTCCCACACACTTGCACCCTCACACACATGAACATGCTCCTCTCCCCACACACATACACATACTCAGAGAGAATTGGGTGGGAAGGATCTAAATAAAGGAAAGTCTGTTCTCATCGGTGATGCAATTTGAAATGTACTCAGGACCAGAGCAAGAAAGACCTTAATGTAAAAAGAGTCAGTGATGGTTGCCTCAAGGAAGAGCCATGGGGAGGTTTTATGGTAGAAAGGAGCTCTAGCTGGTCACCTTTGGAAAGGTGTGTCTGAGCTGGCAGAAGACCTAAGGAAGGGANTAGAGACAATATGAGACTTAGTGATTAGAGGAGAGATACTTGGGTGTTAGGTGGGAGGTAGGGTGCTGATGGTGCTGCTGACATGTAGGAGGCACAAGCAGGGTCTGTAGGGTTCTCCAGGCAGCCCCAGTGCCAGGGCACTGGGCAGGAAGTATTCAGTGGTGGNAATGATGAGAAAGTAATGTGACATCACACACATTCCCAAGGCTGGTTGATGTTTGTAGCTAACACCTTTATTAGGAATGCCAAGCACTTGACGAACAGGCAGTGGAGATGTCCCTGGTGGGCAACTGAATTCTACACCAGGGCTTAGGGACTCC
>LZPO01097135.1:294196-309433 GCA_001675575.1 Neotoma lepida | reverse complement strand
TGGTATGTTTGTGTATGTGTATTTGCATGCAGGTGTGTGTATATGTGTGTGCGTATGTACATTTATGTGTGTGGGAGGTATAAAAGATCTAGGAGATTGTAAGTCCTAAAAGCAGGATAGGTCATCTTTCAAGCACATAAACCCATGACAACAGACTGGGGAGATGTCCCAATCAGGAAAGTTCTTGCCTCACCAGCATGAGGATCTGAGCTGAATCCTCAGAACATGTGTAGAAAGCCATGTGGGGTGGCATACACCTGTAATGTAATCATGGAAGAATAGAAAGCTGAGACAGATTTCTGGAAGCTCGCAGGCTGGCTCGCCTGCTCTGGGTGGTAATATCCCAAGCCACTGTCTCAAATGAAAGGTGGACAGTACCCGGAGACCAATTTGCATCGGCATCTGAGGGTGTCTTCTGACCTCTACATGAACAAAGAGCGTGTGCACATTCACATTCCTGCCCCCAGCATGTCCCTGAAGATGACAGTTACCTGAAAAATGATTATCCACCAACTGAAAGCCAGACTGCTGGACACTGTTTGACTTCCCCCTAATTAGTCATAAATAGCACCACAACTTCTGTCTTGGTCCTTTGGACTCCCTTTTTGGAAGGAGAGAGAGCCAGTTTTCTGTGAAAGAATATCCTAGCAGTCCTCCAGGGGGGCCCAACCAGCAGTCAGCAGGAACTTGCCAGAGAGTGGTGTGTGAGGTCCCAAGGAAGTGGCTCCTCTAGCCTGGTGGCTTTTTCAGACTCCTGTTGGCTCCAGTTGGCATCTGCTGCCACTCAAGAGAGAGCCAGTGCCAGAACCATCACACAGGCTGTTCTCAGTTGCTGTGATTTGTGATTACTTTTGGTTTTAGCAGCTAAGTTTAGGGAGTGGTTTTCTGCAGGATGGCAGATAACAATACATTGAGTATGTGGTACATGCCATGTGCTAGCAAGAGTGGCCATGCCTTTGACTTCCCAGAGTTCATATGCTGTCAAGGAGAGAGTGAGGGACCATAAATGTGGGACCAGATTTACTATTTTGAGCAACAATTTAGACTGAAGCCAGTAAAGACAGAAGAGAGAGAAGTCCAGGCTCATGCCTCTAACTCCAGCACTGGGATTACTACTTCATGTGTGTGCAGGTGAAAGTTCATGTGCACACATATGTGCATGGCTGTGGAGGTCAGAGGTCAGCCTTGAGTTATCATTTCTTGCTACCTACTGTTTTTTTGAGCTAGAGTCTCTCACTGCAACCTGGACTCATCAATTAGGCAAGGGTGGCTGGCCAGTGAGCCCCAGAGAGCTATTTCTGTCTTTACAGTGCTGAGATTACAAGTGAGCTCCACCCTGTCCCACATTTTTAAAATGTGGGTTCTTGGGCCACATGTGGTGGCACACGCCTTTAATCCCACCACTTGGGAGGCNGAGGCAGGCGGATCTCTGTGAGTTCAAGGCCAGCCTTGAACATAGTGAGTTCCAGGACAGCCAGGGCTAAGGAGAGAGACCCTGTCTCAAAACAAAACAAAGCAAAACAGTGGTTCTTGGGATAAGGCACAGGTCCTCATACTTACAAATCAAGTATCATGCCAACTGAGCTATCTCCCAAGCCCTTATTAGTATATCTTAACCANCCATGTGGACTGTCCATTTCGCTGGGCACTGTGAGGTCCAAGCTGCCCTGGAACCCGGGGAATAGGGTTTCACTGTGTATATAAAATATGCATAAATGACCTCCAGGGCCACTGTCTGTCTGTGCCATGCAGCAGGAGCGGGGTGATTGGACAATTGGAGGATTAGGGGTCAGTGATCACATTAAAGCTTGCCTTGTGCTTGCCATGTGCTAAGTTGAGTACTGTACATATCTTTGTGTGCATGTATATATGTATATGTGTATAGGCCAAAGGTCAACCTTGAGTGCTGTTTCTCAGTAGTCACACACCTTATTTTTATAGGGCAGGGTCTCTCACTGAGACCCTGGGCTTNCCAATTAGGCTAACCAGTTGCCATCAGTTTTTGTTTCTGTTGTTTGTTTTGTAGGTGATTAGGATCAAACACTGATCCCCAAGCTCGTGCAAGCATTTATTGAATTTCATCCCTGATTCCCCAATATGACCCGAGTCTTAATTCAATTAATACAGTATGTACTTGGGTAGGCAGTCACAGCATTGCCTTTCACAAGTAGGCAAGAGAGACACAGAAATTGAAGTAGATACATACCTTATACTGTTCAACACAGGTCTATGTACATACCTTACAATGCTAAACANGGGTTTACAATACAAAACACAGGTGAAGTCCTGTTGATTTTATTTTTTGTAGTTATATCTTACAATAATTGTCTGAAGAAGACCAAAATGTCAGGCTGAATTGGGAAAGTTCTGGAATGACACAGTCAGTCTTGTCTGCTGTTTTCTTTCTATCACCATGTTTTGAAAGCCAGAGTGCGGGAAACATTGCCTAAAACCAAGGCTGGCTTCAGTTCAAGGCCTATTTCTAGACCATAGTGGTTTGGACCAGGTTGAAGGAGATTCTGGACATTTGGATGCAGAGACAAAACTAAACCTCAGCAAGCTGAGAAATGACAAACAAAACTGAAGATTTTCAAATTATGGGATGGCTTCAGAGCCATGGGCAGAAGTCCAGGCAGCCAGGATGTGATTCCCAGGCTTGTTTTTCTGTTTTGTTTTTAGCCTCAGTCCAGAGGCACAGTTTTTGTCTTTCCTTAGTCTCCTCTGAAGTTCAATTCCTGCCTGCCTGGGTCTGTCAGCAGCAGCAATTAGAACAACTTATTTTTGTCAGTTTCCTGTTAAAATGCTTCTTAAAAATGCTGACACAGGCTTTCAGTAGCTGTGCTATGGAAAGGATCCTTCTTTTGTACTTGTGTGGGGGAGCACACACGTGGGGTACATGTGGGAGCAGAGATCGATCTTGGGTATTGTTCCTCATGGTGCCATCCACCTTGTTTTTTCATACTAAAGCTCTTCATTGGCATGGACTTTGCCAATTAGGCTAGTCTGGCTGGCCAGGGAGTCCCCAGGAATCCTCCTGTCACTGTGTGGCTAGCAATGGGATTACAGACAGGCACCAGCCTGCCAACATTTTTATAGGGTCCTCATGCTTGCAGTTAGCACTTTACTGACTGGGACATATCTCCAACCATTGTTTCTTATACATTCAAAAGCTATAATGGTTTAGAGTTACCATAAATCATCATATATACGTGAAATAACTATCACACAAATTAATCAGTGGTTAGAATAATTGAATGTAGTGTAAACAGAATTACTACACCAAAATTTTCTTGAGTACCTCTTATGTATCAGGTTCATACTGAGCACTGCGGACAGAGGTGATTGTCACATGNGTCCTATCCTTATGGAGCTTATAGTGTTTGAGGGGAAGACGGGAATTGACAAACTGAACCCCTAATGCTTGGGGTCTCCCGTGCTGCTGAGAGCAGGGGAGAGGTGATAGGTGCTGTTAAATACATCTCTCTGTAGTTCCCCACCCTGGCCACTATTGCTCTGTGTGTGTTTCACAGAAGAGGAAACTGAGGCTCCTGAGAAGGAAATGACAATCTAAGACATGAGTGCTAATGTCTGTCCTCAGGCTTCCCACTTGTCATGCTTCCAGGTGTGTGCCTGTGAGCTTACTCTTCTTATCTGAAACCCACAGGAAAGCTTGGCCATCCACCTAGAAGGCCCATGTGGGGCCCAGCAAGAGCTCTGGGTGCTTTCCACACNTGGAGATGTATTCTTGGAACAGGAAGGTGATGAGGACGGTGGGCCAAGCCCATTCCTCAGGCTGCTGGTGGGGGTACAGGGAGGGCTTCATGTGCACCCAGGGCTACCTCTGTCCTGTGCAGAGAGATGACTGGAGACTAATATGTGTCATGGATTTTTAATGACTTGGATTTAAAAAGTCCCTTCAGAAGGTGAGGAAAATATCCCATTAATTGAGTCCCACTGCTCAGCTTCCTTTCCAATGTGGTCCTCAAGTGAAATATGGCTGAAATATCAGCTGTCAGATGATGAATATTTAAAGAAAATTCTATTATGCACCCACGGTTCACTCAACTCAGTAATGAGAGTAATGAGGATGGTTACCTTTAGGGAGAGGAAGTGAGATCACTCTTGCCACTTACCAAGGCTGGTGACAGGCGTCTGTACAGAACAGGGACCATGTCTAGGGAACTCACAGTTTCCTGTCTCAACTTCACCTGGTAGGAAAAAGAACCCTTCAATGCTTGGGAGTGCCACCTGTGGCAGAGAACTGCCCAACACTATTTTTATTTCTTTGGCTGATTGTTGAAGTAGTCACAGTCAACTGATGGATGAGGTTTTTTTTTTTTTTTTTTTTTTTGGTTTTTCGAGACAGGGTTTCTCTGTGTAGCTTTGCGCCTTTCCTGGAACTCACTTGGTAGCCCAGGCTGGCCTCGAACTCACATAGATCCACCTGCCTCTGCCTCCCGAGTGCTGGGATTAAAGGCATGCGCCACCACTGCCTGGCAGATGGATGAGGTTTAAATAAACAAACAAAAATTAAAAATGGACCCCAATTCTATGTGTGTTCTCCATCCAAGCCCCCTGTTGCCTAAACAGGGAGACATCACAAGGGTAGGAGAGGGGCCATCAGACATATGCCTTTCCTCCTCAGCATGGATGCTCTGGGCAGATGCTGAGGAGTCTGATTCTAGGGAGACAAAGATTATTTCAGAGAGGTGATCAGAGAGCAAAGGTCACCCTGCCTGGGGAAGAACACAAACGAGAGCCAGCAAGGATGCTTGTTCCCGGGCCTCTTAGAGTTTGACTCAGGCTGCTAAACTTTCCCTTGAGTTTAGAGTGCAGGTTTGGGCACCAAGGGATGGAAACACATAGCTTTATGAGGCTCCCCGGAATCAGCAGAAAACATGAAACACATTCTTACAAAGGAGGAAAGTAGACTAGCCATTTACCCTCAGCCATGTTCATGGAGGCATAGCTGCTAGTCCTGCAACTGTGGCTGGCCGGGCTAAAGGGAAATGCTGGTGGGTTTTGTTCAAGTTCATATAGCTGATGACTGGGGTGGCTACAGAGTGATCATAACCGATCCCAGGTCAAAGACACTCCATGGCCTTGTCTCTCATGTTACNTCGCTTGTCCCATATGTGCTTGTGAGGCATAGTTCCCTGGTGGCAATGGCAGTGTGAGACACATGTGGGTGTCAGAACAGCAGGAGGAGGAGCTGGGATGTTAGTGACTCCTGGGAAAAGCTCTTTGAATGTTCTACATTTTTATATAGACGGGGGCTCTCTAAATAGCTCAGTTGTCCTTGAACAGTCTTCTTGCCTCACTCTTCNAAGTGCCAGGATCACATCTGTCTTGGTGCATTGTTAGCCTGACACAGATAGTATGCACTGTGGGGTCCTGTCAGGCACATTACAGAAAATTTAATTTTCAGTACAATCAAAGGCAAGTGATTACTTTATACGGAAAGTCAATGGGCTCCAGGAAGTAAAGCCACACAGCTTTAAAAGCAGCGCCTGGGTTGGGACGGGTCACTCAGCTGTCAGATGGCTGGGGCTTCTATATTTCTGTAACTCCTCCTTTGTGTCCCTTCTCCACACTCTGTCTTGGTGGCAGAGGGTTTGGTGTTGTCTCTCTGGGTATTTCAAGACTCCTCCATGTGGCCCTTTGTCTTCCTCTTCCCTTCCTCAGGCATGTCTGGACATTAAGTCTAGCAAACACCGGGCAGAGGACCTTGTCTGGAACTCCAGTTCTATTTTCTCCTAATCCTTTCCTGGAATGTGGAGGGAAAATGGTCCTTGGGGTCCAGAGGAGGAGGCAAGGAAGGGAGAAGAAAACACACTCCAATTCCTGCTCCCAGATAATGCGTGTGGGAACTGGCCAGGAAGGAGCCATTCTCAAGCCAGGGGTCCAGGAAAGGATTGTTCGACCTGAAAATGTACTTAATGTGAAGAAAATGGCTGCAAAGCTCTGCCTGGGAAGTCAGATTCAGAGCCCAAGAAGAGTGGTCCCCGGAGTGAGGGGTTTTAAAAGAAACTCTATTATCTTCATAGCTGAATCTGTGTCTCCACATTTTTACCTGAACTTTGGTAGATGTTTGAAGTGGAGAGAGCTGCCTGTTGTTTCTGGCAACCAATTTCAACACATGAGCTTTGGGGCTGGATTTTATATCTAAACTATAGCANGTGGGCACTTCTTATGTTTACCATTTCTTCCAGGAAACCCCTCTCATGTGGCCCTGCCACATCTGGGAGTCTGAGTTTCTTACCTGCAACTCCTCCCTCCCTTCCCTTCAGCAAATGGAACAAAGCTGGGAACAGGGCCATCAGTCAAGTCAGAAGGCCTCTGGAATGTCATGATTTGTGCAGTACTGTGCACCGCTCTGGAATGCCATGATTATACAGTACTGTGCACTGCCGTGCTCATTGTAGCCACCATAGCAGGTCACAGGAGCAGTGAGTATTTCACTGTCCTGATGATTTCTTCCAGGGATGGGTGGAACCCAGGGCCTCAAGCATGCATTCCCAACCATGTGTGTGTTCATGTGTATGTGTGGACAGTAGCACATTCATGTGTTTGTACATGTACATGGAGGCCACCTTGGTACCACCTTGGGTACCATTCTTCAGGAGTTGTCTATCTTGCTTCTGAGTTAGTATCTCAGGAAACTTGGGGCTCACTGATTAAGCTAGGCTGGCTGATCAGCAAGCCCCAGGCATCCACTTGCTTCTATGTTTCTNTCTCTCCAGTGCTGCTACTATAGGTGCATGCCATTGTACCTAGGTCTTTTAGAGTGGATTCTGAGTATTGGATTCGGCCCTCATGCCAACAAAGCAAGCCCTCTACTGACTGAGCCATCTCCCTACAACAGCCCCACTCCCCAGCCCTTTTCTGTCAGCACTGTACAGCTGAAGGACTACTGTGGAGGTCACAGGCCAAGCATTGCAGGAAGAGAGATCTTCCAGCTCTCAGTCTGGACTGGACATGTGGCTGCCTGTTGGAAATGGATGTCAGCAGATATGGATGCATATATGGTTCCTATGGAAACAACAGACCCAGGTTAGAATATGGATCCAACATCTTCCTGCTGGGTTGGCATGTGCATATAAACCCTGCATTCCATTTTGCACATGAAAGAGACTACTGCTTCTTCATAGGAAAGCCAGGGGCATTGAGTTAAAACTATATGATGATGCCTCACAAAGGAGTCTGTACCCTTCAGTGACCCAACACAGCTACTCAACATTTGGAACCCAGCAGGGTGTGATGGCACACTCTTGTAATCTTAGCACTTGGGAGTTCGAAACAGGAGCATCAGGGATTCAGGAGCAGTCCTGGTTACATATTGAGTTCAAAGCCATGCTGGGCTACATCATGAAAAACAAATAAACGAACAAAATCCATTCTGAACTTGGCTGTAATTTGCTTTTGATGTTTATTCCTTGGGCACTCTGTACGAGGTGGTGCTGTGGAAGGGTGGAGGGAAGACACCTGGGTCAGGAGCTCAGAGAACACTGCCTTGGTCTTCACCATCGTAGTGATGCTAGAGGACGCTGTGCAAAGGAGACACAATCTTCCTAATGTATCCGTTCTGACTGCTGAGGTGGCGGTGGATGATTAAACAAAAGCCACAACTGCTTTGCCTGAGTGTGAGTTCACTGATTCACCAACAGGTACTTTTTGATTGGAAAGGACGCCCAGCAATTTGGACATGGGTCAGACAGCTCCTGCTTGAGATCTCCACTCCAGCAAAGAGACAATGCCGAAGTCATGAAGCCATACTCTAGACATGGCCTGGATGGTGCGGCAGCAGCAGGGGACAGCAGGCATGTGGGTGATCTGTGTCAGTGGAGAGAGAGACCTCGGAGGTGAATGTTTTANCTAACTGAGACAAGCTGTCCTTAAATCTATCCATGAAGATACACCTGAGGTAGTCTATCCCCACTCTGAGCAGTGGCACTCACATCTTAGGAGCTCAGATCCAGTCTGTAGCTCCTGGTCCTGCCTGGGAAAGTGAAGGAGGACTGGAAGGGGGTCTGTTGGGTAACAGGTTCNTCCACAGTCCCCACTCTTCTATGTGGAGACTCTTGCACTGCAACCAGGAGTGTTTAGATAGCTCTTGTNCAGGACTACCCTCTGAGCCAAACTCTCACCATCTTCAGGAGTCCTGCTGGANCTGCTCACAAAACATCAGCACAAGTGGGTCTGTTGGCCCTTTATGTTTCCCTGGAGAAGNGGAAGTTAGAGAGGGTCATGGACCCTCACCTGAGTATCCAACCATCACTTTCAAACAATCATGTGCAGTTCTTCCCTAATCTTAGAGGAAGATGATGGGAGGTCTTCCATTTGTGCAGCCATGGGGAAACCACTATGCCTGATGAGTGCAGATCTTCCACTGAGGCTGTTTTAAAGTCTCCTAGGCTCCTGCCCATAATCTCTCAGGACTGCTCTCTAAGGAAGCCCAGTAAATGCATTGGTTCCCTGGGTGAATTTTTGTTGAATGTACCTCAGTTTGTCATTGGGACCCTAGAAAGAGTGAATAGGTTGTTTATCTCTCCAAGGGAAGGAATTTTAGTAGGAAAAGCAAAGGACAGGGAGAAACTGAAGAAGTAATTTAGGTAGAATCTGGCTGGAAAAATCTGTCAAACAAAGCCTGATGAGTACGGCCGAGGCAGGGGGGTTTGTTGGCTTGTTTGTTTGTTTTTGTTTTTATCCCTTTTATTAAGCATAGATTCTTTCCCGATACAATATATCCTGATTACAGTTTTCCCTTCCTCTACTCTTCCCCGTTCCTCCTCACCTTCTCTCCCATCCAGATATACTTCCTTCCTGTCTTTTATTTGAAAAGAACAGGCTTCTAAGAGATAATACCAAAACATAACAAAATAAAATGTTGTAAGATAAAGCAAAAATGATCATATTGAAGTTGGACAAGATAAGTCAACAGAAAAATAAGAGTCCCAAGAGAAGGCACAAGAATCAGAGACCCATAAAAGTACTAAACTGAAAGCCACAGTGTATATGCAGAGGACCTGGTGCAGATCTGTGTAGGCCCTGTGCTTGCTGCTTCCATCCCTACAAGTTCATATGAGCCTCAGTTGTTTTAGAGGGCCTGTCCTCCTAGTGTCCTTCATCCCCATCTCCCCCACTCCTCTGTCTCCTCTTCTTCAGGATTCCCTGAGCTCTGAGGGGGGGTGGATTTGATGGAGACATCTCTTTTAGAGCTGTGTGTTTCAAGGTGCTGCATAGTGTCTGTCTAGGGGCCTCTGTATTTGTACCCATTGCGGCAGAGTGATTTTGAGCACTGAAAATAAATGGCTCCAGTGAAATGGGTGACTGTGGAAGGCAGAGGGCTGGGCATCTGAAAGTGAACTAAAGAACTTGGGTTTCATGAAATGGCCAACGGAGAGATGCATCAGTGCCTGGAGACAGGGAGATGGCCAGTGGAGAGATGCGTCAGTGCCTGGAGACAGGGAGATGGCCAGTGGAGAGATGCATCAGTGCCTGGAGACAGGGAGATGGCCAGTGGAGAGATACATCAGTGCCTGGAGACAGGGAGATGGTCAGTGGAGAGATGCATCAGTGCCTGGAGACAGGGAGATGGCCAGTGGAGAAGTGTCAGTGCCTGGAGATGGGGAGATGGCCAGTGCAGAAGTGTGTCAGTGCCTGGAGATGGGTTTCCTGGAAAGAAGAAATGCAAACACATGTCTCTTAGAGGAACTGAGCAATTGTGCTCACTTTCTCTAGTCCCTTCACTTCTCTCACCCTTCTGCCAGCAACCTGCTCTGTCTGGAATACTGAACTTGTCTAGTTGACTGTGTTTCGCCTTTCAAATGTAACTAATCCTTCCTTTGAGCATCCAGGTTTATAATGCAAAGGTCACCATGACAACTGCATAAGAGAAATTTCCCGTAGAATTGAAAGCTAGCTGTTCTGGAAAAGGCTGTGGTTCAGAATGTCCCTACACTGGCAGAATCGGGAGCAAAGAGAAGTCCCAATCAGACAATACAGAGAGCAGGGAACCAAAGGCCAGCATTCTTGGAGGACAGAGAGCTGATGTCTGGCTTCGTGGCTGCTCTTACTGAAAGGTAAGCCTTGCTCTGTTCTGCCCCTCACTTAAAGTCTTTCCCCTGTGTTGTTTCTGTTTTGTAAGGCAGCCTCTTGTATAGCCTAGGTGGACCTGGAATGTCCTATGTAGCCAAGGCTGGCCTCAAACTGTTTCTGCTTCCTAAGTGCCAGGGTTGCAGGTGTCCCCCACCACACCTGGCTTGCAGTCTTGACTCTGTTCTCTCTGTGCACTACCTTATATCCATTGTGCACATTCCTTTCTTTCCATTGGCTNGTCACCATGCAATTCTTCCTGGATGAAACCCAGTCCTGATGAATTTCCGAGTCTCCTCTAATCTCAAGCAGAGACAGAGAGGGGTAACTGGACCTCCTGATTCTTTGTCCTTATCGGTGCTTCTCTTAGGAAAGGTGTATTTGAACCTTGAAGGTGAAATATAGACTAAAGAAAAAATAATTAACTATAATTATCCCTTTCTAATCACTGAAAGTCCTGTTTATCTTCTCTGTCGTTCATTCATAAAAGCCAGTGGCTTGCTTTTCAAGTATTTTTTTGCCTGAGTGGTTCTATTTAGGAATGTGGGGCTGTGGGGTGAGTTCTTTAAAGAAGTGGGGAGTGACATATCCACATTCTTCCATCTGCTGTGTTAGCTGTGCAACTGTTGTTACCTGCCACTCGGGTGCAGAGGAAGACCTGGCACCAAGGGATGCTGGGACTCCAAGCAGCTACTGAGGAGTAGATCATGTCCATCATCTCAGCATCAGACTCACTGCTGGGGCCCTGTGATGATCAGAACCACTCCCTACAGCAGGGAGCACCAAAAGCAGCAGGTGTTATGATGGCTGCCTACTCAAAAGGAGAGTGAACTCAGTGAACTCGATTCCACTCAAGAATGACCTAATCACATACTAGGAGGAGAGTGAACTCAGTGAACTCCATTCCACTCAAGAATGACCTAATCACATGCTAGGCATTTTAGTTCCTTAATCCCCAGCAAGACAGAATTTCAAAATAGGCAGGTTGCGTACCCCTTTCACCTCCTCTGTGAGTGTTCTGTCCCCCCCACCCCCAATTTCAATGTTGTCTGTGTCCAGTGCTTCAATTCTGCCTAAATCCATCTATACAGAGAATGAGGGTTCATGGATTATTTCAATAAGTAGTTGAATTTGTGTTCTGAGTCATCTGACCAACCAACTCATCCAGAAGTGAGTTGATTCGCCAGAACACTTATTGTACTGTAGAAAGAGTACAGCAATGATAACAACAAACAAGGAAGTGAGAGTTGGGAAGATGGCTCAACTGCTAACGCTCCTGCCACATAGGTTTGAGTACCCGAGGTCAGTTCCCAGGTAAAAGAACTGAGCATATGGCGCAGTCTGTAATTCCAGCAATGGCAAGATGGGAGGTGGAGACAAGTGGATCCTCAAAGTTCATGGGTCAGCTAGGCTGGCCTACAAAGCAAAATCTCAAGCCAATGAGAAACCCTGTCTCAAACAAAAGTTAGAAGGGGCCTGGGACTGTCCACAAGAGTAGCATGAACACTATATTCTTACATATGTATTCACAGAGAAGCAAACACATGCACATATACAAGAAAGATAAAAGAAGAGAGAGGAGAGGGAGCAGGGAGGGAATGAGGGAGAGAGGAAGAGAAGAGAGAGAGAGAAGNAGAGAGAGAGAGGAGAGAAAGAGAACAAATTTGTTCTGATCATTGGTGTGTTAGCAATAACAAAACGTTAACATTTCAAATGTCCAGCACCAGAGGTGGGTCTATCTGACATGATATGTGATATCTTCATGTAATGAACAATATTACAGTCATGAGAAAGGAACAAGAAGTATCTTTACACACTATCAGGAATTAACTCCCAGGATGTTTAGTAAAAACACTAAGATTTAAAAAAAAAAAATCTACCTTAAGGAGCATATGGCAGGAAACTCTGGGAGAAGTTGAGAGAGAGGCAATGGGGGAGAATATAATTGAAATACATTTTATATACATATGTGTGTGTATATGTATATGCAATTCTCAAAGAATAAATAAAAATATATGAAAACAATCAATAAAGAAACTACCTTTCGATCTTGAGAGAATACTACATATATATGCATGTATATGTAATATACTTACATGTGCTATTTATGTAAGAATATAGATATGCATGCATTACATAAAATGCATACAATGCATATTTGCAAATGTAGTAAATATGCACAACTATGTATAATAAGCCAGGACCTAACAAAAATTCTTCCACGGGGGGTGGGGGAAGGGGAGGAAAGAAAAAGATAGACAACAGAGCTCAACTTCCCTGATGATTTTGCTTTGTAATTGCAATTAGAAATTATCTTTTGCCAAATAATGTAACATAATGAAATGAAGAGGTTGCTAAGTGGAAAAGAAGACAAGCAGAGTAAACAAGTGAGTTTAACCATAGACTAGACTGGTGTACACAGAAGAGAGGTGTTTCAAGTCTCTAGACAGGGTCATCTGTTTATGCGCCATGAAAAGGTGTGCCTTTTCCCCAGACTCTGAAAAGTGCTTCATGTACTGTTTGGAGTCCTCATGGCATTGGCAGTTCCTGTGCTGCTGGTCCAGGGAGTGACATCAGCTACAGCAGAGGAGGCCTCTGTTAATTTCCTGAGAAGGTGTGAGGAAGAATTTCAAAAGAGAGAAGGGGTGGAGTAAGATGGTGGCTGAACTTGGTCCACCAGCTGTGGTCTCCCCACAGACACACCAAAGAGAACAACTTTTCGTATACTGAACTAACTTCATGAGATTGTAGGCAGCCAAGTGAGAGACCATAACATCTAGGTTCACACAACAACAGGAAGCCAATATGAAGCAGACAGAAAGGAAATGGATACCTGCAACTGTGGTGATATTTTATTTGTCTTCCCTAATAAAATTTATCTGAGGGTCAGAGGAAAAACGGGGCTGCCAGCCACTAATAGAAAACAATAGCCATGCAAGTTAGCACACGCCCTTAATCCATTTGGTTCTCTGTGACTCCAAGGTCACATGGGGAACTAGCAGTAGGAGGTGGTGGCACACGCCTTTAATCCCAGTATCAACCTTAGAGTTCTGAAGATCCATGCAGACAAGACAGGAAGTGATGTAGCTTGGGAGGATGGGAAATTAGTTAACAGATAGACAGGTATAAAAGCCAGGTTAGACCGGAAGGCTCTCTCTTTCCTCCGGTTCAATCCTGGGAAGTAGAGGCAGCGTTGTGAGTGGTGGCTTGCTCCTAATTCCTCTGATCTCTGTCAGATTTTCACCCTTATTTCTTGTTCCGTGTGTTTATTAATAAGACTGGTTAGAAGTTCTTCTTACATGCAACCCTCCCTCACTGCACCTCTGGAAGGGAAGATACTTGTGGAGAGAATGGTCCGAAAGTAGAACCTGAGCTTGGCCAAGTATCTAAGACATATTGCCTGTTTTATGAAATACAACAGCACCATCAAGATGAAATCAGTGAAATCTGGAATTTGAGATATTTTATAGAACACAAGGCTACTTTTCAATGAAAGCATTGCAAATAAAAATTAATAGGAGAGTGTCAAATACATAGGTTTAAAAATGATGGCAGAAGTGCATCAAACATGTCAAGGATGTTCCTTGTTTAAATTGTGATTCCAAAGAATTAAAAAAATGTAATTTGGTAACAGGAGAAGTTTGAATATGGTATCTTTGGCAACACCAAGTAATTGTGTAAATTTTATAGTAATAAACTTCACTGCTTAGAAGTGTTAGATTAACAGCAAAACTGGCTGAAGGGTTCAAGAGATGGCTCTCTAGTGAAAAACTCTTGTTACCCAGCCCAACAATTTGTGTTTGATCCCTGGAACCCATATGGTGAAGGGAGAGAACCAACTCCCGCAAGTTGGCTTCTGACTACCACATGCAACACTTTGGCATACACATACAGAAGAGAAATAAGATGTTAAAAAAATAGAATTTTTTTTATAGAAATAGAATTGTAAAGTTAAAAAAAAATAGCAGAAAGCACTCAGGATTTCCACACCCAACACACGTAAACTATCCCCCCAGTACTGAACCAAAGTACTCAGGGTGCAACCTTTGTTGCAGTTCATGAACCTATGGTGACACTCCATTACCACCCAGAGTCTATGGGTCACATTATTTCACTGTCTATGTTGCTCTGTGTTTGGGGCATGACAAGCATTTAAAGGCAGATGCTTTTCATTGGCATATCCTACAGAATAGCATCATCATAGAATCCCTGTTTCTTCTTACCCTTCTTTCTCCTTTGACACTTGCCAAATATTTATATTTTTATTGTACCCATTAGCTTGCCTAACCTATAATGTCATTTAGTGGGAGCTTTTTTACAATATATAGCCTTTTCAGGTTAGCTTCTTTCACTTAGCCATATGCATTTAAATTTCTTCCAGGTCTTTGAATAGTTTGATACATCATTTTTATAAAATTAAAATGATATTTCATTATCTTGGCCTGCCACAGTTTATCTGTTCACCTATTGATGAACATCTTGGTTGCTTCTAAGTCTTGGCAACTGTGGATGAAGCTGTTAGAACCATCTTGTGTGCTCTTTAAGTATATACAAAGGGGGAGGGTTTCCAGTTGGCACAGTAAGAATAACACCACCTTCACGAGAACCTGCCAAGCTCTTTCTTGAAGTGGCTATGCTATTCTGTATTTCTACCAACTATGAATTAGATTTCTATTCCTTAATTTTCTAACTGTGTCTGGATTTGGTGTTCTCAGTTGTTTGGATTTTGTTAACTCTGGTAGCTTTAGTGATGTGATCAGTTGGTTATTTTGTCTGTTTTTTTAATTGGATTTTTTTTTCTCCTGTTGAGTTTGAGTTCTTTTTACATTAAGAATAACAGCCTTGCCTCAGTGTGCTTTTGTACGTAATTTTTTCCAGTCCAGGGCATGTCCTGTCATCTTTGACTCTATCTTTTGCAGGGAAATTCATAATTTTAATGACATCGAATTTATCAATTATTTCTTTCATGGATCATGACCTTGGTTTTGCACCCAAAACGTACTCTACATCCACACTTGTATAAACTTTTCTTGGTGTTTAGGAGTTTTGTGTTTTGTACTTTAAGGCTGATTCATTTTGACTTAGTTTTTGTGGAGGATGTATGACATGTGTGTGTGTGTGTGTGTGTGCTGTCTCTTATAC
>LZPO01097135.1:274485-293596 GCA_001675575.1 Neotoma lepida | reverse complement strand
TGTGTGTATGTGTGTGTGTGTATGTGTGTGTGTGTGCATTTGCATACAGTTGCCTACCTGTCTCAGTACCACCTGTTGAAAAGACTATCTTTGCTCTTGGCTGTTTCTTCTGTTCTTTTGTCAAGAACCAGCTGACTGCACTTGCATGGAGCTATTTCGAGTCTCTCTATTCTGTTTAATTTACCAATTTGACTATTACAAGCTATATTGATTACTGAAGTTTTCTACTAGTTCTTGAAGCTGAGTAGTGTCAGCTCTCTAACTTTTTTCTTTGATAATACCAACTTGATTATTCTGTGTCTTCTGATTCTCATATGAACCTTAGAATCATTTTGTTGTTTTCTGTAAAATAACTGTGGAATTTTCATGGTGCTTGAGTGGAGTACTCAGCCCGGAAGAGCTGGCATCTTCACAGAGCCTTCCTATCTGTGTATTCTTCTGTGTAGTTCTTTATATCTTTGATAAAACCTTTGCGGTTTTGCTCACCTACATGTGGATCTTATGTGTATTTTGTTGGATTTATATTGGAATATTTAGATTCGCAGGATGTTGATAAAAATGGTATTGTATTTTAAATTTCTGATTCTATTTGTTTATTGCTGATATATAGAAAAATTACTGACTTTTGTATTTTAACCTTGTGTCTAGCAACCTGTCTATAATCACTTGTGAGTTCCAAAATTCCTTTGTCAATTCCTTAAGATACTATACAGAGACCATCTTTCCTTCCTTTCCTTTCTTTCCTTTCTTTCCTTCCTTCCTTCTTTCTTTCCTTCCTTCCTTCCTTCCTTCCTTCCTTCCTTCCTTCCTTCCTTCCTTCCTTCCTTCCTTCCTTCCTTCCTTCCTTCTTCTTTCATTGTACCTTTAATGTGGGAGCAAAGTGCTGAATCAAGTAGGACATCAGGCTACGATGGGATTTTTTGCTTTTAAAAAATGATTTATTCTTTTTTTATTAAGAAAATTTTTATTCACTCTACATACCAACCACAGATTCCCCTCTCTCTCCTCCTTCTGCTTCCCTCATCCTCCCCTCCAACCCACCCCTATTCTCTCCTCCAAAAACGTAAGACCTCCCATGGGGAGTCAACAGAGCCTGGTGCATTCAATTGAGGCAGGTCCAAGCCTGTCTCTTATACACATCTAGATGTGTATAAGAGACAGGTATTGCTATGTAGCTTTAGCTAGTCTAGTACTTGCTATATAGATCTAGCTGGTCCTGAACTCATATCAATCCTCCTCCTCAGCCTCCTGGGTACAAGGGTTATAGACGTTTCCACCATGCCTGGCTAGTTTTATTTCTTTATTCATAAGCTATAATTTTAATTTCTTTTTCTTGCCTTTTGAATTTTCTAGGACGTCCAGTTAGATGTCAAAAAACTGTCAGTAGTGAAGGAGACCACCACTCCTCATTTCTGATCCTAACCGGAAAGCTTTTAGTTACTCACTGCTAACTTTCATTTCAGCTGTCGGTTTTTTTTGGTAGCCATTCTTTTCTACAAAGTGGAAGTTCTCCTATGATGCTAATTTCTTGNGGATCATTTTTGTGAATGGAGGTTGACTTTTGCAAAATGCTTCTGAATTTGTGATATGATCATTCCTTATTTAGCTCATTGTGGTGGATTAAGTTAATTTATTTTAAAATATTGAATAATCTTAAATACTGAGACTAAATATTACTCATTTGTGATATGTAATTCTTCTATACTTGCTGGATTTAATTTGCTAGTATCTGGCGGTGGTTTTCACACCTGAGCTTATAAAAAAGTTACTTAGCTGGGAGTTTCCACTACTCTAGGTTTCTAGCTCATCCTAGAGATGCCTCAGATTCCAGTTGTCTGTCCCAATACTCTCTCCCTTCATCCTCCCCTCATCTGATCCCTCCTGTCTCCATATCCACCCTCCCCCAGACTCCTCCACCCTATCCACTGGCACTGTCCATTCTACTTCCCCTTCACAGTGAGATTCAGTATCCCTTCCACCTCCTGGAGCCTTTCTTGTTATTTAGCTTCTCTGGGTCTGTGGATTGTAGCATGGTTTTCCTTCTTTTACAGCTAACTTCCACTTATGAGTGAGTACATACCCATGCTTGTCTTTCTGGGTTTCGGTTACCTCACTCAGGATGATATTTTCTAGTCCCACCATTTGTCAGCAAATTTTATGATGTCATTGTTTTTCTCTGCTGAGTAATGCTCCATTCTGTAAATGTACCACATTTTCTTAATCCATTCTTCAGTTGAGCGACCTCTAGGTGGTTTCCAGCTTCTGGCTATTATGAATAAGACTGCTATGAACATAGTTGAGCAGGTATTCTTGTGATATGGTGAAGCATCCTTTGAGTATGTGCTCAGGAGTGATAGAGCTGGGTCTTGAGGTAGATTGATTATCAGCTTTCTGAGAAACCAACATATTGATTTCCAAATGAGGGTAACCCTAGCTAAGACTCCTAGCAATAGGGGATATGGAGCCTGAACCAGCCATCTCCTGTAACCAGGCAAGATTTCTAGTGGAGGGACTAGGACCCCAACCCACCACAAACCCTTCAACCTGCAATTTGTCCTGCCTACAAGATGTGCTGGAGTAAAGATGGTACAGAACTTGTGAGCGTGACCAACTAATGCCTGGCCCAGTTGGAGACCTCTGGGTCTCTCTGACAGGGAGCTCACCCTTGAGGGCCAGGACCCAGAGGTGAGATACCCCAGAGACCTGGGATAGAACCAAACATAACTGACAAAAAAAAAGTCAATGAAATGATTCCTAATGATATTCTGCTATACTCACAGATAGGTGACTAGCTCAACTGTCACCAAAGAGGCTTCACCCAGCAACTGATAGAAACAAAAGCAGAGAAACACAGCCAAACAATAAATGGGGTTGGGGAATCCTGTGAAAGAGTGGAAGGAAGGATTGTAGGAGCCGGTGGGATCAAGGACACCACAAGAAAACCCACAGAATCAACTAAGCTGGGCATAGGGACTCACAGAAACTGAACTGACAACCAGGGAGCCTTCCTGGGACTGACCTTGGCCCTCTGCATATATGTTACAATTGTATGGCTTGGTCTTCTTATGAGACTTCTAACACTGAGAGAAGGGGCTGTCTCTGACTCTGTTACCTGCTTTTGGGACCCATTCCTCCTTCTGGATTGCCTCATCCAGCCTTGATAGAAGAGGAGATACCTAGTCTCAACGCAACTTGACATACTATGGCTGGCTGTTATACATGGGAAGCCTGTCCCGGTATCTGAAGAGAAACAGAGGAGGAGGGGATGGTGGGGTGGGGGGAAAATGGGAGGAGAGGAGGGAGGAGAAACTTTGGTTGGGATGTGAAAACAAACAAACAAACAAACAAAAACAAAAACAAAATGTTTCTAACTCTCTTATCTTACAAGGTATTTGTTTGGTTTGGGATACTTCCAGAGTAACGCTGATCTCATAAAATAAGTTAGAAATTATTTTCTCTGCTTCTGGAAGACGTTGTGGAGGAATAGTATAATTTATTTCTTCAATATTTGGTAGAGTTCACCAGTGAGCCTATCTGGACCTGGTGGTTTCGGTTTTACAGTGGCATTGATTTACTGACTTGATTCAGTTAGTAGACATGCTCCTATTTAAATTGTCTACTTCCCTTTGTGTAGATTTTGATAGATTTATCTTCGAAGGAATCGATTCATTTCGCCTTGACTATCAAACCTGTGAGCATAGAGCTTTTCAATGTCTACTCTTCTAAATCCTTTCATGTCTGTGTGGTCTGTGCTTGTACTACTTCTTTCACTCATGGCACTGTTAATTTGGATATTCTCTGTTTTTCTTGGTTAGCCTGGACAGAGAATTATTGATTTTATTAGCTTTTTCCAAAGACCAGCTTTAGTTTTTGTGGATTTTTCCCATCGGCCTGTTACTTTTCAATTCCTTGATTTGTAATCTATTTTTTAATTGTCTTTTCTTTTAGTTTGAACTTAATTTTCTCTTTGTTTTATTTTTTTGTGTTCAACTTACAGCAAATGCTTACTACTGATGACAAACTAAACTTTAAAATAAAAAGATCCATGGTTATCATGTGACTTGGGAGTTACAAGGGATAAAAATGTGAGGAATTTGCCAGTTTTTGCAAGGCAAGTCTACTGGCCACCAGGTTCCTTAAGTTTTTGTTTATATGAAGAAGTCCTCTTTTCTTCTTCGTTTGAAAGCTGAGTTTTAGAAGGAACTGAGTTTTAGAGTAGGTATTTGTTGTTAATCTCTCTCAACACTGCTCCATTCTACTCTCTCCTTGAGGTTTGTTTCCTTGGCATGAACTGGCTACAATTCTTAGCTCTGGGCCTTTAGAGAAAGATATTATTGCCTCCTCCTAGATTTTTTTCAAGATTTGCTATCAATTTTCTATGGTTTTCTGAAGTTTGAATTTCATATGCCCTGTGTAGCTCTCCCCTTCCCCCCATATTCTATCAATTGCTGTTCTCTGAGCTTCCTGGATCTGTACTATGTTCTGAGATCAATTGAGAGAAATTCTAAATTCTTTGTCAGTATTGTTTTGCCTACTTCTCTCCCTTTTCTCTTCCTGCCCCTTCTTACTGTGAACCTTTTGACGCTATTTCGTGGTTCTTGTGTATTCTGTCTGTCCTTTTCAGTATCCTCTCTTTGCTTTTAGGTTTTAGGAATTTCAATTGTCATAACCTCAAGTTTAGAGATTGTCCTCAGCCAAATCTAGTGCATGAATAAGTAAGTGTCTTGTTCAGTTAAGTTTTTGTGTGCTAATAGTGCAGGGTGTTCCACAAAGGAGCTGTTTAGAGATTCAAACAGGAGGATTTACAAATTAAATCATATTATTATGTCTAGTACTTGCCCCATTTTAACCCTGTGTAGCTGGGGCAGGGACAGTCACAGATAAATACATTTGGCCATGAGCTAACAGATGAATTAGGGTGACAAATCTATGGGAATTTATTTAACCATCCACCTCATTTTTTTATAGTTTTGAATTTTTTCATGATAAAACAGTTGAAAAGAGGTTCAGAGAGAGGGGGAACAAGTTCAGGTTTTGAGGTGCTGGGGAAGGATGATTCCTAAGCCCCCTAAAAGCCTTTACAGGTAAGCCCAGTGCCCACCTGTCCAGTGTTCTGCTTAGGAGCTCTGCCTTCTGCACGTCTTGGCTGGGTTAGCTCAGTGCATTCCAATTCTCTAAAAGTAGCTGTCTGTGGCTGCCTGCACAGCCCAGGGCCAGTCCCTGGTGTGCTGTTAATCAACTTTGCTAAACTGCCACAAAGTCTAGAGGTCACTGATCCCCCCTCACTCTGCACAGTGCTATTGATTCCTGCCTGCTGCTCCATGGTCCTGTGACCTCTCTGAATGCCCCGTGGCCCGTGCTTCCTGTCCCTCAAGACGTGTTGGCCTGCACCTCTGCTACCCTTGCTGCAGGGACTACAGCGAGGTGCCTGCTAAGACTTCCAGAGCCACAGTAAGGTTCAAGGTTGGCACTTCTCACAGAGGGCTTCATTGCCCCTCTCCACACAGTGCTTAGACCAACGAACTGGATTTCTTCAGAGCAACGGATTTGGGGCCTGTCGCTCTGAAGCCTGACTCTAGCCTCAGAGATGACCTTTCTACGGGCTGCATTATTTATGCTTGTCCTAAAGCCTCCCGAGGGAAGTGTGCTTTGGCCCCTGACAAAGACGACTGCCTCCTAACTGACCTCAAAACATTTCCATCCACCTCTCCCCACTGAGATAATTTGCTGAAGTTTGCTTTTTATTTTAGTTGCTTGAGATGGTTTCATTTTTGAGGGACCAGAAAGAAACACCGCTTTGGGGATTTACTGTATCCATTTTAAATAGGTTAAAAAGTATGCCCTACAGACAGCGACTATAATTTTCAAAGACAGGTACCCGAAGACTTGGGGGGCAATAAATTACAGCCTTTCCAAAGATAAAGAAAGACAGATTGCATGGAGGAACTGGAACTCATGGGGAGAGCGAATGAGAGCCTGGCTACAACCAGACTGATGCAGGTTTACACCTCAGCTCTAATCGTTTGTGAATCTTAGGTTTAACTTGCTTTTAATTAATGAATGCTAGTTGTGTGTACTTAGAAGGTGCAGTGTGACGTTGTGGCCCATTTGAATTTTATGCAGAGGTTAAAAGGAGCCAGTGAAAGCATATCCATCACCTCACATACTTGTCATTTTATGTCGGTGAGGGAGTGTGACATCACTCTAAAGCAGATTCCTAGTAGACACAACATTTCTTGTACAGCTGTGTCATGTACAGTTGGTCTCAACAGGGCGTTCCCTCTGTAACTGGAGCTTCATACCCATGGCCAGTGTCTTGAGGGTCCATCCCTGGCACCTCTGAGCCTTCTGCTGTACCTAGACACTGGTCTCTCCAGTGACTACATGGAAAGGCTTGCTTTCTAGGGTGGTACTACCAGAGGCAGTGGAGCCCCTAAGAGTTGGAACCTTGTTGAGAACCTTAGGGCCTGTAGATGTGCCTCAAAGGGGAGGCAGCTCTTGCTCTCTCTGTTCCTGCTCATGAGTAGCTTTGCTCTGCCACAAGCTCTTCTCTTCATATATGCATGTGCCCTCCTCACCAGAAACTCAAAGAATTGGGGCAGAGACATGTGGATCTCTGAGTTCTAAGCCAGCCTGATCTACATAGCCAGTTCTGGCCGCCTAGAAATACATATTGATTTTCTCTCTCTCTTTCTTGCTTGTGCACGCGCGTGCACGCGCGTGCGCGCGCGCGCGCGCGCGCACACACAGAGTAGTAAACTTATTCTCAAATCTACAAGTTCCTCAGGAATTTCTTGGTTAAGTCATTCTCCTTTTATGAAATTATAAGACCTTTGTCATCCAGGTGCCAGAGCTGAGTCTGATGTGAGTCGCAGAGTGGCCCAGACTGTAGTTCTCTGTAGGAGCCCAGCTCAGGCCAGAAACAGATACTGCCCACCACAAAGTGGCAGCAACAGCAGGGACGGCAATGAGAAACAAAACAATACTTGCGTAAATTTGCTCCAGGTATATGGAAAGGTGCATAGGCAGCCATCTCCACCTGTCCCTGTCCTCTACAAGCATAGCAGCTTCTGGGGAAATTCAAGTCTGCTATCATTTTGTCCACTACATATGTACATCTTTTAATAAATATACACAAACATACATTCTTCCCCATAAAATACCCAATCACACACACAAATAACAAACATTGCCACATAGAAACACATACCCACACGCATCCACACACACACACACCCCTCTATTAACACAGACATCTCCCCCCACAAACACATAGCACCATATACTTAACATATACATAAACGCACGTGCATAAATATACATGCACATACACATAAGCCACATATGTACAGAGAAATGCATGCAAACATATGCATGCAAATAAATACACATAAAGTATATGTAGACACAAAGGCATATGCACAGGTACACATACACACACACACAAACACACACACATCTACACCTGCCAGCTATCACATAACAATAACATGGAGGTTCCATCTTCTTCGGCAGCAGGAAACTAGTGGTGTCCATCACCACCCTCTCAAGGGAAGGAATGTCACCTTGGGGCATAGACCAGGCACTGGGGCTGCTTCCTGAAGATGTGGACCAGCAACTGCTGGTTGAGACAGACCACCCTGAAGTCCACACAGGTCCTCACTTCTTCTTTTCTATAGCTATTACCTGGTTAGTTTATGTTCCTTCTAAGTTTTCAACAGAAACACGCCTAGTGCCTGTGAACTATATTCTAGCATTGACTTTCTCCTTTAGTGGAACTGAAGCAATTTGTGTGCCCTGTGCCCATCCAGTTGCCTGGAAAGACAGTTCCCTTCTATAGGGAACACCAGAAGTGGGTCACCTTGCCCCTGAACAATTGGAAGGAAGTTTCTTTTTGCTGCCACCTGCCTCCTCTCTCTGCCCGTCCTGATTTCCTGTTCAGTTCCTCAGGCTCTATCCTGTGTCCAATTCCCCAGGGCCTCATTGCTGTCAGTTAATGATACCTTTCAATGCAGTTATTCTCAGGCTTTTTGCATTTTAATAGGACCCCCAGGGATTAAAATGCCCCAGAACCAAAAGAATGAATCTCTAATGGTGAAAGTCTAGGTACCAGTGACAGGTATTGTGGGGGACTTTATGAGGAGGGTTCTCTCAGAAGACAAACACCAGGACAGCCTTCAGCTCCGCTGCCTTGGTATGGGAGGCTCATCTTCAGCTTAGGAACTTGAATTAATCAGCATCGAAATAGGAAAAATCTTAACCTCTGCCGATTCCAACTTCACGTTTTTATCAGCTTTACCTGATAAATGGCTATGTGGGAATATTGGTAGTGTTTCCATGCTGGGAAAATTTTGCCCTATCTTCTGAGTGACTATGTGACAGAGGCTGTGGGGTTGGAAATACTTGATACTTGGGGGTCAGGTCTTATCCTGTTCTGAGGGGACACAGGAGAATGGCTGGATTCAGCTTGGGATGATGACACATTGAGCTGTTATTTCCAGACACGTTTTGTGCATGGACAGAAAAAGGCAAGGAGGCAGTCTATTCTTCTCACCATTGTTCAGCTCGGAGGATGTCAGATCTCTGCTCTGTATCTGGAACTCTCTATCGCACTTTTTTTTTCTCCCCTTGCTAAGTAAACAGCAGAGCTTCATCCATTATTCAGCTATCAGGGGCTTGTCAGGGTTTTCTGGCCGTGGAACTTGGGAGTTCTTACATTTCTTTAAAACTGTGGAAAAAAAATGTATTTGCCAAAAGCCTGGAACGGGAAATGAAGAAAGATATCAACTCCTACGATATAATTAATCCTCTGTGCCGCTCACCCCAGAGGGCTAACTTGAGTCTTTCTTTAGTAATGGGAATTTAGTTTCATTTCTGGTTTTGGTTGTCATTATTCACACTTAAGTACCTGTGGCAAGTACTGTGGAAGAGAATGATACTTGTAAACAGGTTTGGGGCACACAGGAAGGAAGAAGGGCTTTGAACCGTGTCGGTGAGAAAAGGCGGGGAAATGCTGTGCCTAGCTCTCCAGCAAGGCTTGCAGATACTGTCTTCTCCACACACCAAGTGGTCCAGATCCTGTTTCAGAGAGCTCTTGGGAGGCTTTCTGCAATATTCCCACACTACATGCTACAGTTGAAAGTCATCTTCTGGAAAAGATTTTTCTGGATTAAAAGTTACAGGTCTGATAATGTTCAAAAGGCACGTAAAAGTCTTACACATACATGCAAATATATGCATTTGATGCTTTTGTCTTTTGTACCAAGGAGGGTTGACCTTTGCCATTGGAAGTATAGAACAAATAAGGAAATAGAAAGGTCAGTTGACAGCTGCATGGCCTGTGCACATCACTTCTGCCTGCTGACAACAGCATCTATAAGCCTCTAAGACGTCATCCACTGAACGGGAGGGACTCTGGTTTCTCCTGCCATGGTGTATATGTGTAATGGGCTCTAGATACAGCAACAAAACATTCAAGTTCAACAGCTACGTTCACTATGATAAGTAAAGCTGACCCCCTCAAGCATGAAGTTTGGGTACTCTCAGATTTCTGAAAGGTTTTTAAATCATAAAACATCGTTGGAATATAAAAGGCTAGGGCAATGTGTTGTTTTATGAGACCAATAATAACTGAGATCAAACTAAAGCTATTATTATGAAATGCACCAGAGAAAAGAGAATAGCTTATCTCCATGAGCCTGAATTAATGGATTAAGAAAGGGAAACAAACTCCATTCTTTTTTAAAGTTACTTATTTTTGAATGTGATTCCTGTTAGAGTAGTAGAGGACTATAAACTTGATGTAATCATAATTTAAAAAGCCACTCAAAATATCCTTTTATGGTAGATACTTGGGAAGCCCTTGCTCTCTGTAGGAAGGGATACTGAGAGAGGGATGTAGTTGGAGAGTTGTACAGCGCATGCACAGCCACACATCGCAGTGGTGTGTCATCACAAAGAAGAGAGGATCTCGGGAGAAAGGCACAGAGTCTCTTGCATTTCAACGTATTTGTCAATGGTTCTATGAAGAGAAAGAAGGTACATGCACAAGTCCAGGAAGAAAGACAATAAAATTGATGCTACTATCAAGACGCCACACGGAATCCAATAGAAACAAATATTTGCTCACTCATAGTTCAGAGGCCTGGGGGTGGGGTTGGGGGTACTGGAACATAAACATACCATGGGTTCTCACAGTTTAGCTGGGAGAGATATGTAGAAGCAAACTAAGGTACCATGAAAGGATATGCCCTAAATCCAGCCCTGCTTTAATTTAAATTTGTGTTAGTGAGTGACATTTATCTGTAGGTATCTTCACCTCCCTACCTAGGAGATGTGGCTGTATAAGCAGCACACTTACAATGAGTCTTACTAGAACAATGTTCAGTAAGTGCTCAGCACAGAAGCACTCCTTGTGTCAGGCACGATGCTGTTACTATCATCATGGTAATAAGTATGGTAATAGATCTGGTTCTCATCCCCCCTCCCCTGTGTGTGTGTGTGGGGGGGTGCGCGCACGATTTCTGGGTCGACAGGTACACATGTACGTAGGCATATGGTGGCTCAAGAAGAACCTCAAGTGTCATTCCTCAGGAGCCACCCACCTGTTTTTGAAGACAGGATTTCTCACTGGCCTGAAGCTCTCCAAGTAGGCTAAGCCAGGTGGCTAGTAAGGCCCAGGTTATACTCATCTCTTCCTACACAGTGCTGTGATTCCCATGTGCTCTGCCATGCCTAGTGCTTTCAAATGGATTCAGGGATTAACTCGGGTCTTCATGCATATGCAGTAAGCGCATCACTGACTGAGTTATCTCTCCAGCTGAGATATCTGATTCTAGAAGGTGGTCAACAACTTACTGGAAAAAAAAAATGATGGGTTTTAACACTTAGTTTGAGTAATACGCTATGCAGGTAAGGAGTGGGGAAGTTGGCTTAACAGATGCTTGTGTGAAGTGTGGTTCAAGGCTTTTTGTTAAGGGAAAGCCTCCTTGTCACCAGCATGTCAATGGCTTTTGATAAAGATGATGGATGGACTGATGAGAGCACATTGTGCATGTCACAGGAGGGAGAAGATCCTTGGTACAGAGGGATTGGATCCTATATTTGGGATGGGGCTGAGTTCTGAAGAGTTGACTATGATGGGATGGGTGAGGTGGGTGGGTCCATGACATTCTGGAACATGGAGCTCCAAGGTGACCAAAAATGCTGGTCAAATGTACAGGTCAGATTTGGGAGTTCTGAGTGACTGTTTCAGCTGGGCTGGAGGCTTGACTAAGGATGTCCCTCATAGGCTCCGTTATTTGTGCACTTGCTTCCCACTGAGCAGTACTGTCTGGGAAGGTTTAGGTGATACATACTTGCTGAAGGAAGCACATCACTGGGGGATCTGAGAGTTCACTGCCTCACCCTACTTCCAGTTTACTCTTTTTGTTTGAGGTTGAAGATGGATCACATAAAATTCTGCTCAAGCCACCTATTACCATTCCTCCTCCACTGTCATGGAGTCCCTTTCTCACTCTGGGACTGTAAGCCAAAATAAACTCTTGCTTCCCTAAGTTGCTTTTGGTCATGGGGTTTTACCACAACAACAGAAAGATCATGAGTAAAGATAGGTAGTTGGCAGCTCAATGGTGCCAATTTTATTACTGAGGCAACTAAGTGACAACACAGGAAGGCCCACAGTGTGAAAAGGCTTTCGGTACTAATACTACATAACAAAAGAAGCTTGAGAAAGCATGGGGCCATGTTAGGTAATGCCAGGGTTGGTCATTTAGGAGGCATAGTTTTAACTCTCCTTGAGACAGACAATTCAGTTTTGCTTAGTTTATAAAATTCCAGTGAATTTATGAGATGGGGCTGTCCTCAATTTTCTGATGTCTGAATCTATGTAGACTTACACAGAGAATTTTCTGAGTACATAAGTGTTAGATGAAAGTAAAGGTTGGGTGGAAAATGCTTGTTTGCAGGTGGATTGTTTTTTAATTGTATAGATTAGTTAGCTCTGGGAGGGCTAGTCTTTCCCCATCCTTCCGGGTCAACCAAGATGTCAAGATATCATCAAATATAGAAAATTATATGTATGTGTGTGTGTGTGTGTGTGTGTGTGTGTGCATGTGTGTGAGTCAGGCATCAGGACACAATCTGTAGTTCCAGGAGGAAAACTAGGATCCAAGGGGAGAAGTTGTAGGAAGGGCAATGCTAGGAGGAAGAAATCATTCAGTGAAAATAGAGCTATCAGCGCCTGGGAATGTGGCTTAGCTATTAGAATGATGACCTCAGGTTCAATGTCCAGCTCTGCATAACACTGAGTGTGGTAGCACAACTGCAATGCCAGCACTTGGAAGATGATCAGAAGGAGGTGTATGGTGGGTGAGAGTTCAAGGTCATTCTCAGCTCTGTGGCAAGCTTTGGGCAAGCCTGAGCACCATGAGACCTTGCTTCAAAATCAAAAACAAAAACAAACNGAAGAAAAAGAACATAGTACTATCTTAAAAGTAGAGTGGATGTCTTTGTCATACTAAGAATGTCTGAACCTAGAGTAGCCTTGTGCTGGGAGAACCATATATTTCATGCTTTAATTATTGTGGGGCTGGGATAAGGCCCAATGTGTGGATTATGAATATCCATGGCTAATGGCATGCCTTGTACAGGAAGAAAAGTGAAGGGCAATTGTCTGTCTTCATTCTCTTAACTTCTTAGAAGGAGGACCAACTTAAAAAGAGTAAAATTAGGTAGTGGGAATAAGAACTTTCTTATTTTTGAAGAGTTATAACTGGGACCCTGACAAGAAAGATTTGGACCCAAGCCACCACAAAAGAACCCCTATTTTAAGGCCAAGTGGCCACATGCCTAAGTTAAAAAACAATGGGCTGACCTTAAATTCTCTTGAGAAACTGGGAACTGCAGAGTTTGTATTGGCAGAGTCTTTCTATGACATCATTCCTGTAAATACCAAACAAATTCTTGCTTGGCCTTCTCCACTGGTACCTTCTTTCCCTGTGTCCTCGGACCATCTTTTAGGACTAGTCTACTTAGGTTCATCAGTGTTCTTAGCACCTGCTATGGTAGTTTAAAAGAAAATGGCCCCCAAAGAGAGTGGCACTATAAGGAGGTGTGGCCTTGTTGGAATAGGTATGGCTTAGTTGGAGGAAGTGTGTTGCTGTGGGGGTGAGCTTTGCGGTCTCTTCTCAAGCTTCACTCAGTGTGACAGTCAGTTGACTTCCTGCTGCCTTCTGGTCAAGATGTAGCACTCTCAGCTCCAGCACCACATCTGACTGCAAGCCACCATGTTCCCTGTCATGATGATAATGGGCTGAACCTCTGAAACTGTAAGCAAGCCACCCCAATTAAATGTTTTCTTTGTAAGAGTTGCCATGGTCATGGTGTCTCTTCACAACAATAGAAACCCAAACTAAGACACTGGCTAAATACGAAAGGTTCCTAACAGAGTTATACTGGGATTTTTATTTCCTCTGATAAAATAGAGGAGTTGTCACAGCTTTCCTCCTTATCCTAAGATTCTCCGATGAAATTTTCCTTGGCTGTAATGAAGTCTTGCAAGCTACTCTCCATGGTTGACAATGTGCTGTGTGCTTCTTAGTGTCAGTCTAGGTGTCTTCACTTGTTGTGAGTTAGCTGTACCCCCTTGTTGTGTATCCAAAGAAGCTAAAATCCTGACCATATAGCTTGTCCAAGATCATGCAGCTGACAAGAGAGAAAATAAATCAGACAAAACTAAGTCTNCCCGTAAGTTTTCCTGTCTTATTACAGCAATTCTATTACAGTGTANGCTGGAGCATAAGAGCTTGCAGAAGGGATGAGAATCTTGTGAGGTCATTGCACTCTGGCCTAGAAGCCTNGTCAAGGTAGTTGAGAACTTACAATGATAACTGTGGCTTCTTGGCATCCTTTTGGAGTGAGAGCTTGCTTTTTCTGCTAATGGGAGGAAAGCAGTGTTTGAAAAATCACGGGATATTCTAATCTCATTTTCATTTAATTGAGGTATTTTTTTTTTCTTTGCAAGTTCATACCATTGTGGGGTGGTGGCTACAATTCTGCTTAGGAAAAAAAGAAGATTGACTTTCACTCACAAAATTCTGTTTTGGTATGGAAGCATAGACACCTGCTTCGTTTTTAAAGTCTGAGCACATGATGACTTTCATTATGGGATTATTCTTTCTCCCTGCCCCTCTTCCATTTATTTCTTGCTTCAGCTATGAAGGNTGAAAATCTTGGACATGAAGTTGAAACACTCTGTGAGGGTCACTGAACTCTTTTCCAGTGCTAGAAAATGAGATGTTTCCTTCTCTATGACACCTCAATACTCAGAAAAATGTCTAAAATTCATCTTCCTTCTGAACGATCTATCTCTATTTTCTTTACTTCTTTTTTTAACACAGTCTTATATATCTCAGGCTGTCCTCTGATTCACTCTGCAGCTGACTTGAACTTCTTACATGCACGTCTTGAAGGCTGAGGTTACAGCCTTCCACAGCTACCACAGTTGTTGGGGTATTCAGTGTTGGGGCTCTCAGCCAGGGCTTCTTGCATGCTTGGCACTCACTCTGCTAACCCAAGCTGCACCCAAAGCCCTCCATTTATGTTCAGTGGTCATGNGGTGACTGCAACTGAAAAGGTGTCATTTAGTGTGTTATTGCCACGAAACTAGACTCTGCTTGTGTTAAAATGAACAAACCAGCTGCACTGGGCATCGTGTTTGCTACTAACCTCATATAGCTCTGTCTGTGTTGTGCTGTGGACTGGTGGTGTTTACACTCCAGCAACTGTTGGAGTTGAATTCTGTGGATAGTGGATACTAACCAAACTGGCTAAAATTTTGTGTGGTCCTCTGTTCAGAATTAAAATCTGGAGGGGAAATTAGAGGAAGCCTACCCTAAGGAGACCTCCAGTCTGAGAAGTCCTCTGAGGCCTCAGCAGGCAGGTCTACTCTCNCGAGGTNGCCTCGATTTTTCAAGCATCTGCATCTGAATAAAAGATTTTCATACCCAGCTTCCACAATAGAGTTGTGAAAATAGATTTTAAGGTGAATATGTGGGGTAACAGATAGCACATGTGTGACATAGTTTGGAAGGGAACAGGTAACTGAATGACATGGTCAGAGAAATGATTGGGCACACAGGCTTTTANGTTCCATAGCTATTGTGAGGAATACCTCACTTTTCTAACCTGTAAAATGGAATGATAATATACTCCTACTTCACACGTCTCATAAGGCTTCAGGGAGTTAATTACTGATGTGAAGTATTTGGCATAATGCTTGCCAAATGTAGCTGATGCCACTAAATGTTACTCTTGATATTCATCGTTAGGTTCCTCAACTTAATCCAAAATATAAAATAGAGTTTCTTTTTTTCTTTTCTGGGCTTGAAACAGGGTCTTACTCTGTATCTCAAACTGCCCTGGAACTTCCTANGGAGCCCTGACTGGATTTGAACTCTCAGCAGTCTCCTGAGTATTAGCATTATAGATGTAAGTCACCGACCCAGGGTTCTACAACTGATTCCAACCCTTCAGGAATAACACCCTTCTGATGGCTATTTACAGAGTTAGTATGAGGTGATGGTGCCCGTAGGCACATGGCGTGGATGTTAGAGCTAGAAGTGTAGTGTCGGGTAGGTCTGTGGGTGTTTTGTTGATCCACATTGAGGAAACTCTCTTGATCCAGAGTTGCTGCTGAATTAGTGCCTGGAATTAGCATCGCATAGCTTCTTCTCCCTTTTACTATGGGGACGCACTCTTCAATGTGATGCTGCAGTGACATGAAAATCACGCATACCCCAAGAGGCCAGTTCATCTGGAGCTCTCCATCACTTCCTGAATCTGAGCTCCTGTGGAAGCATTTACCACAGACCAGTAATCGCAGATGACAAAAGGCTGGAGATAGAGGATAGGGCAGTGGAAGCCAGTGGCCAGGTCCTTTCAGTTTGGGTTTGAACGGACCAGTGTTATCTTAGGTGGAAACTTGCTTTGGCTTTTCTCCTTCTTTTCTCTAGGCCTGGCGCTCCAACCTCATTAGCCCTACCTAGCAGTTCTTAACCCCCAGGTACATCTCTCCCTCTCCCCCTTCTCCTTTTCCTCTCCCGCTTTGTTAGCCCATCAACTGGGCACACATTGTGTGTCCAGTCTTGTGTTAGATTAAGTTGTGAATAGAACATTTTCTNTGGTTTCATGAGATTTCCNGAGCAAATTTTANAAGCTACACAGGTAACTGATGTTAATATTTACAAGGCCAATGAAAGAGACATTTATTGGCTATGAGAGTTGATATCAGGGAGTCTAGTTTTTTTTTTTCCCCTATGGCTTGGAAAGAAAAAAGTCACCTTCAGTATGATGTTAGAGCTTGGGTGGAAGAAGGTGCAGTTGGGTGATGGGGGAGGGGCTTATTATCAGAGAAAACATAGATTATAGAAAAGCTCTGAGGAGACAAGTGAAGGGACCAGGTCACAGAGAGTGGGGGAGAGGAGCTGATGATGNCCAAGGTAGGGACTTCTTTCTTTCTCAGCACCACATGGTGTGATGGAATTTGGACAATTTGGACACTGCGTTGGTTGCTTTCTTAATCATAACACAGTGCAGCTTCCCTTGGAGCTCTGTGTGCATCTTAGACAGCTATCCAAATAAACTTATACTACATTTAGGCTCTGTCTGAAATTTCCACCCAACTTTATGAAGCCAATTGTTTTGCAGAGTTTAAAATTTTATATAATTATTGCATACTCTGTGACTTTGCAACTTGCTTTTCTAATAAAACTTCATTTTTGAGATTTTATAAATTTTGATATACCAGATTATTTGTATACACACATAACTAGACAGGTAGGTAGGTAGATAATGTATGTATAATGTTTTTAGACAGGCTGTCACTATGTAGCCTAGGCTGGACTTGAACCTCCTGCCTAAGCCTNTCAAGTAGATATATGGACCACCATATCTGAGTCAGGCTATTTGTTTTTGACACATCCATTGAACTTGAACACACACACACACACACACACACACACACACACATATCTGTGTGTCTAAGCTCCATACATGCTACACAACTACTCACACTCTACATCTTTAGCCCAAACTTTCAGAATATTTATGTGTATGAATATAGCACAACTACTTTAGGTTATTTAGACATTTCCCACTAATAGAAAGATTTTTTTCTGATCTAGACAATGCTCCTATGAAAATCCTGTTTTGAAANTTTCTGGTACTAAGGATTAAACGTAGGGCTGCCCACAAGATGAGCACACACTCTACCAGGGCACTACACCCTAGCCCTATAGGGATTTTCCTGTACCAATCAGCAGGAGCATTCTAGGGAATATTCCCCGGAGGAAAATCGNAAGGTTCAAGGAGATGCACACTTTCTAGCAAGTTGTCTTCCACTGACCGCTTGCTAATCTCATTAATATACAACAAGCACCATAACTCAGTGATAATTTTTAATAATTCTATGGTTTGCTTTTTAAAGTAGTCTTCCATAGGAATTAAAAGATTGGCTTGACAAAGATTTGATTTTCCCTGCCCTTTGTCCCATGTCCACTTACTAAGGTATGGTTTTCTGCACACACTCACTTTATCATTTGTACACGTGGGAACAATAACTTCTCCAGGCCCATGATGGTCACTTGGTTCACACCTGTTTAGGATGTTGAGTTGTTGTTTTATTTTCATTTTTGATCAAGAGGAATTTTAAATATTAATTGAGTTAAGATATTCTATGTATTTCAATTATAGTGTACTGTCAAACTTAAATATTCATTATCTGTGAAAAAAAGTTTTAGAATATTTTCCCATATTGATTCCTAAAATTTTAAAAGTCTGACTTCATGTTTAGGTCTTTGAGCTAGAATTTATTTTTGTGCATGTAGTTTCATTCTTTCCTATCCATTTTCTTATATTGTTTTGCCTCATATTAAACTTTCTATAGTAAGTTTATATATATATATATAATATGTATATATGTATATATAAACAGTATATATTTTATATATAAAACAGTATGTGATATATATGTTTATATATAAATAGTATATTATATATAAATGTATATTCTTTCAATTAAAATTCCCAGTCTTGTACTACTATTGATTTTCTCGTATCAGTAGTATACAGGAGTGATTTTAAAGAAGTTGGGGTGTGTGTATGTGCACATATGTGTCTGTGTACACGTACACAGGTGTGCATGAGGAGGCCAGAGGACAACCTCGGGTATTAGTCCTGAAAAAGTTTCCACTTTGATTTTTGAGACAAGGTCTCTCATTGGGACCTGAGTTCATCTGATCAGGCCAAGTTGGCTGGGTGTTGAGCTATAAGGGTTCTGTTGTCTCTGCCTCCTCAGTGCTGAAATTACAAATGCAGTTCACCATACCGGCTTCCTATACAGTACCAGTGATTGAACACAGGTGCATGTGTTGGCAAGGCAAGCCCTTTACCAACTGAGCCATCTCCTTAACCCCAATGGGTGATTTTTACTTACAAAATGACTTCTTATTTTAATAAAGGGGTGAATCCATTTATAATTATCTATTGATATTTTGAATTTTCTGTATACTGCCCACTTTACCTGAGTTTCTTTTGTTCTAGGTTGAATTGCAACAGCTCTGCAGACTGTCTTTCTGGTCTTTAGTGATCTGGAAGCAGTATTAGTTACTTTTCTGTTCTAACCAAATACTTGACAAGCGGCAACAACTTAATGGAGGAAGGGCTTATTTCAGGACATTCCTCAGGAGACTTAGTCTGTCTTAGTGAAGAAGGCGCATTAGTGGGAGACTGGCTGGTCACATTGAAACAGAGAGCAGACAGGAAATGGAGCATGAACATAAAACCTCAAGGTCCACCTCAGTGTCTAATTTACCCCCACAAAGTTCCACTTACTAAAGGGTCCACAACCTTCCCACAACAGCGCCACCAGCTGGAGGCCAAGTGTTAAAACACATGAGCCTGTGAGGGACTTTGCTCATTCATGCCACAGAAGCTTCTTGCTGTATTTACATTTGATCCCGTCACTTAGTCTTAAACTTTATTTTATGGAGTATTTGTGTGTGTGTGTGTGTGTGTGTGTGTGTGTGTGTGTGTGTGTGTGTGTGTGTGTGTG
>LZPO01097135.1:235958-265883 GCA_001675575.1 Neotoma lepida | reverse complement strand
TTCCAGGAAATAATCCTAAAAGAGTGTTGAGCAGTAGTATATAAAACAAACGGTGAAATGTAATTTTACTTGGACATCAGAATCTAGTCATGATACTTTTGAATAACAAAGAAAAATGAGATGCAAGTCAAGATATCAGCTACTGCTGCTACAGAGTGGTGGCAAAGACAACTGTTATCATTTATATTAATTTCAACTTGATGCCTTGCTGCTCTCCCTTGAGAAGTGAAAAGGGGAGTTGGCCATTTTCATTTCAACAAAACACTTGACATAAATATTGTATAAAACAGACAGGCCTGTTTTAAAATTCAGTTTCAGTCTGTGGTTGGTTGGTTGGTTCTATAAAGAACATACCTCCTGGCCAGTGGGGAAGCAAAGAAAGAGAAGGTAGTTGGGTCCCATCATCCTCTTCTGGGNCACTTCCTAGTGAACTACTAGTTCTACTCCCTAGTGTTTCCCTGGTTCCCAATAGTGCCTGAGACTTTGGAGGATGGTTAGCCAAAGCACAGCAAAGACTGAATCAGTTGTGACCTTCACAGTGGCTAAGAGGAGCCAACCAGGCTTCCACATGGCTTGCGTCACCAGCCTTCCTGTCTGCCATCTTTCCCACAGTGCTTGTGTTCCTCTTCCCCTACTCAAATCACTCACGTGCCATCTTTGTTCTTGCTTTATGCACTGAGATAATTCTCTGATGCTTAATCTTGATTACTAACTTGATGTGATTTATAATCACCATGGAAACAAACCTCTGAGCACATTTATGGAGGAGTTTCTAGAATGGGTTCATTGAGGTGGGCAGATCCATCCTGAAGGTTGACAGCACTATCCCATGAGCTGGGGTGCCAAACTGAATAGAAAGGAGACAGAGATCTGAGCTGTGAACACAATGGCCCAGCTGCCTCACACTTTTGCCACNATGCCTTCCCTACTACCATGGAATGCCCTGGAACTATAGGCCCAAATTAACNCTGACTTCTCTAATTGCTTTTGTCTGGTACTTTGTCATAGTGATGGGACAAATAGCAACTGCATTCTGTTTAGAGCTTGCCAGTCATCCCATTCAGGGTGAAACTGGTCAGTTAGTTCAGAAGTCTTGTCCCATTTCAGAGTAAGGTTCAGAACATGGGGCAAGAGGAAGTGGTTCCAACTCTGACATATTTAAATGAGGCCATTCCCCTACTCCTCCACTCTCCCTCCGTGCATATACATAAATATTCCAAGTGTACTGTGATGGGCAGTTTTAGTATCTGTGGTCTCAATGCAGTAATAAATCTGCAGAGAGCTGCACAGTGCATTTACATAATTGCACAAATTAGAGATACCTCGAAATGAAAGCTTTCCTGGTGATTTTTCTCCACACTTTCATTTGCTGGTTACATAATTATGAGCACTCCCGCAGTGTGGCAAATCTCCTGTCCCTGGGCCCTGTNCAGTGAAGAACTGGCCTGCTACTGTCTGGAAATGCTTTCAGGATGCACCCGAAAAGGGGGTCCCAGGAGTTCAACTGAGAGGATGGGAGGCCAGTAGCTAGGCCTGCTGTCCCAGGAGCTTCCCCATCTCAAATGGCTCCAAGTGAGCAGGGCTGCCCTCCCTCCTTGTGGGACTCACCACAGCCTTAGATTAAGGCCATTCTTGAGCCACCATATTTATTATGCAGCAGCTAATCTTTCCCTCTCCGTGATCATAAAATGTCCTTTAAAGCTCACTCACTGAAAAGTCTTGGGTTTGATCTTCATCATTGAAAACAAAACAAGCAAACAAACAGAAAGCAAGGGCATGGAAAGAAGAGATGCTCTTGAATGGCTTGCTGTGAGCACTTAACAGCTTGGAATCAGTCCATTTTGGAAAGTTGCTCCAGCAGACTGACTAGTCGAAAGAGTTGACTCCATCTAGTCTAAGGAATAGTGTCATTCTGCTTTCTGAAGTTTTGCCTGGGTTAGCCAAGGCAGCTAGGCCAAGAGCCCAGACTCTTAGTTTTTATTGATTTCTTGCCACTGACCAGCCCTGACCTCCTATCGGCCCTTGGTGACTAACTGGTTTTCTCACTTGGCAAACCTAAAACTATGTCTGATTCACGGACACTATGAATATAGTATGCTGATGTTCCAGGTGGCTAACTCCATGTTAGCAATAAAAAGAACTTTAGGGATTGCGATGGCTCAGTAGATAAAGGCATTTGCTCCCAAGCCTAATGACCTGAGTTTGATCCTGGGAACTCACATGATGGAAGGAGAGAACCGAATTCACAAAGCTATCGTCTGATTTCCTCACATGCACCGTGGCATGTGTGCACTTGCATGTGTACACACACACACACACACACACACACACACACACACACACACGCACACACACACAAATATGAATGCAAATAAATAAATACATACATATATGCAAACATTAAAAGCTAGGCATAGGAGTTTACATCTATAAGCTCAACACTTGAGAGGCTAAGGCAGGGGGATTGCTGTAAGCTCAAGGCCAGCCTGAGCTACATAGTAAGTTCTAAGCTAGCTTGAGCTAGAGAGTGAGACCCTGTCTCAGAAAACAGCAATGATAATGAGCCTAAACAATCTAGAAATAGTTTTTACATCAGAAAGAACTTCATATTTGCATAAATGTAGAAAATAATATGGTAAGAAGAGAATGTAGTTTAGTCAGGAACGTGGATTTGAATAAATTGGCTCTGTTCAAATTCAGGTCATTTTTGTAAATATATCCCAACTTACATTCAAAACTGAAAAGGCAGTAAGCCAGTAGGATACTTGGTCTCCCCCACCCTGTTCTATTTTGTTTCTTATTTATCTATTTATTTAGTTAAATCTTAGTACATAGGGTTATGTAAGGCTATTTTCATGCAAGTGGGCAATGTATTCTGAGTATACCCCTCATACACCACTGTCTCTCCAACTTCACACTTCTCCCCAGTTAGTCCCATTTGTTGCCCAGTTTGCTTCATGCCATCTGTACCCTTAAGATTTTATGTATCTAGAAAACCTAGAAAGCACAGATCTTTATCTTTCTCAAGGTGATTACTGCAAGTGGATGCATCTTTTTCAGTAACAACAGCAAAGCACAGAGGGGGGCATTTCCCAGAGATGGGGACTCTTAGGCTTGACTGTGCTTGCAACAGACATTGAACAGTAGCTTCTGACAAGGCCTGAGCAGGAGAGATGGGTCAGCAAGTTCAGCCCCACCTCCTTGGCAACCCCAAGGCTTGAGTATAACTACAAACTCCCTCCAGTTGTGTGAATAGGATTCTCACTCTAAACCAATGTTTGCGGCCAATGAATTGATCACTTGCAAGACTCCCACTTTAGGGCAGAGGGTGATGATGTGTGCTTTGGGCTCTCTTTGGTCTTCTGAAAGGAGGCGTGAAGGAGAAATAAGAGAGTAAGAAGTTGGACATGGTGCTCCACAACACTCAAGACAGAGAATTCAAGAGCTCAAGGTGACAGAGAATTTAAAACCAGCTTGGGCTACACAATAAATTACAGACCAGGCTGGGCTGCAGTCTGAGACTTTGTCAAAAAAAAAATAAGTAAGTAAGTGTATGGATACATACATGCTAGAATGTATCTGTTAGACTGTATCTAACCAAATGAAACAATCACACGTGTTACATGGGCAACTCTGGGGAAAATTTCTGTCATAGCTAGCTACCCATCTACACTGATGTTATTACCAGGTGTTTATTCACTTGCTTTTTTTGGGGGGGGCTTTAGTGCATCTGCTCTCTTTCTATTAGTAGCTATTAAAGAGAAACTGCTTGCTTCTCCCATTATGCATGCCCTGGGTCTGACAGCTTCTGTGGGTAATCAATATGATTTTCTTCTTTTTAACTAGATTCTGCACTGAGAGGAGTGAAGACCACAAACAGGATGGTTGATGGTATGAACAATTCGTTCAGTTGAAGTGGTTTATGCTCTGGGTGCCAGTCAACCAATCTACCAACCAGTAATCAATGACTGATCAAACACCATAGCATTCTTAGCATTAAGAATGTTCTCATTTAGGGTTTCATCCTCAATGGGAAAATAGTTTTGGATGGAGGGCAGGGAGAGTGAAGGGATATAAATAGCTCTTTGGGACCAGATGAGCAAAAAATGACTCTCAGAAGAGAAGAGCAGAAATCTCTTGTACCAGGAGGTGTTCAATCNAACAGTTTCTGACCCTCAAAAATGGTGTGGTGAGCAGGTAGAACTCAGTGAGAATCCTGAGTCTATAATGTGAGTGTTGAGTTCCAGACTTGCAGGGAGGCATCTGACCAGAACTGATCATGTCTGTCATGGAGCACCACTGGAAGAACTCCAGTCAGGGTAGGACATGTTCAAGATGATGGGGTACAGGTGTGACCCCACAAGATACAATTGCAAATGTAACTGTTGCCTCCAGCCTTGGGTCAAGCCTATCTATTTTCCTTCAGAGTGCAAGGCTTCTTTCTGGCTTCCAAGAAGGATTTATATATCACAACTAGGGATAAATTGTTGGATTGCAACTGGTTTCTTCTGTTGGGTGGGCTTGATGCAGGGAGTGCCCAGTGCCCAGTACCCTGTGCCATGTGCACTCACTACAGTGACCCTGCCCACCTTCAGTAGCTGCCTCTTGCTTTTGCAGCATAGAAAACACCCACGGATTTAGATGCCAAGAGCTATGGTCTCCCCTGGTCAGGGTTTGGGTTAGATAGATGCTTTATGCCTCGTGTCAATGAAACAAAACAAAATAAAACAAAACAAAACCCTTTCTCAATTTATTGTATCTGCAGATTCTTCCCAGAGAAAGCTTCGGTGTTAAGTAGAGACTCTCAGACAGTCCTCATTTGATCTAATTTTTAACCAAGGTGGCTACGCTATTTTATGAATGTGTGAGTGAATGCCTTTTGTATTCTCATTAGCAGACACTTCCGATGACCTCAGGATAGATGTTCCCTCTGGTTCCTATCCTTTCTGTTCCCTACAGACCCATAATGTAAGCTTCTTTTGATGTCTATGACCTAATGATGGAATGATATGCTTTTTGGTCTCCGATGGTCCCATTATGGGATGTCTCCTGTCATACTGTGATGGGGATGTCCCTTCTTAGCCATCTATTGATCCATTATTGGATGCCCTTCTGGAGCCCCATGGTCTCACAATGGGATGTCCCTACTAGTCCCTTGTGGCGTCACAATGAGATGAGCCCTCTGGTTCCTCATGACTTCTGACATAATCTATGGTCCCATGAGCTGATGCTATCTGAGCTTCCCACTAACAGTCCTGGCCTCACCATTTTCTGTTCTGCACATGGTGGTGGTACAGAACCCTTTCACTTTCTAATTCAAGCTCTCCTTACNCGAAAACTTCAGCAGTGAGGGAAGCCATCAAGAAAATTTGCCTTAAACTGAAGAGANAAGGGAGAAGACAAAAGTGTTAAGCCCCTCAAAGGCCGAAGGATCGCACAGCTCTGGAGTTCTTGGAGAAATGGGTGCTTATGACCTCTGTCAAAGCACCTGATGTTGGCTCCCATCCTTTCCTGGAAATTTGTATGTGATCGATTCCTGCCTGGCTCTGTGTTGATTCTTCCTAGGAGGGGTTCTCAAATTTCAGTGGCATCACGCTTTCCTGGGGAGGGTTTCCATGCCTCATTCTCAAATTTTCTGCATCACAAGCTTGAGAATTTGAATTTTGTTGGATTTCCAGATGATGTTGATATGAAGCCATCTTCGAGAACTACAGCTGTAGGCTGCCATCCCTTGCACAGTCTCCCTCCAGTCTGTTTACTTAAGGATGGTCAAACATACATTACCTTGCAGTTATTCTGGCTCAATTTCATACTGCCAACAGGTGAAAGAGCTGCCTCTCCAGCCAGGGCAGCACAGGCGAGGCTTTCCCCTACTGAATGCACAGCTATGATGTCACCTGTAGTTTCTCTTGTCCCTAACCCAAAAGCACCACCACCACCACCACCAGAAAGACTGCTTGTGTGCTGGGGTATGGTGGGGCACTTGTATGGGTGCACATTTGTGTGGAGACAAGGGATAAACCTCAAGTATGGTTCTTCAGAACCCATCCACCTTTTGTTTTTGAGGCAGCATCTTTCTCTGGTTTAGAATTGACCAAGTGGGCCAGGTGAGTTGGTCAATGAGCCCCCAGGGATCTGCTTGTCTCTGNCTTTCCAGCATTGGGATTACAAGCATGCACACCACACTCAGATTTTTGTGTGGGTTTCTGGGGAGTGAACTCAGGTCCTTGTGTTTGCACGACAAACACTTTACTGGCTGAACCATTTTTTCCAACCTTTTTGTTCTGCTTTGGACTAAGGTACACTGCTTTCAGTGGCCAGTGGAGGAAGATAAATGGCATGTTTTAGCACATTAGCAATAGGAGTATTATAAGCAATTTGGACCTCTAAATAATCCCCAAGCCAAGTAGGTTGTTCCAGAACACATGCCTGAATCTTGAAAACAGATAGCAAAAACAGCAGCTGTACAGGGAATGTTTATTTATTTAATCACTCAAGCAAACACAGCTAGGAGGAGGCTAGATAGTCACCAGGCCTGTCAACATGACTGCTCCTGCAGAGACCTTGTCCTCATCTGAGCCCTCCGGGCTCTTCCTGTGCCTGCAAACAGTGGCAGGGTGCAAACAGAGGGAAACAGGAGAGAGGAAATGGTGTTGGGTTGCAAAACATGGATAGAACAATTGGCTTTGCCCTTCCCAGGACAAACAGGATCCCCCCAGCTTGTGGGAGCATCCCTGGTACTTTTCGAAGAAGAAGACGGGTCCATCTTCCTCCTGGGGAGGCTATTTACAGTTTTGCACAGTGGGGTAGTTTTATGAGCTGGCTCTCTCATTTTTATGAGGGTTCCTGGGGTAAAGCAGTTACACAATCTTAGACTAGCACACCAACTGCAGGGAAGTACAAACACCATAAAGTAGGCCATCCAGACCCATAAAGCCAGCAACACCAAGCAGTCGTGATTTAGTTCAGCTCTGGGCTGACCTGGCTCGTTACGATAAGATAGAGGAATGAATAGCGCCTGCCCAGGGAGAGAGCCGGAGCAAGCTAGTGGGAAATAAATAATTCATCCGGCTCTTTCCAGAAGCCAGGAGTTGAAGGGACAGAAATACTGTTATCAGAAAAAGGACCAAAAATTCAATTGCTGGGATGTTCTTTTAAATTACTTCTCAGATTTGTTGGTTGAAGGAAATGACGCCACCTTCAGCCAAATATTTGGTCAGCAATCCATCAGCAACACAGAGTGGCTCTGAGATCTTAATAAGGCTTTTGGTGACAAACCAACTTTCCCCGGTGAACCTATCAAGAAAGAGGTCCTGGGTGTGCTTGTGTTTACAAGTGTGGCTGCTAAGCCCAGGCTTCCGAGGGAGGCGTGGTTAATTATGGACTAGGCTGCAGATACAGGCTCAGTAGCTGGAGACTGCCAGGATCAGAGCCAGCTTGAAGGAAATGAACAGGGGAGTTATTTACATTTAGAGTGACGCTGGTTTCCTAATCACCTCAAAGCATTTAAAAATTAACTCAACTCCCAGCAGCTCGGCATTGACAACTTCCTGCTCTAGAGTGGGCCTGGTCATTACTTTAGTCTTTGTTCATTTGCTAGGTCCTGGGAAATGCCNTTTGGGTTTGNTTTTGAGAATTTGTTNTTTGTGTGGTCAGCACCTTTTCTAAAGGCTTACTGTANGAACTAGTGACCACCTGGGTAGTCTGGGGTGTACACACACTGAGGCAGAAGTCCTTCTGACACACTTTCCTTAATAGAAATATTTGAAAGTGTCACCAATCACAGGTTTATTATGGGTTGGTATAGTTTGGACCTTCAGTATCCCAGCCTGTGGTACTATGGGAAGGCATTGGAACCTTTGGGAGGTGGAGTCTACTGGGAGGAAGTTAGGTCACTGGATAGACCTGAACTTAAGACACCCTCCACCCCCGTGTGTGTGTGTGTGTGTGTGTGTGTGTCCATTCTTGCTATATGTGTTGTCCATGAAGTGAATAGTTTCCCTTTTGCTACATGTTCATACCATGATGTGTTGTGTAACCATACACACAAAGAAACAAGGACACAGGGACAAGTGACTGTGGCGTGTAACCTGCAACAAGAGGCAAAATGAAACTCTTCCCTTGTTGATCATCTCAAGTTGGTCGCCACAGTGACAGAAAACTTTTTACCTTGCAGCTTATACGTGCTGGACAAAGGTCTGACCCAGTAACTCAGGTTGGTACAGCTTCCATGGGACACCAGGTCATTTTTAATCAGACTGTAGCAGAGAAGCTTTCGAGAAGAAATTTCTAGTTACCTGATAGAAACGATCAGAGTGGTTAAGGTGGCATATGTGTACATCTGTGGCAGCACTTTCAGGTGTATTTTAACACACCGTCCAGTGTAAGTTGAAAGTTTTCAGAGATGAACCTGCAATTTTTTCATAGCTTTTGAATTTAGTAGAGGACAGCAAANTTTGCTATTTGGATGTAAGTGATGGTCTTGGCCTCCCTCAAAGAATTGTTTTCAAGATTCATTCATATTTTGTCAATTGGAAGGACCAGTGTAAAGATAAGATATTTTGATATGCATTAATTTGTATTTTGGGCTGCATAAAAAATTTCAGTACCTGTCATTTGTGTTTTAGCTTCAAAAATGAAATTATTCAAAGTATCATCTCCTTGAAACTGTTACATTTTTTCTTTATGCCATAAACGCCCATGTAAATAGTCCGTGTTAAAACTTTTTTNCAGAAGGGGTTAATGAACACAATTACAGCCTAGGCTGTAAGAAGGAATGCCTTCTTTTATTGGAGAGGAAGACAATGAAGTTTGCATTTGAAGAACTTCAGTGCACTGTGTATGAGAACCATCATGGCATGAACACGGGTGGCAGGGAGACTCTTGCTCAGCTGCCATAGTTGAGGCTCAAGGCTGAGTTCTGAAGGTTTCAACTCTGACCCCCAGATGCAGGGGTATCCACTGCACCGAACAATGGGACACTCGGGTTCTTGAGAATGGTCAGAAGGACACTCGGGTTCTTGAGAATGGTCAGAAGGCAGGGACTCCACTCTGCATCTTCATCATAGGCAAACATCTTGGGCTTCCCACACCCTCTGTACCAAGTATGCTGGAGGAANATTGGCTGCTGAATCTCTTGGGTTTTCCCATAACAAGACGTTCATCTCTTGAGGCTATCCTGGTGAGCCAAGCTGTACAGAAATCCATTCTAATTAAATATACAGGTCTCTAGGGGGAGATGCCTTCATTATAAGGGCTTATTTCGGGGAATGTAGATATGTGCGTATCTATATTTCAGGGAGAGACTCGAGACTCTGTTTGCAGCAGGCATGCGCACCATCCCTCCCTTTCCCACTCTCATCTTATGTCTTGCTATCTGNAGACTCACATGGAACAAATCCCTTGGGACTGAACATACTTTCAAAGGTGTGAAGTGAAACCTCTGCAAACTCCAATGTCTTGCATCATGAGTTCTGCTCTCAGCTCACTATAGCTTGAAATTCCAGGCACTATCTAACTAAGCACCTGCCCAATTAGAAGTTAATGAGTGCTTTCTGATGACAGACATAATGAGCACTACAGCCACCCCAGAGAAGCACTACCTTTTCCCCCCTTTCAAATATAGGTCACATAAGAAAAGTGAGACAATATGTAAATGGACACAACGTGGTCTTCTTCTTGACTGCTTTTAGAAATGAAAGATGATTATGTGAACTTAGGTGTCAAATCTGACATAAAAAGTTACACTCAAAATTTCTAAGCTGACTCATTAAACAGACTCTGCTAAAGAGGTAAGGAGCNATTTCTAGAAGATTCCAGAATTGTNTTGGAAGCAGCATTGTTTCTACTTCTGGTCTATTCTAGAGGAGAACTAATCACAGGTAACAAATGGCCAGGGTGCTCATGTTAGGCTTGTTCCCTTTCCACCTCTATTTCAGGATAAGTTGGGGAAAGAGACACATTGCTGCTTAGCTCCTGCAGAGCAAGGCTACCTCTAAGTAAAGGATTCACTTACCCTGGGCAGTTAGACAGATAGCCAGGAAAAAAAAAAGGGAGGGTGGGGTAAAAGTTATGTATAATCATAAGAGTTTTTACTTAGTCAAAAGCAGGCTCTGACATCAAAGACCAATGACATTGTCTTTAAACAGGGTCTTGTGTCTTTCAGGCTGACCTCAAATTCCCTGTATATTGCCAAGGAACAGCTTGAACTTTTGATACTGATGTTTCCACAGCAAGTGCTAGGAATATATGCCTGTGCTATCACCCCAGGACTTCCTTAAGCTAGGCAAGCATTCTATCAAGTGACCCACATTGCAACCCCATGATAATTATTTTTTAAATTTATGCCCTGTCAATTTTTTTGTTTCAAATAAATAAGAACATATGGGTAAAATNTCCACTNATGCAAGAAAAATGAGGTATTACTATGGTGAGTCCCAAGGAATGTGTTGTGGTGGTTTGAATGAGAATGGCCCCCATAAGCTCATATATTTAAATGCTTGATCTCCCATTGGTGGAACTGTTTTGGAAGGATTAGGAGATGTGGTCTTGTTGGAGGAGGTGTGTCACTGGCAGTGGACTTTGTGGTTTCAGAAGCCTACACCATTGTTAGTTTTCTTTCTTTGTGCTTTGTGCTTGTGAAAAAGCTCTCAGCTACTACACCCATGCCGTGCCTGTCTGCCTGTCTGCCTGTCTGCCTGCTGCCATACCCCTGCCATNATGATCANGGGCTTTAACTCTCTGGAACCATGAGCCCAATAAACTCTTTCATTTAAAGTTACTTTGATCATGGTGTCTCTTCACAGGAGCAGAAAAAGTAATTAAGACAACAGTTCANACAGCTACCTGTACTGGAGTGTTGACCTGCTGTTAGGGACAGCTATGGACCTAGCCAGGGTCATCTTCCCCTCTTGTGGTTCAGGTGGTAAGCAGGTTTTTGGACNCACTCCCTGGAGAAGGTGGCTGGGAACTCNTGATCACTCTGGACATTTTCCGGATTCTCATGGTACAANGCTGTTTGAATATGAGATNTTCCCATAGGCTCNCCATGTTGGAGCACTCCAGTCCAGCTGGCAGTGCTATTTGGGAAGGTTGTGAACCTTTAGGAATGGATGCTTGCTGGAGGACTGAGTCACTGGGGCTGGCCTTGAGGGTTTATCCAGGCCCCACTTCTTGGACGTGGTGGGACTGCTGCTTCATGCCGATGCTGTCATAACTTTCCTGTCGTTATAGACAGTGTTACTTCAAATGCTGAGGCAGCATGAATTCTTCCTTAAGTTTCTGCTTGTCAGGTATTTGGTTGAAGCAAGGAAAGAAATAATGAATGCAGATGTGCTGGCCTCATATGGGGCATAAAGGGGAATGGCCTCTTGATCAACTGAACAGGCATNTGTGGGCTCTGGACAAGAAAGATGAGCAAGAAGTACTTCAAATTTGGATAAAGATCTTAAAGTTTTACATACATATTTACTTTACTTTTAAAATTCTTACTTTTTTTCTGGATAGTATTCTGTGTCCTCTTTTCTCAATTAAGACAGTATGTTAAGCTGACTGTGTTGGTGGACACGTGTAATCCCAGCCCTCTAGCGTCTGAGGAAAGATGATAGTAATACATAGTGAGACTCTGTCTCAAAAACCAAACAAACTCCAAACAGTCAGAATTCAGTTGGTCAAACAAACAAACAAACAAACAAACAAAACTTCCCACTATTACAAAAGGGCATCTTGGAAGAATTTATGTTTCTAAGAAATAATTCAAGAGCAAAATAATCATTGTAAAATGGCTTTTGGGTGAATTAAGGGATGATGAAGCTTTTGACCAATCCTTCATGAGGTTGTTGAATTTCTTTTAGTGCATATATGTTACATAAGGTGCATTACACTCTACCACGGTGTTCTATTGGCACATCTGCTCTTTCCCTTAGGCTGTGGGATTGATTNAACACATGGCAAATTTAAGTTGCACTCAATATGGCAAAGACTGAAAGTGAACTTGGTTGATCCAAACGTGAATATGACTGTGAGAGTGTTCAGAACGACTGTGACCCTGACTGTCATGGAGCTTTGGCCAGAGGAAATGCGATGACATATGAACAATGGCCGCAGCACACATGTGACCAGCGGTCACACGGCACTGATGCTGGAAATAGTGGGTTTGGGGTCTTCCTTAGGCTCTNTGATGGTCAATCTCCATTGTCAATTTGACTGGATTTAGAATTCAGAAGACTGAGGCACATCTCTTAGTGTCTCTGGGGGTGATTTTAGGGAGCATTAACTGAGGAGGGAAGATCCACCCTGGATGTGGGTGGTATCATCCCGTGGGCTGGGGACCTGGATGTGGGTGGTCTCATCCCGTGGGCTGGGGACCTGGATGGAATGGAGAGGGAAGAAGAGAAAGCCAGCTAAGTGCTGGCATTTCTGCCTCTCTGCTCCCTGGCCCCCACCATGATGTGAGCTGCCCTGGTCCAAAAAGCACTATTCATACCCTACTGTGATGGACTGAACTCTTTGAAACCCTGAGCTACAACAAGCCATTATTCCGTTAGACTGTCTTGTGTTCAGTGTTTTAGTCACAGTGAGGAACAAAATGAATATAGTTGTGTGATTGGCAGAGCATGTCCTGTGTTGTCAGTAAAGGTTCTTAGTTTATTAATAAAATAATTGAGTAATAGAATTGGAAGGACATATAAAAATGGTTTTTATTAGTGTTCGAGAGAAAAACAGCAGATCAGGCAAATATACACTAGGGAAAGGAGGCAGCCTTGATGACTGAAGAGCATGGCAATAATGTCAGTAATAGGCTTAGAGGGAACTGAGGAAGCAGCCTGAATGAGTTATCTTGACCATCCCCCACCATCTCCCTTCTGTGGTTGTTGTTGTTTTGTCTGAGACAAGGTATTCTTTAACCAGGCTGTCTCATTATGTAGCAGAAGATGAGCAGGAACGTCTTTATGTGTTGTGTGTGTGTGTGTGTGGCGGTGTATATGTCTTCCTGTGCTCCATCGTGGTGTGCATATGGCAGGCAGAGGTCAACCTTATGTGTGATTGCTCAGGCACAGTGCACTTTGTTTTCTGACATGGCCTCTACTGGGATCCAGGACTCATTGATTNGTCTGCTTGGACCATGAGCATAGGGATTCTCCCCTCTGCTCTCCTCTCTGCATCTCCCCAGCACTGGAATTGCAAGCCGGAATGCAAGCCGTCAGGCCCGGGGCCTCCTGCTCACCCAGCAAACACTTAACTAACTGCGTTGTCTGCCCAGCCCTCATTGNCTTTTCTTTAAAAATCAAAATGTACGGTGAGAAGTCACTGCNCAGTCAAATTTCTGATTGACCCAATAGNGGNACTGATGAGCAGCTGGGACTCTGCTGGAGCAAGAGACTGGCTAAATCCTATCCCCAAAGGAGGCTATGGCCTCCCACTTGAGGCTAGGAAGATAGTTCAGTTCAAAGCAGGGCTTTACACCTGCTAGGCAAGCACCCTACCAACAGAGCAGTGTCTCTAGTCCTGATGGTTTTCATCTTAAACAGACTGACTTCCCTTTCTGGCAGAGGAAATCTNTGTTTCCTAGTCCCTGCAGCTATCAGAGGAGGTTGAATCTGGGATCTGAGAGTCAGGTGGACTGGGCCCTACTCTGGTCTTCAAGTATTGCTAGCTGGACAAATTCTGGAAACATTTCTATACTTTTAAAGCCTTGTATTCTCTCTCTCTCTCTCTCTCTCTCTCTCTCTCTCTCTCTCTCTCTCTCTCTCAAATCTCTTAAATGCAGCTAAAAAACAAGTCTGTCTTTCCTGGATTGTTGTATTTGCAAACTCTAAGGCTGATTGCCATAGCTGTGCACACTCAGTTCTTGAAGACTGGGTGGAGGGTGTGTTCTGGGGAGAGGTGGTCACGGCTTCAAGGAGAATCAGGCCTAAGTATCTGGCCATTACCATTAGCATAAGGCCAAGGGTCCAGGGAAGAGCTACAGGGTAGCAAGCACAATCACCAAGCTTAGGAAGTACTGGCTTCTTCTCCTTACAGGGTATCCACTCGGCCCTGCAGAGTACACAGAGGAAGTTAACCACACAAAGAGGGCTCTTCCAGGGCCCTGCAGCCCATCCCACGGGTGGGGGTTGTTCCGTTAAGATCNTCAGCAGTAATACACCAGTGGGAATCTGCTTATTTCCTGCAGACCCCTGCGCCCAGCATGCCTGCCTTGTGAATACTCATTTCTCGNNTCCAGGTAAGATGCTTGACNACACAGGAAACACCACTGAGTCATATCAGAGAGCAACTTGAAAACCCTGAATCAGCAACTCAGGTAGGACAACTGGGCTCAGGTTAAAATTCCNGAAAGCTCTGAAGCTGGTGTTCTGACATTGAGTCTGGTTCTGACCTCATGGGGAAAAGCTCAGGCAGCCTTCTTGAGCCTTGGGATGTCAAGCCATTGCACACAGCATTGCTCTCTACACCATTCTTAAAACGGCTGGGTCAACTCCCTATTCTTGTGAGATCATACCTGTTAGAGACGCTTACCCTTCCACTGCTTTATTACACTTATTAGAGAATTGTAATCAATACTTGCTTTAAAATAAAAATCAGTGCAGCTGTGCACGCCAGTGTGCCTAATTGCCAATTAAGGAGGAAAATGCCAGAAGGCAGCACTGGTTCACTTTTGGAGGTAGGGACCCAGACATACAAAAGTCTGCTCTTACAAAAAAGGTGTGATAAATATTCCCCGCAGGGGCATAAAGAGCTCTTCTGGTTTAATGATAGGACCTATGCAGCCGGCTGAAGGGAGCTGAGGTTATAGGTTAGGGTCGTGATAGACGAGCCAGGCGGCGTGGAGCAGGACCAGTGTCCTGTTTTAGGAGGCATGTCCCAAATAAAGTGCTAGCCTTATTACAGGGGGGAAAGTCCTTCAAGTTCACCCTACAATGGCCTCCCTCCGTGCAGCAGCTGTCTGTGGGAGGTATCAGAAGGCCTCACAACAAAGACATCTGGCCCAGTTTCGCCATGGTCTCACCTCAGTGTGAGTTGTACATCTTCCCCTACTGTTTGTTTCTTCTCCTGCTCACTCTGCTTAAATGAAAACTCAACTTGGCAGAAACATTATGTTTCTATTCATTCTCTGGCATGCTGGGCACAGGGAGCACCNGCCATGCCTGTTAAAGGATAACACGGTGACAATGAGGCAGAGACTGGGCACCACAGGTACCATTTGCACAACCAGTAGGAAGCAGGCATCTGAAAATACGTGCAAGCTTGGCAAACCACTCACCTTTGCCATTAAGTGGCTTCCAGAATACACTGTCTGCCATGACAGATTTGAATGGGGGAACATTATTCATGAGGTTGAAGTATGTATGTACAAATTGTAGCAAAATCCTGCTGGGAGAACAGGGAACAATGCTCAGATCNGTGTTACAGTGCACAACACGTTCCATAGGCAGCTGGGTGCTGCCAGCATAATTATTATCCTTGGACCTCATCACCTGGGCCGGAGTGGCATGGAGGCTGCTGCTGCAGGTGGAAAGTGCAAAGGGGATAGCCAGCTGGATTCTGCCTTTCAAAGCTGCACTATGATGTCTGCTTGTTCTCATCCCGGGGTGCAGGTGGGGTTGGCTTCTGCTAGCCAAACCACAAGGCAGGATGGGATGATGCTGTCGTTTGAGAGATCCTCTGGTCAGCTCTGAGAGCAGCTCTGCCACCATGCTGCTATGGAAAAGGAAGATGCACATCTGTATCCTCTGTCTGAGGCATAGGGGCCTGTGTCCTGGGGAATGGAGAAGGCGATGCAGAGGGCCAGATCCACAGCCACTGAGAGTGGATATCTACTATGTGTTCTTCCCAGGCCTAGGCAGGGTCCTGACTAGAAATATCCCACTGTCTTTGATGACNTCAAGATAGTTTGCTATAAGACAGAAAAGACAAACAACCAACAACATCAAACCAGGNAGGCTGGTGTATTCTCTAGAGGAACAAAATTGCTAGGATGATACATGTTACAAAGGGACGACATTCAACTGGGTATGGGCGAGGTGGTCCAACGATATCTGTCGTCACATTGGAAAGGCTNAGAACTCTGCATCTGTTCAGTCCGTGAGGCTGGATGTCTCCGCAGCCACACTCTGGCACTGAAGGCCTGGAGAATTCCTCCAGAGCTGTTGACCCANGCTAGAAAGCTGGAGAATGTGGATTGTGATGTCAGCAAATGACAGCAGCAGCAGCAACAAAGCAGATGCACTGACCTGCAAGAGATGAAGGCAGGCAGGCAAGCTTTTCTTTTAGACTTCTTTATGTGTGGGCCTNCAAAGAAAGGCGCCACCCACTCTGGGGGAGGATCTACTGATGTCAGTTAATGTTTCCTGGAAATGTGCTAACAGACTCATCCAGAGGTGTGTTCTTAGTTGGCTTCAGATCCAGTCAAGCTGGCAATCAGGATCAACTATGGCTGGTGAAATTCCTGTGGTGCAGAAGAACCATAGGATTCTAAAGATTGTGCCAAGACCCCACTTCCTTCTGTACTCCTAAAAGGACTCCCGGCTCTGTAGTCCCACGGGCCCCTCCCTCTGATAAGTGGCCTTCCTTGGAGGAACTTTAGGAGGGAGCAAGCAGCAAGAACACATNGTATCCCAAAGAGGATGGNCTTTCTGGTTTAGGAAATGTGGGGAGTTTTGCTACCCTATGACCATATGAGATCTCTTCCAGGTTCCCTGCTCTGCCAGGCTTCTGATTCTGGACCCTGTGAAACTATCTCGAGTCTAATGTCTTACTGTCAATCATCCCCACTAAGGCAGGAGCCATGAAGTGCAGATAACCTAAAGCCCTCAAAGCTTGGTCCCTTCCATCCACTTGTTTATAGAACCTGAGTTCAGCTCAGCCTGAGGCAGGCACTGAAAACCCTGCACATTTGAAGACAGAGCCTTCTAGAATTTTCTAAACCTTTCACATTCTTTTGGGGGTTTGTGGCCAAACTTTTGTGGTGGATTTTTTTTGTGTATTTTAAAGATAAACAAATATGGCTGGGGATATAGCTCAGTTAGTAGATTGCTTGCTTAGGATGCAAAACAAAACAAAACAAAACAAAACAAAACAAAACCTCTTGGCTCAATCCCAGCTCTGGTGTTGGTGGAGCATGCCTGTAATTCCAGCACTCAGGAAGTGGAGAGAGGCCATTCTCAGCTACATAATGAGTTTGAGTCCAACCTAAGATACATGAAACCCTGTCTTTAATGAATAAATAAATATGAACAAACCAAGATAAACAGAGAATTTTGTGTTTAATTAACACATGTCGAGACCTGAGCCTAGGCTGGTAACTGGCAGCTCAGTGGTGCTCCCTGGAAGGATCTGGAAGCAGTGAATCCTCCGCAGTGTGACCTGGTAGCAAGGGCTGCCCTATAGGAGACCCAAATCTATCACTACCTAGCTGTTTTACTGGAAAAAGGGCACTCACTCGTGNTTCTCAGCTTCTTGACTATAACCGGGACTAATGCCACCAACCTAATGCCACAGGTGTCCACAGTACAAGCCAGTACCTATGACAATTGTAGGTTCATTGTGACACTCATGTGGCTGATGCCGTGCTGTTCCTCAATGAGCTTTGGTTCATTTAATCATCATGATTGCCTTAGTGGGTATACCTAGTTACCTTTAGCAATGAATAAAGCCAGGCCCAGACAGGGGGAACTCTTTCATAGTAGTAGAAAAAGCAGAGTTCATCCTTCTTCCTGTAACACCTAACTTCCTTTCAGAATAGAGCTTGGCTCTGAGTAAATAGTCAAAACTCATCACCTGCCACTATGGGAGTTGGTGGTGTGGGGAGGTGGGATGCTGGGGTTCTGACAACATATGCGGTTTCTCTGCCATGAGGGTAGCATACCATTCAGGATTTCATCCTGGCTTACCATGGCTTCTAGTTACTGCAAAACTGAAAAGCCTCTTGGTGCGAGTACAGCCTTAACCCGCTTCTTAAGTCTCGACTCAGGGACTTGGAGGCTTTTCTGAGATCACTCTTGCTGGAGGAGGGACCCTGAGGATCCAANGGAAGAGGTAATGAGGAGAGGTGGAAGTGTTGGAGGAGGGAGGATGTAGGCTCATCTCTCTTACAGTTTTCCCAGAGGATAATGTAGTCCATGTCATAGGACATCATTAAAGTTCATATTCTGAGACTTCACCAGCTGTTTCAGCACTGTGATGAGCTGGCAAGTGCAGGCTCACAGGGCCCCCTTGGCAGATGAGGAATTCAAAGTATGGTGAGGTCATGGGACTAGGCAGTACACACTCAGCCCCAGGACCCCAAAGTCTGCCTCCCTGCAGGAGCACGATTTATTTCCCTGTTCTCTGATAAGCTTTAAGACGAGATATTGGGCATGACCTTTGCAATAAATCTAAGTTTCAGTGTTGATTCCCTCNGTGGCCCCGGCTTAGGAGTGAGGGTCAGGAGTTCTTCTTTGCTAGTTTTGGCACCAATGCTAAGCCATTCTGGTGGAGGCCTTGTCATTTGCCTTGTAGTTTCCAGTATCTTCCCCATGAAGCCTGGGCTTAATGATGCTTCCCTGCCTTCTGGGTACATAGTGAGGAGGGTTAATTAGACACTGTTTGCACGGGGCTTTGAAGATGAAAGCACCGTATAATTGGTATTACATCTCATCTCTTCCAGAGACCAGGAATGCTTCTACTTCAGGGAGTTTCAACGTGTCTTCACTTGTACCATTCACTTTAGGATAAAACTTGTCAAGCACCACTGAACTAATGATACCATGTAGAGAGCCAAAGAGCAAAATAAACAGCTCACACTAAGAACTCTTTAGAACACCAGGAAGCAGCTGTCAGGGTGATGAGATGAGCCCACCCATCCAGCTGGGAACCACCAGGAAGTGCTTCTTCCTATGATGCGGTCTCCAACTCAAGGGAACCCACGTCAAGAGAGCTCCAGACTGCAGAGTGCCATCCCAGTTGGGAGAGGCAAGGAAGGACATTTTAAAAGAACTGAGATGCAGGGCATGCTATGGGAGACGAGGATGTCAAGCAAATGGCTTTCTTGGACAGTCATTTCCAGGGCCTTCTGGTTGNCTTCCCTGTCTGTGGTAGTACTGCGACACATCAGTCCNTCCTTCAATGTCAAGCTGATTGGCTGTTTCATCATGATGAGCTCACAGCTTCTCAGCCTCTGTGCCTTCCTCTTGCCTAGTTTTCTTAAACTTTTACTGTGATCTTGAAGGCCCTTTACCTCTTCTTAATTTTTGCTTTTCCTTCTCACACTGACCTTTATGGAACTCTCTCCCCGAGCAGCTCTTGCAATTCCATCACACTCAGGCTAAAAAGCCTTCACCAGCCACAGGACCAGTCATCCACACAAATCAGTGACTTCCAACAACTTTTACTTAGGTAAATTCTTGTGGTCCACTGCTCTTGAGACACTCTTGGCCTGCTCATGTGAACACTTGGACCTCATTGGTGGTGCTGTTATNGGGGGTTGTGGAATCTTCTGGATGGATGGCTTACCTTAGAGTTGAGTCACTGAGTCACTGCNGTGAGCCGCTGAGGGTTTTCACTTGGTCCTGCTTCCTGCCCCCCTCTCTACATTTTGATTCACCAACATGTGAGACGCTGGCTCCTATCGCCACTGTCCAAACCTTTCCAATCACCACACATTCTCAGCCACGGTGGAGTGCACCTTCTGAACCTAAGCCAAATTAAACTTCTGCCCTGTTACTGGAATTGTTAGGGTCAGAGTCTGGGCCCTGGCAGCCCTAACAAGCNAGGGTTGGCCCCTTAGTCTCAATGGGACAATTAGACAAGCAACAGCAGAAAGGAGAGAAAGATTTATTCAGAATGGCCGCTTTGGGAAGAGGAACAAATCAAGAGTCCCAGTGACTCACACCTCCGTCTATCTTTTTGATACTGACGTGAAGTTTAAGTTTAAATAGAGGGCAAGAGGTATCCACATCTACCCAGTCCCAGTCAAGGTGTCCTGCCCATCATTAAGGAATCATTGTCTCAGCTCCTACAAGGTGGCCTAACAAACTGTCAGACTGTGAGAAATCTCTTCTTGGGAAACAAGCTCCCCTCTAGCTGGCATCATCATCAAGCCTCAGTCCTTTCTCTTCTTCTAGGAAGAGATTCCTGGGGAAATTCCAGTTCCTTGGCNTCTGCTGTCTGATAGCCAAAGAGGGAGAGTAAGTGGCTTTCTTCTTGATATCAGATAAATCTTCTCTGGTTGCTTTCTGCTGGGTATCTCATGACAGCAAAAAAAAAGTAAGTAACACCCCACTGAAGGTTTTATTCTCCTTTAAAAACAGGAAGCCACGTGCAGTGGGAGGAATTTTAACATGGAAATTACATAGACCAGCTCTAAGATGGAGGGAAGATTTGAATTGCAGTGGGAGTCGGGGGAGGGGGGACAACTCGGAAAGTGAGGGGAGATGGAGTGATGTCGTTCAGAGGGAGAGGCCTGGTCTAGGAAAGAGACAAGATAGCAGCAGTGGAAACAAGGGGGAAGAAGTGGTGTGGTGGTAGAGGTAGAGGGTGTAGGTGGAGGTGAGAAGGAAACTCATGGATTTGGGTCGCTAGAGAGAGCAAATCTAAGTGTATCTAGGCTGGCAGGGGAACTGTGGCTGCTCAGGTTAGTTATCAGCATCTTGAGCAAAGAGGTCATACTGAAGTGGGTGTCACTTTCTTCCCTGCTGAGAGCATCATTAGAGCCAAGCATAGCAGCACTGACCTAGAACCGCTGCACCCAGAAGACTGAGACAGGAAGGTCCAGAGTTCAAGGCTAGTCTTGGCTATGGAGTGAGACTCTGTTTCAGGAAAACGCCCATAAAGGTACCCAGGGTTGGTACCCTTGCTTCTCAGTGTCTTCTGTAACTCCTGCCGGTGGTGGGACTGAGACCCGCCAGAGTTTAGTTCCTTGGCAACATTCTTTGTGCATTTTCCCCCTAGAGTCTTCTAGGTGCTTCTTGCTTTACATAAGTGGATCTGTTGCCATTCACTAAGGGATCTTTCCTTTTCATCGACCTGCAGGCCTGTGGGGGAGGTGAAATGCTTTTCTTTTTACCATTAGGCGNTGGGGATGGCTTCCTGGCCTATGTCAGGTGGAGTTGGAATATTGAATACCATTCCCTGGGGCCAGCTGCCTAAATTCCCCTCTCCTCCCTGGCACAGCTGAGAGGTGAGCTGTTTGTTCTTTCTCCAAACACCCGCGGATATCTGGAGAGGAGATGTTTTATATGCCAGTCACATTTAGGCTCGATTAGCTTTATTCTGTAGGAGGATACAGAAAAAGTCCAGGAGGAACCCTGGATATTTCTTACACAACCAGNGCAACAGATATAGCTATTTCTCTCTTCGTTAAAAATCCAGATTTGGTAAATGAATTTGCTGGCCTGTGCTGGAGATCCCAGCGAATGTTTCATCCTGTGTCCTTGCAAAGAGCAAGAAATGGCTGCTGTGTCATTGTTAGAAGTTAAGAATTAAAAAAAATGTGATGACAAGTTCTCAGGGCAAATAGCGATGCTGATTCTTCATAGTACATGTCTATCTTAGAAAGAAATTGGGTTGTCTAAAAATTAAAACACAAAATACTAACAGTCAGTCTAATTCAATTCAAATTACATTTCAAACCATCTCTAGNTATTGGAAATTCATGATTAATTCTTAAAGCATTAGCTTAGGATTACTAATGCAAAGAGCTTTAAAAATAGCTTACTACTTGTAAAAGATGGTACAAAAATATAGCTGATATTAGCTGCACCATGCAGACAACACACACACACATACACACCATACACTCAGACACACACGAACACACAAGCATACATAGACACACACAGACATACGCAGACACACAGATACACACGGACACATTGAGACACACACCATATACCATACACACACATACAAACACACACACAAACACACACACACACACACACACACACACACAAGCGTGCTCCCAGTGTCACAAAGCCCAACTCTAGGATGGGCAAATTATCTGTGGAGTGATTTAACGTAAAGCCTCCCTTCCATCTGTTTGGATGGAGCTCATTTCCCTGGTGCTTAAGCTGTTAGCTTGCATGCAAATACTTGCTTCCAGGGAACTGAGGCCTGAGCTGCTTTGGGCCTAAATTGATTGCTGAAGTTACAGGACTGAAATGCCTCAGGTAAAAAATTCAGTCAAAAGAAAAACATTAAGTCGACAGCTATGTAAGGCATGCTGCCTGACAGCCAGGGGTGCTGGGGGATGGAGGAGCCCTGGCAAATAAGGTCAGTGGAATTAACATTCAATTACCCCTTGACTGTGAAAGGGCCGTCCAAGGGGCCAGCCACTTATCTGAAGAAATGGCTGACGTCAGCGAGGTTTATCTTAGCTTCTTTCTCTCCCTACAAATTAAAGATGGGTAATTGACTTTTACCCCCTCATCTCAATTCTAGAATGTTCTCTTTATTATTTGTAACTGTTTGGGTTTTTAAGTGCAGAAAATTGTATGGATGTGACTAGCTCTGACACTTGGTTTGTCCTACATTAAAGAGAACATTCCCGCCTCGGAACCCATGTGTCCTTTCTTTGTTTTTCCTCCTCACTAGCTGCCTGGCTGCACACGGGCACTTCTTCTGAAGCACTTGGTGGACATCCACCTTCTACCTATGACACCTATGAAAGATCCACAGTGCTTCCTGTGTGTTCTCAGATGTAAATATTGCTGTGTAGTATACAAGGCCAAGCATCTAACATTTTTTTCTGAATAATTTGTTTTGCCATTGTGTTTCATCATCTGTCCATGGTAATTAATTAATTTATCTTCTTTGAGCTCCACATCACCAAAACAGTGCATGAGCAAATCACACATTTAACTGTTTTCTCTTTGCTCTCAGCATCTAGCATTTACGCATATTTATGTGTGCGAGTGTGTTCATGTGTGTGCACAAGTATGCATGTGGATGTAGAGTACTTGTGCAGAGGTATGTGGAGGCAAGNGGAAAATTTTGAGTNGTGTTCTTCAGGCACNGCACCCTCCCTACCTCCACCCCGTTTAGTATGTGTTTGGGTATGTGTAGGTTTAAATGAAATGTCACATGTACATGTGAAGGTCATACGACAACTTATGGGAGTCACTTCCATCATTTGGATTCTGGGGATCAAAAGTTAACACACAGGTCATCATGTGTGCATGTGTATTAGAGGATAGCTTGTTGGAGTTGATTCTTTTTTTCTACTATGCTGGTTCCAAGGAATGGAACCCAGGTCGTTAGGATTGGCAGCAAGTGCTTTTACCCTCTNAGCCATCTTTCACTCAACCTGAAAACTATCGAAGATGAGAGGCTGGCTGCCTAGTGAACCCTGGGGATCCTCCCATCTCTCTCTCTCCCCTCTGGCCTGGAACTGCAAAAACCACAGTGGCTTTTATTTTTAAACCATAAGTTTTGGGGACCAAACCCAGGCATTCATGCCTATGAGAGAAGGTCACCAGCTGAGACAGCTCCCAGGCCCTGCTCTAGCATTTCTATTCATTATTTTTAATTACAGGTATGAACGTGTGTCTTTGTGTAAGTATATGTATGAACCTGCCTGCAGAGGCCAGAGGAGTCAGAGCTGGAATTACGGGCAGTTGTGAGCACCAGACATGGGTCCTGGGAACCAAACTCAGGTCCTCTGGAAGAGCAGTACATGCTCCTAGCAGCTGAGCCATCTCTCCATCTCAATTCTAGCACTTTTATANATGTCTATGCATATTCTGGCCTCTGTTGTGCTTGGCCCAAGACTCCTGTGCTGTGGGGTATGTCCTCACAAAATTCTACACACATTGTTAGATGGCTTACCAAAATGACTGTACAAGCATTTCCAAAGTCACCACTGTGGTGGCTCCTATTCCCCATCCCAGGTAATTACTAACAATGGCTAACTTCTGAGCATTTATTAATTTCCAGTGTAGCTGTAAGTTGGTTCCTGTGGTTTGTGATTTTCTGACTACCCATCAGTGAGAACCCCTCTTCCTCCCTCCCTCATCCAGCATTCCCTCTGGTGATTTGAGCAGTCATAGCCTTTGTCCATCTCCCAGCTGGGTTACTTTTCTTGTTTGTATTGATTTGCAGGCATTTCGTCAGTCTTCTGGCGCTAATCCTTCCTTGGCTGCANGCAATGAGTTGGTATTTTGTCTCTCCTGTGTCTGTCACTGGCTTCTAACCTTGTCCACTGTGCATTTGGGAGCAGGGATTTTCATCAGCTCCTTCCTTTTCTCTTTGCTTCTTCTGACTTGTTTAAGACATCTTCCCCCATGCAAGGTGACCAAGCCGTTCACCCACCCCTACTCACAGAGCTTCTTCTGCACTGAATCTGTCCATCCACTGGATTTGTTTTTGCTTCAAAAGTGAGGTTAGAACATAAATGGGTTTTTTTTTCATTAGAATGAGCTAATTTTCCCAAACATAGATAAACGAGTACTTTATTTCCCTGCTCATATACAGTACCACTTCTGCTCCATCCCACTTTGACATGAATGTTGATCTGGCTTTATACTTTCCATTCTGTCCCATTGTCCCATTGGTAACTGAGACTGAAATGTAACCTTTTAGTCCTTATGGAGGGAGCCATGTCTCCTGTGTAGTAAGAGTTCTCATGTCATGACCATGGAGCCATGTCTCCTGTGAAGTTCTATACTCTTGACATGATCTTAGGCATCCCTTCCTTGGACATATAACATGTTCTTAGCTTTATTCTGCACACAAGAAAGCTAAGGCACAGAAGTCCCAAAAGCCTGACCACTGGCTGGGGAAGGTTGGCTGCTCTATTTATGTCATTGGATTCCAAAAGACCAGTGATTTCCACCTGGCCACTATGCACGGACCAGAGTGTCAGTTTGATAAGTTGCCAAAAGGGCCTGTGGCTATGTCTGTACCTGGGGACCAAGAACTAACTGTGTTAAGTCTTGTGGGTTTCTCTGTCTAGCCTGGCAATGGTGTGTTCACAGAAACACCTTCATTAAGGAGGAATTACCTCGACCTTGATGTTGAAAGAACACAGTTGATGCCTGGTTTTGAGTGATCTTGCTCTCCCTGGGGCTTTTCACACTCCTGTCTAAGCTCTCCACATAGGCTGGTTATCAGGCTGAGTGAGTAGAGGAGGAGATGCCACCCTGGCTTCTATCTTCTAATCTGCACCCCTGCGCTTTGCAGCTTCCTGCCCTCACAGCACATGGCACTTCAGTCAGTCAGCACATCATTGACACATTTTTTTTTAGTTGAACAGCCAGAATGGGCAGTTTTTCTTAAAATAGCATTTTTAAAAGGCAGATGGGGGTGACCTCTGATTCTGTCAAGTTTAGCAAGACCTTCTTGTTAAGCAGGGATGCGTGATGAGCTGAAGATNCAGCACCTTGCAGCTTCTATGCTGGCCCTGGAACTGGCCTCCTGATGCCTCGGGAAGGGTTTGATACCACTTCTGCAGACTTAACAGGGGGCCTGTCTGCCCTTAACAGATAGTGTGCATTTAGTTTTCTTTTTAAAATTAGAAGATTTCATTTTTATCTCCCTTAATTTAAGCTCATTTTTCTTTTTCAATTGTAATAATTTTCAATATCCTAAGAAATGGGTTCCCAAGGAAATGAATTGAAGTAACCCATGAGATTCTTTGCTTTGTTGCTTTAAGTAATAATTTAAATTTGATTTAAATTTGATAAATCAATTACAGTCACTATTCTACTCATCTTGCTGTTGCTAGAGTTCTCAAAGTATCACAAGGGAGAGAGAGAATGGTCACAACTTGGCTTTCTATCACAACAGAGAGACATTCAATACAAACAGCAAGGCACAGCTATGTGACTCATACACATGGAATTTCTGCTGGCAAAGCTGGACTGGTGGCAGTGTTGACAGGGTGTTACTGACACCAGCGGTCATCAGCAGAAAGCTTCATTGTGCTGACTAGAATGCACTAGGTGACAGAAATAGTTGTTATCAGAACTTACTAAGTGATATAAATAGCTATACAACCAAAGTTGAGAGCCACTGGTACCTGGACAACCTCTGAAGATGCAAAAAGTTTAGGAGATACAAGTTTGAGACACACACCAAGCTGGACAACCCCCACCCCCACTGTTGTATGTGCGTGTGTGTGTGTGTGTGTGTGTGTGTGTGTGTGTGTGTGTGTATACACATGTGTGTTCATGCATTGGAGACCAGAGGTCAATATCTGGTGTCTTCCTCAGCCACTCTCCATCTTGTGTTTTGAGATAGCATCTCTCTCTGGCACTCACCAATTCAGCAATTCAGACAGGCTGGCTGACCAGCAAGCTCCAGGAATCTACCTGTCTTTGCCTCCCCAGCACTGGGGTTACAGGCACATGCCCCTATGCCCAGCTTTTCATGTTGGCATTGAGGATCTGAACCTCATGCTTGCCTGACAGACACTTTCCTGACTGAGCCATCTCTTTTGGCAGGATATTTTTGTTAATTAAAAAATGAACATGACGGTAGCCAGATGCAGTGACACTGACCTGCAGTCCAGCTGCTCTGGAGGNAGACTGAGGCAGAAAAGGCAGCTGAGCACAGAAGTTTGGGGCCAGCCAGGGCCATTATGAGTCATGTTATCTATCTATCTATCTATCTATCTATCTATCTATCTATCTATCTATCTATCTATCTCTATTATCTATATATTTATTATCTATCTATCCATCATCTATCATTATCTACCTATCATCTATCTATCATCAATTTATCTATTTATTTATCTGTCTATCATCTATCTATCTATCTATCTATCTATCTATCTATCTATCTATCTATAGAACAGTTTAAGATTTAAAGAAAATTGAACACATAGCATAGTGAGTTGCCATATATTCCCCATACACACTTCACTATTACTTATACTTTATATTAATGTGACTGGTTGCAATCAATGAACAAATACTGAAATACCATTATTAGCTGAGCTGAATATGAAAAGTGTCAGAACTTTGACTCAGTGACCTTTCTGTTTTATAATCATCCCCTCCTCATAGCTGTGACAATTGCTCAGATCTACCTTGTTTTTGGAGAGAATAAAGTCATTTTTATTGTAAGAAGCCCCTAATGCTATTTGTCTGATATTTTTCTAATAGTTAGTTGGGGATCAGGAACTTCAATCTTCTTAGTACAATTTCACATTCTCAAAAGAATTTGCCAAATGAATTAGTGAGTCTCTGGCAGAATACATAAAGGAGACTCACACTCTAGTTAGAAATCCCTGCATGTCCCCTCCCACAAGTAGAGAAATAAACCCAGGATGCTGTCCCTGACGTCATTTCACCCTGAACAATCCCGCCATCCCCCACTACCTTGAACTCTTGTTTCTACACTGTAACACCAGTTGCTCAACTGGATATCATTTTTACTTTTATTACATTTTTTACACTTTTATTTTTACACTTTTATTATACATTTTTATGTTTTCTAACGTAGTGATGAAATATTTTTCATGATTAATTCTTTCCTTATCCAATAATATGTAATGTTAACATTTGGTTGAAGGGGGAAAATCATACTTATTTATTATTATGGACTTGATCATTTGAAGGCCAAAAGTCATTTATTAGGACAAAGAAGCAGCTTTCTCTTTCTTAGTTGTTAGGGAAGTNGGTTTTAAAGACTTTTGGCTCAAGGGCCATACCCATACTGAAGTCTCAGGAACAGCAACTCATAAGTACATGTATATCAAGCTCTAGTGAATTACAGTGGGCTGACAGCCACTTAAGAAGCTATCTCATTCAGACACTGTAGAAGCTTACTATTTAGACATTACTAAGAGAGAATGGAGTTACAATAGAGACCTTGGAGATCATCTCATCCAACGTGCTCATGTTAAGTATGAGGAACCCAGAACTGCAAGTCTGAGAAGTTCATCCAAGTTGGTTAGTGGTGGATTCTTCCAATCCAGCTGCATGACTAACAAAATTTATATTATCAAATCCAACAAGCAACTTATTCCGGACCCCGAGGCTTGAGCTACACTACATAGTTATTACTATAACCCCAGAGGTTAGAGCACTGCTTAATGTATTATGTGTGCTGAGTAAGAATTTCCCCGAGATGATCAGGTCACAACAGCGACCTACAAATGGCTGTGAAAATATCAAAAGTTCAGCAAATTCATCTTTGTAATACAAAGTTCATGTTCATCCCATTAATATTTATGGGACATCCCATTGACAACAATGGGGTTACAGTCTGTATAAAGGAATGTGGTTTCCTCATGAGATTTCGGTCTCATTCGGGTGGCACAGAGAATCATGACACTACACAGCAGATTTACAATGGGAGAAAGTCAGAATGGACTCTAAGAATTCCTGATAATGCAACAGACTTCTCAGGGAGGTAACAGGCAGCTTCTCTTGGCTGGGTAGGAAAGGGGGGGGGGNCTCATCCATGCTTCTGTACTGTACTCAGGGAATGAAGATAGTAGTTGGAGGGTTTGAGAAGTTGGATGTGCAAGAGACAGGGCCAGCATTGACTTTTACAAAGGAGCTTCAGAATCCTTCTCACTATGGTGGAGTGAACAGGCTGGTAAAAATATAAAACCCATTAAGTCTTCAAGGGTGCTGCCATAGACATTAAGATGCAAATGATGGCGTTAGGGATGTGTAGGTGGTCTGGAGAATGGATGAGAGAGGGGAAACTAGAAAAACAGGAGCCAAGATCCATCCTTGTCTATTACTCTGCCCAACTGCGCTGCCTTCAGGTCTAGGGTCTGGGGAAGTGCTGGGAGGATAGCTAAAGTGTTTGCTTTGTGAGTGTGACCTGAGTGTGAGCTCCAGTGACACATGTAAAAAGCTAGGCATGGTGGGGTATGCTTGTAATAGCAGGGGCTGGAAATGGAGACATGGATGATTCCCTGGGCTCACTGGCCAGCCCATGTAGTCTAATTAGTGAGATCCATGCCAATGAAAGACTTTGTCTCAAGGAGGTGGACATTGTTTACGAGGATGACATCTGAAGTTGTCCCCGACAGCCTCCACACACACATGCACATGTGTCNACACACAAGATTTGCACGTGTACATACATTTAAAAAAAGACTGGGGGGATCAGAGTGAGAGGTATATAAAGATAATGGTAATAATATATTTAACATTTTATTGGAAAATTACTTAGATGCATGAAATTTAGTCTTGACTGAAGGTATTGTGAAACATTTTGAGTTCTTCATATATTCTTTATACTAAAACTATTGTGTACAACCACGGTATGGCCAGTGTCTTGTCTCTTCTGATAAAGTCTCACACAACACCGTGGTCACTGAAGGCACTTTGAATGTTCAACATTAAGTGTTTGGGCTGAGTTCAAGTTTGGGAAAACCCAGAGAAAAAGAGAAAAAAAATCCTCCTCCTGCCATGTCATTCCTACTGAACANCCATAGGGTCCTGAGCAACATGGAGGTACCTGAGAATCTTTCTAGGAACTCTACTTGCTCTTTCAGGGACCACAGGCTTTAATTAGCATCTAATCTCATGTTTCACATCCACAGTCCAAGACATGTCCTGTCAGCATGTGGCTGCCCAGCTGAGGGATCTGTAAAGAATTACTCAACAATGGTGGAATACTTAGAAATGGTCTCTTTTTTTGCTAGTATTGTGGAAGTACATCTACAGTCTAGAATTTTAAAAATCTACTCTTTTTGCATTGTTTATTATATATAAAAATTATCATACTAAAAATACATTTTATCTTCTTTGTCCCATTGTGTTGGCAGGTTAACAAGTGAGGGAGTAGTCGAGGTAACTCAGAGGCATTTGTCTGATTTCCACATGATTGAAATATTCAGTTTTTATTTTTAAAAATGAGCATGAATTGCACTTATCAAAGCTATAGAGTCAACCTATGACATGACTTAGCTGTTGTTCCAAAGTGGGCTGAGCCGATTTGATTATTCACATAATAGAGTTTTGACAAATCAAACTACAG
>LZPO01097135.1:206274-224363 GCA_001675575.1 Neotoma lepida | reverse complement strand
TGTACCTACTGTACATGGAATTGATACATATGTCAGGTATACATACAGTACATGCTGGACTAGCCTCATTTGTCACTCCTGGGTTTTCACATCTAGCCTAGGGCCAGGTTTATCAGAGAGACAAAGTGCTTCAACATTTCCCCCAGCTTGCCAAAAATATTTCTCTGACTTATATGGAGTCTTTGAATATTTTTCTCCTCAAATCTTGCTTACCTTCATTTGTGAACTGAATTCCTTTTGTGTATTTATTTCTATTTGCCTTCAAAAGTCATTTTTAGAAAGTAGTCTTTATTTTTTTTCAGGATTTTATTTAATGCGCTATTTAATCACCTGAGTGCAGGGCTTTGTGTGTAGAAGGCAAGCACTCTACCAACTGACTTACATGCTAAGCCCTCACTGCAATATACTTAATAGATATGAAAACAGTATTTTCCCATAGTGAAGGTAAATTAAGCATCTGATGAAGGACAAAATGAGCAAAGAAGAAAAAGAACATGGACCACAGAGACTCAACAAGGACGCTGATCCATGAGGTACTAAGACTCACCTTTGCCTTCAACCTTCTCTTCAGGAAAATACTTGATTTTTAAAGAAAGACAACAAAACCGTTTTTGCATTGACCAGCAGTCTGGTCAAACCACTGTATCCAGTAAATAGTAAAGGTCACATAGAGGGCTACCAGTCTACCTGGGATGAATCTCGGGCTCTGGAGCATCTGCTGGCTTGCTCTTAGAGGTGGCTACTCTGAATGGATGCTCTTCTTCTCCCAGCACATCCCTGTTAGGTGATGCTCCTGGGATGGAAGTCTTTGCCTTAGCCTGACTTCTGCAAGTGCCTTCCTGACTCCTCAGCGGAACTTCTGCAGCAGTTCTGGGTCTGTGATCCTCCCTGGTTGCTACAGGAGGGGGTCCTGGGATATTCCCAGGCTCCTGGTGGAGACTTCTATTCCACATAGATGACTTAGGACTGATTCTCATCCATTGTGCTCTTTCATAACTTGGGGACATTCTAGTGACTGGACCAATGATGCAGATGTCCCCTTCCCTTGCAGTCCCTGCATCTCCTGCTCAGATATTGGGTGGCTGTGCTTGTAAGGAGTAGAAGAATGAGTATTCTAGAATACATGAGGAAGGTCTGTGTGGACACGCTATTTCCTGAAACATTGGCCCCAGGTGAATGGTTGAATAGCAACTCTGTCTGATTTACACCCTGCCTGATTCCCAGAAGGTTAGGGATTTTCCAAGATGTGAGTTATGCCTCACCATCTGTGCAGGCTTCCCCTACTTAATGTTTTTGTCTTGAACTGATCTCCACTCAACAACTGGTGATCTCACAGTCACCCAGGCACACCCTTGATGCAAGGCCTTTCTCTACCACCAGGGAAAATGGTGGNGCTTGGTGTTACTGGCTCCATCCGTAGTGTTGTTTGTCTTTATGATTTCTTGTCAAATTCAGTGATTTAGCTTATTTTCAAGATTATAAAGGGTAGAATTTTAATTCAAAGAATTCTTTCTCAGTCAACATTTAAAAAACAAAACTAAGTATTAATAATTACTTTGTCCCTCTGACTTGTTCTAAAGCAGTGGTTCTCAATCTTTCTAATGCTTCAACCCTTTAATACAGTTTCTCATGTTGTGGTGACCCCCAACCATAAAATTATTTTCATTGCTACTTCATTAACTGTGATTTTGCTACTGTTATGAATTGTAATGTGAATATCTGTGTTTTCTGATGGTCTTTGGGGGTCATGACCTACAGGTTAAAAACCATTGTTCTAAAGCATCTTTTAACCTAACTGTGTGCCATATGCCAATTTCCTTTTACAAATGTTTACTCAAGAACTATGGATGTAGCTCAAGTGGTACATACAGTGCTTCCTTGGCATTCAATCCCCAACACTGCATAAAATGTGTTGTGGTANTGTCCATTTGTAATATCAGCACTTGGGAGATGGAAGCAGGAAGATCAGAAAATTCAAGGGCACCCTCAATAGCATAGTGAGTTCTAAGCCAGCCTAGGCTATATGAATGAGGCTCTATCTCAAAAACAGAGAAAAAGCTTATTTGATGAAAATTTGTTTTCCTAAGTTGCATAATTTATTTCCTGGGAATGAATGCACCATATGGACTCCTACAAGTCCTTTGGTAGCTGATGAAGTCCTGTCCTTCTCTGGGTGGTCAGTATGCCAAGTTCCCAGATGTGATGTGCAGATGTGTCTGTTTTCCACAGCTGGAAGGTAGTACCTCACAGTCCTTGTTGCAGAATAGAGAGGCCAGAAGAATGAGTGAACACTGATTACAACAGGCAGCTCTGAGAACAGAACCAGACCAAAGATTCCTGACTTCGGTGTGAAACCCNGGCATCTCTCACACATTCAGTGATTCTGCTGCCCTTCAGAGAATCACAGACTACAGGAATGCTAAAATGAGGACACTTGGTCACTGTCCACTCATTCTTTCAGAAAGCTCTATGTACCACATTCTGGTTTAGCGTATGCACATGTGTGCTTACTGCTCTTATGAGTGTATGGCCAATACCCTTGCACAGGGTCCTGGACTGAGACAGGACCCACACTTAGTTTAATATCTGGCCTGTATCATTTCTGAACAAGGGCATTTATTTACAACTTAAATAACCAATCCCATTTATATTGATTCACTCATTCATTCAGTGTTTTTGTTCTTGTGTGTGTGTGTGTGTGTGTGTGTGTGTGTATTTGTATGCATGTGGAGGCCAGAAGTTGATGCCAGACGTCTTCCTCAATCACAGTCTCTTATTTTTTGAGGCAGGGTTTATTGAAACCGGAGCTCCTCAGTCTGTCTAGACCGACTGGCCAGAAAATCCCGGGGATCCTCCTACCTCTGCCTCCTCAGTACTGGTATTACAAATGTTCATCCACCTGACATTTTACAAAGGTGCTTGGATTGATCTCTGGTCCTCATGCCTATGCAGTAAGCACTTTACNAGCCGAGCCATTGCCCTGGGCCCTTCATATGTCATTTTTTCCCCTGGGATATTAGTGTCTGCCAAAAACTGTTNTAGGTGCAAAACTGTATTACCCGTCAAAATAATNCATGTCCTTATATTCTAGTTTGGGGAGAAAGACATAGTCAGCAGCTTACAACAGGTGTTAAGGCCAATCGGGAATCTTTGAAAAGAGGACCAATTTGAATATACAGGAGCTACCATGTGGAATGCCATTTCTATGGATCTGTAGACATTGACCTGAGTTTAGTATTGTCAGTAAAGAGTTTCATAAAGCCAAAACAGTTTTATGCACAGAACTCAGCTACCTGTCCTGTTATTACCTTTAAGAATTACTGCTTTGGGGAAAAACTATGCTGGGATCCAGTCTGTCAAAATCAGATGACGAGGGTATACAAGAAATATGTTAGTCTAGTAGACCAAATGACACACAAGTTGAACAGAAAGACATTCCAATGCCATGAGAGACACTGGGAACGTGGCTCAGTTGGTAGAGTACTCTTCTAACACATAGGAAGCCCTGGCTTCCACCCCTATGACTGTATTTACCTGGCTTTTGCCTCCCAGGAGGTGGAAAAAAGAGGATCAGAAGTTCAAGAGCATTTTTGGATACGTGCTTGATACTTAGTAAGCTGAAGACCATCCTAAGTTATATGAGACTTTGCCTCAAAAAGTAAAAAAAAGGTCATGGTAAGGCAACAANACACAACAAACCCTACAAAATCCCAGCAAACAGAGAAGGACGTTAACTGTCACATACAAGGATGGGCTTCTGTCTGAGGGGAGGCCTGAGAAATACAGAAACTCCATCTGAGGGTGTGGGCTGAGAGGCTCCCCTTGATATCACGGGTGCCTGAGGCAGTGGCTGGGTGAGAGTNCACTTGTTCCATTAGTTTCTTGGGCAAGAACTGAATCCTACATCTCAGGTCCCACTTTTTTTTTCACTAATATTTAACCTTGGTACAGTATGTAGATGGATTTTTCTTTGGGCCACCAGTTCATAAATAACAACAAGGAGACTTATTATTAATTATGAAAGCTCAGCCTTAGCTTAAGCTTGGTCCACTAGCTCTTATAACTTAAATTAACTTATTTCTATTAATCTACATTTTACCACGTGGCTTTCTACTTTTCTTTCATTCCATATGTCTGGCTCTCTCTGCATCTTGTCGGCATCTCCTCTGCACCTCGATTAGATTATCTCTTCCTATTTCCTCTCTCTGCCTGGAAATCCCGCCTATACCTTCTGCCTAGCTGTTGGCTGTTCAGCTCTTTATTAAACCAATCACAGCAATTTATCTTCCCACAGTGTACAAATATCCCACAATACTGAATCCTACATCTCAGGTCCCAATTTTTCCGCATTAATATTTAACCTTGGCACAGGAAGTTGGAAAGTCCCACTTGCTTTGGATAATACAAACATCTTTTAACTGGAGGAATGATGAGGGGAGGAATGGAAACAAGCAAAAGTGAGCATGTGTCCTACTTAAGAATCTTGTGTGCACATTTGAGCAGTTTAGTTAGGTAATTAATCTTTGCAGTTCTGGGCATTAAACACAGGGCCTACTGCAAGCCTTCCTGCTACTGAGGTCTACCCAGACTCCCACTGCTCTTTTAAATAATTATAAAGCCAGGATGTCCAAAAATAGGCCTCAAGATTCAAGTTCAGAAGAGACTTACAGCAGTATGCTTCTAGCCAGAGTTTTGAGACATTTACCACATAACAGTGCTAAAATGTTAACAAAATCTCAGATTTCTCAAATTTGTACAGATAATATGTGTGACTTACAAGAACTTTATTTTTAAAGGCTCCTACTTCTTAGGACCTAGTGAGGTGTGTAAGACAAACTAAATGTAATAACTGTATGCATACAGCCTGTGGCAACTTAGGGTACTGAGTTTGTGCAAGGCCCCTTATAAATGATGACTAAATTTATCTGATTATAAATAATTTAAATAATTAAGATATGGAAGATAATGAATCTTTTAAAATCTATAGGAATTGTAAACTAAACTTAAACCTTACATAAGTAGAATTTTGAATTAGTGCCTTTAATAAGTTATATTAATTTTAAAGTACAAACTAGCTATCATTAGACATTCCTGGACTAAAATCCACCCTCATGGCCCCTACAGCTTACATAGCCAGCCCTGTTGGCCCTTTTCATTTGCTCGTTCATTCACTCATTTACGAATATCATTTCTTTGAGTGCTTACTGACTGCCAAACTAAGCCCTGCTCAAGGCACAAGAGGAAAAGAGAAACTGACTACCATTTGCAATAGAGGCAATGAGAGCAGCTACGTTGGGGAACTCAAATGGTAGGTTTTTATTTCATTTTTACATTCATTTTCTTATTACATTGATTTAGTGTGTGTGTAAAACTTTCAGAACTCAATTCTGATTCTCTTCTACNGTATGGATCCCCTGTGATCAGCCTCAGGTTGTCAGGCTTTCTGTCAAGTGCCTTTGCATTACTTAATGCCGAACCACTTTGCCAGTCCCCAACTGGTAAATTTTTTTAAAGCCCAATTCTCTCTGTGTGTGTCTTTCTCTGTCTCTGTCTCTCTCTCTGTCTCTGTCTCTNTNTCTNTNTCTNTNTCTCTNTCTCTCTTTCTCTTTCGGTTTTAGTTTTGAGACAAGGTCTCACTCTGTAGCTCTAGCTAGCCCGGAAATTAGTCTGTAGCCCAGACTGGCTTCAAACTTCTGGCGATCTTTTTGTGTGTCAACTTTCCAAGTACTGGGGTTACAGATGTGAACCACCATGCCTTGGAGTGATAGAATTTCCCTTCTTTCCAAGATACACATTCATGCAGGATGGTTCTGAAGAACTACCAAGAAAATTGAGAGGATAAATTTTATCTAGTAAATTAATATTCACCAAAGCTTGAGACTACTACCACTACAGATAACAATCATTGATTGTAGGAAAAAGGTTTTCTGTGTCCTGCCTAGGCTCCTGNGGCCGCTCAGACCCAAGTAAACACACAGAGGCTTATATCATTTACAAATTTATGGCTTAATAGCTCAGGCTTCCCATTAGCTAGCTCTTGCATCTTAAATTAACCCATTTCTATATATCTATACTTGCCACATGGCTCTGGCTTACCGATACCTTTACATCTTGTTTCTCCTGGCGGCAGCTAGCAGCGTCTGCTCAGCTCTGCTTCCTACTTCCTCTGTCTCTAGTTAGAATGTCCTGCCTAACCTTATTCTGCCTCACCATTGGCCAACAGCTTTATTTATCAACCAATCAGAGCAACACACATTCCCAGCATATAGAAAGGCATCCTCATCAATTGATACTAAGGAATTTAACAGTCTTGGTAGGAACACATCCATGTTAAATAGTGACTGAGGCTTCCTGCACAACAGGACACATGATGTGATAGATTAAGGGGCAGAATTCCACAGCTGGAGAGGCTGGGAAGGCTTTCTGGAGCAGTGACCTATAATGTAAGGTGGACTTCGGAGGGCTTACTGGGCCTAGAGACAGCTTGTTAGGGCAGCTATCCAGCCAGACCAGTATGATCAAATACAGGGATTGCAATGTGAAGGCTATAGGAGCAAATGATGAGGTGATGTAGCTGGGGCATCGTAAGTCTAGAAATGAGGAGGGAGGAAGATTCCACAGCTTAAGCCTAAATCCACCCTNCTGCCTTACCACTATTCCCTTGTGATGTATAGCTATTTAGCTTGGGGAGTCATCTACAAGAAATGCAGAGATAGTATAAAGGCTAGGGGGACACACATGGATTACCTGCAAGCACTGTACCACTGTACACAAGGATTTGGATATCCTCCAACTGTGGTGTTACGTTAGTCTTAGAACTGAGCTGTTTGATTTGCCTCTGTAGTGAAGCCATAGGCACACAGAAGAATGACGACACTTTAACTTTTATTTATTAAGACAGGGTCTCTATCAGTTCAGGCTGGCCTCCAATTCACTATATAGCCAGGGAAAAACTTGGGTTTGTGATCCTTCTGCCTCTACTTCTCAAGTAGCGGGATTAAAGTGTACACCACTATGTCCAGTTCATGCAGTACCAGGGCTGAATTCAGAGCCTAATGCATGCTGGGCAAGCCCTCTACCAAGGAGCAATTCCACATGTTGTGTTCACATGGGTGCCTATGGCAAGAGAAAGCCATCTTTTTCTTGTACTTGCGAAAAATCTTACCCCACTAGGATGTGTCTGGGAAAAATTTCCCATGCTAGCTCCCTACTGTTGGGAGGGTTGGCCTACCCCAGACAGAATCCAGCTCAGAGTGTGTGAGACAGAGGCACGTAGATTCTACAAGGCATGGTCTGTTGGGCCCCACCCCAAATCTGGAATCAGATCAAGCATGTTCCTAAAAAAAAAAAAAAGAAAGAAAGAAATAATTCCTTTTCACCAGAGGCGTTTCGTGTAATCAAAACCAAAGGCTTTGGGGTTCTGCTCAGAACCCTGGTACTTGTCACGATGTGTTTATGAATTTGAGAGGAGCTTGCATGAACATGTGTGTGTTTAATTCCCTGGCCAAGCCTGACGTTCAGCTTGATATTGGTTTTCACCAGCTGTTTGGGGAACGAGACATACAACAGGTGGGTGAGGCTGGCCGACTCAACAGCTTGCTCTTTTGAGTGCCAAGAAGTAGATGGGCTGACTACAGGTGGGGGCTGGGGTAAGGGCTGGGTGCCTTTTGCTTTAAGGAAATGCGGCCACCCTGATAGGGGAAACAGCAATGTATCCTTGAGTGCACCAGGGTGGTCCAATTGTAACCAGCATTGGCTCTCTTTGGCCACATGACAGATCTGTCATGGGTAGAAACTGATTGACAGGCAAAAGGCAACACCTGTTTCTTCCAAATTGCACCCAGTTGTCACAGGATCTGAAATTCCATTTTCAGGAATTCAGTAGGTGGGTCTTGAAGGCTTTGGTAAACCTTTCAGGAGGCCCCATGCAAACAGCTGACTAACCCGTAGGGAACCTCTTACCCCTGGTGCTGGGAGATNGTGTGACCAGACAGAAAAAAATCCACTAAGAATTTGGCCATTAGGAGAGAACCTCAGCTTCATTTAGAAGCCAACTGTGTCTNTAATTCAGATAGGACCCTTGTGCTGCCTAGTTTTATGTCAATTTGACATGACAGAGTCATTTAAGAAGAGGAAACTTAAGTTGAGAAAATGCCCTCCAGATTGGCCTATGGGCAAGCCTGTGGTACATTTCCTTGATTGATGAAACAGGAGGGTCAAGCTCACAGTGGGTGATGCTACCCCTCAGGATAGATGGTCCTGGATGTACATAAAAAAGCAGACTAAGGAAGAGAACCAAGCCAGAAAGCAACACTCTTTCATGGCCTGTGTATCAGTTCCTGCCTTGAGTGCCAGCCCTGACTTCCCTGGATGATGGACTGTAAGCCATAAGCTAAAATACGTCCTTTCTTCCTCAAGTTGCCTTTGGTCACAGTGTTTCATCACAGCAAATTATCCTCACTGAGATGAATAGAGCATACAGTTCTAACTATTAAGATAATGGCAGCAGCCTGTTCTCCTCTGCTAAGAACATAACTATTTTGTGTTAAAGTGTTTATGTGGACACATGGTACTTTTGATATTAGCAAACAGCCTGATGCAGAAGGCCTCAAAGATCTGCAGGAACTGACCTCAGTTGTCTTTGGTCTGCTGGCTATATTTGCTAAATCTAGTGGAAGAATTTCAGTGGTCATCTCTATTGTGGTTTGAATGATAGGTGTCGTCCACAGGCTCATGTGTTTGATCACTTGATCCCTTGGTTTGTAACACTGTTTTGGAAGGTTGTGGAATCTGTAAGAGGTGTCACCTTACCGAAGGAAGTGGGCCACAGCAGGAGGTCTTTGAGGATTTATAGTCCAGNGCCAATTCCTGCTTTCTGCTTTTGGACTGCAAATGTAATGTGACCAGCTACCTCACAATCCTGTGGCGATGGCTTCCTCTCCAAGATGGACTGTATTCTTTCTTTCTTTCTTTCTTTTTTTTTTTTTGAGACAGGGTTTCTCTGTGTAGCTTTGTGCCTTTCCTGGAACTCACTCGGTAGCCCAGGCTGGCCTCGAACTCAAAGAGATCCGCCTGCCTCTGCCTCCCGAGTGCTGGGATTAAAGGCGTGCNCCACCACCGCCNGGCCATCTNTATTCTTTCTTAAACTGTGAGCCAAAACCAACTCTTCCTCACATTGAGTTGCTTCATGGCAGGTATTTGATCACAGTAAGAAGAGAATGAGTACACTGGCCTTTAGGTGACACTGGACTCCTTGAATTCCTCATGTCCTTCCTATAATACCTTCTCCCTACTTGTCAACTGCGGCCTTCCATTTGGTTCTGGTCTCCATTGCCTCCTGGTGCAGGCTTTGTCCCTTTCATTCTGATCTCTCCTCAGTCTGGATGCTGGTGTCTCTGGGACTATGANTGCAACCCCTTTTGTTCCCTTCTCTCTGTTATTCTAGGCTACCTTTTNTGTGACTGTGGCTGTGGCCACTCCTACTTCCTCCATCAGGCTGAAGCCCCTTTACAAAGCACAGGAAGCCCTTGGTTTACCTCATGTCATCTAGCCTTCCAGTGTACCTTTCCCCATTCAGCTCTGTCCCTACATCTCAGTTTTCACTTCCCTGTCACCCTTTATGTAGGTCACATGTGTTGTTGCTCCATGCCGATNCTTGNAGATACTTCCTTCTGTCACACTTCTCTCCTGTCAGGTCTTCTCGACTCACCTTGGGATCACTTTGTTAACCTTACCGGACAGTCATTCCTAGCTTCTTTCCCTCCTGAGCAGCACCCAGGACAAATACAAGCTTCATTTTCTCATTCAGTTATGATCTGAATAAAGCCAAGGGGAGTACTGCATTTACTTCTGGTTGCNCTGGTACTGCTAGTGACTGTCAGGACAATGCAAGAAACCCAGTGAGGATTTTCCCACTGTCCTCACCAGTGGGAATGGCTCCACAGCTCACCGTGGGTCTCAACTTTTCATCTCAGATCCTCAAACTTTGAATACAGAAGTGTTCTGGTTGAGAACACTGATCTAAACAAAAGTCCACTTATTTCCAGCCATTTCACATATACAATGTTAACTCTTGTCCTGCTTAATCTAAAACTGGTTTATTGTGTCATCCACATTTCTTCTCTGGTGTTAGAAAAAAAAATGTGCACCCTCTGCTCCACTCACCCACTTTCTCCTNCTTACTCCCCCCNTTTTTCCTGCCCCCTTCTCTTCTGTCCTCTCTCTCTGACCTCACATTCTGGCTGCTTTCTCATCTCTCCATTGTTCTTTACATTATTATGCTTTTTCTCATGTCTTTAGCATAACCTTATCTGCTGTTTCTTTTTCTCGGCCTCAGATGTACTTAGTTTTTCCATTCTAAACACAATTCCCCTCAAATGTGCCTTGTCCTTAAAGCATTATTTCAAAGTCCCCTTCATAACTACCACATGTCAGGGAAGTGAAGTCTGTGCTTCGTGCTTCCTGGGTTCAAGGTAACCTTTGACCTATGGGCTGCTTGACTATCATTCCATTGACACTGGCCTTGCCAAGGTCACTTAGCTATTACAGTCTTTTTGAATGCCATCACATTTGGTCTCCGCTACACCTCAGCTTTTTTTATATACATTATTTTGTGCATATTTGTATATATTTTGCTTGTTGGCTAAATGATTATTTGAGACCTGTTCTCATATATCTCAGACTAGCCTGGAACTAGCTATGGAGCTCGGAATGATCTTGGACTCTTGATCCTCTTGTCTTAACCTCTTCAGTGTTGAGATTATAGTGGTGTGTCCATGCCTCAGTCAATCAACTTACTTAAACAGGTTCTCCTCATGCAAGGCTGGCATGGAATTCATTACTATAACTGAATATGACCTTGAACTTCTGGCCTTTCTATCTCTACCTTCCTAATACTGGAATTACAGGCATGCACCACCACACTGAGTTTATATAGTGCTAGGAATGGAACCCAGGAGTTCATGCTAGGCAAGCACCAATTAAGCAGAGCTTTTTGGTTTTTAATGTTGTGGATGAAACCCAAGGCCTTGCTCATGCTAAGCATAAGCTTTACCACAGAGTGACCTTCAGCCTCCATTGTTAGCCTCTCATTTGTGTTTCTGACCTTCCTGCTTAGCTTCTGNAATCNTTTGTTAGTGCTTTCATAACAAGCTATGTGAACTTCGAGGATAAACAACAGAAACATGTTTCCTCAGACTTCTGAAGACTGGCAGTCCATGATGGCTGTATAAGCAAACCGGTCTCTACTGAGGCCTNGGTCCTTGGCTTGGAGGTGCCTATCTTCTTCTGGCATCTCTGTATGGTTGACTTGTCTTGTATGTTATCTGGGTCCAAATCTCTTCTTCCCTTAGAAACACACATAAAACTGAGGTAGTTCTTCCACTGAAATGTCTGTTCACTCTGACCTTTCTCCCACAGAACCACACTACTGGTTTATTTGAGGACCTCTTTAAAGTACTCTTCCTCAGTTACAACCACCCAGCCATGCTCTCTTTTCTGCATCTGGTCACCCAACTTGGTGCTGCTANTGGGGCTGCTTTGCCAACGTCTAATGAAATCCGCCGTGGCACTTAATTTAGACAGTTTGGGAAACGCTAACGTTAGTGATGACATTGCTTGCCAATATGGCTGGTCATCAAAGGAACCAAGGGAGTCTTCAACTCAGACTCCCAGGCTCCAAGCTCTCCTGACTCATCTTCCTGGGCTGACGTCCCGGCCATTCCAAGGAGCAGCCAAGTCAGAAACACCTGCCAGCTTCTTCCAGCCTTCAGGATAAATGCAGACGACTTAGTAGTCATCTAGTAAAGCTTAATCGTTTCTCACACAACAGGCCCACCTCACCTCCTAGCCTCATCTCCATCCCTTCCTTCACAATCTGCTCAGGTCTGTTTCTGTAGCTTTAGTTTCTTTCACCCCAAACCACTCTGTGCCACCATCAAGTGGCAAACCCGTATTCGTCTCCAACAGTCCCTTTACTCCCCTTAGTAAAGTTCCTCCCCAGATCTCAGTGGCCTCCAGCTCTTTGATTATATCTCTGTAACACAATAATTATTATATTGCNGGGTAGTTTATCTCNGGGCATGTCTGTGTTTCTAAAAGACAGGAGACTCCTCACGTATCTAGTGACACATAGCAAGAACTTTGCCAATGCTTGCTGCGTGAATGATCTCTCAGTGTCCAGGTTCACTACTCCTAGCAACCAGGAAGCAGCCATGGGGGCTCTTTACCGTGACAGGAATATGTTTTCTGTTTTGGAGCACTATTCTGGCTAGGACCGAGGAGTACCAAGGGACATGGGACAGATGGCCCTGAATCAGGACTGGACTATAGAATTACCAATCACTTATATCCATCAGCAAATAGATCCAGTNTCACAAATTGAAAGGTAGGAGTTCTCACAGCAAGGGATGTTACCTGGTGTTGTAAGCACATNGAGATGGGTTTGAAATGTCTATAAATCACACCAGCATGAAGCTCAAGATAAAGCCCTTGGCCTGGCATATGCATGGCCCTGGGTTCAATCCTCCCCAGTGCAAAAATAGAAAAGTTCACAAATGTGTAAGCGTGTGTATGCATGTGTGTGAAGGATGTATGTGCACATGTGTGCACATATACNTAGANGTTAGAAGCTAGCATCTAACTTCTAGTCACCCTCCAGAAGTGGTTATTGCTCCTCAGGTGTCATCCCCCTTGTTGGCTTTTCTACTTCTATTTTAAGACCTTAGCCTCTCATTGGCCTAGAGCTCACCACATAGGCTAGACTGGTTGGAGATCTACCTGCCTCCGCCTCCTGAGTGCTGGAATTAAAACCACATGCCACCAACTGTGGGCATTTTGTGTGGGTTCTGGCGGGTGTGTGTGTGTATGTGTCACACATGGGTCCTCACGCTTGCTCAGCAGACACTTCCTTAGCCCTCTTACACGGTGAGTTCTGCAGAGAGTTGGCACATGGTGATGGATAGCTGGTGTATGGTTGATGGATGGCAATGGTATTTTGGAGTAGTAGTGACTCCACTAAAAACGGGTTCTTAGNGCTTTACACCATGGGCCAGGTGCCATACTCTGCCTATCCTGGAACGATCAGNGGGCCTGAGTGGAGAGGAGCCTGAAACCCGCCACACTACATCTTTGGTAGGCAGGAAACCCTGGCTAAACAGNGACTGGCAGGAAAGAAGGACAGACAGGAAGCACTGCCGATTTTACAGCCATGTTTCAGCTGCTCCCGTGGGCCTGGACACTTGCTCTGTAGATGCAAAGATGTAACAATCAGATCCACAGAAACCCAGCTAGGGCTGTGACAGACCCTCTCAAGATCTGAGATGTCGCAGATGTACTTTCCAAGCACCGCTCTTCATTGTTAGCTTCTCTATGTTGTTATATTTTTATTCTTATTTTTGACATGGGGCTCACATAACCCAGGCCGGCCTCAAACTCCTTGGTAGAAGAGCCTGGCCTTCAGCTTCTGATCCTTCTGCCTAGCCCTCTGAATGCTGGGATTACAGGTGTGTGCCCCCACATCTGGCTTGTGCTGTTATTTCGGTGGCCCTGAAGGCCTAGTGAACTCTGGGTCTCTGCTCCTCCCTCATCTCCAACTCTTGTCTAGAGCAGGGTGCTTCTGAAATGTTGACACGGTGGCCTGGTACANGTGCTGAAGTGGAGGGACAGGACGTGGAAGGCTGTGGGGGACTTAAGTGATGCTCCAAAGCCTGGCTCTTCAGCAGGCACATGTCCTCATGTCCTGGTGCTTAGCCCTGGCAGTGTCCTTTAGCTATCATTACGTATTGTATTAGTGTGTTATGGGTTCAGCTTCTGTTAGGACTTTTCACTCTTNTCATTACAAGATTGTATTCATTTTCAATGTTTCAATACAAGCAGCCAAAAGAAGAGGGAGCAGAAGGAGAGGAAGAAGAAAAAGACCGGAAAAGAAAAAGAAAGAAGGAACAGCTGTGGTGAGTCATTAAAATGATTCTTCCAGCCACTTGATGATTGTGCCTGGCTCCACAGCAGCCTCTAGACAACTGAGAAGATGTTCAGCTTGACTTTGGGGAGCAAGAGTTCACAGAGCAATGATTTTTCTTACGTTAATAAACTCTTGTTGCTGCTTCTTGAAGACTGGGAGGAAACAAAGGCTAAAAATACTTTATGTAGCATTAAAAGTCCCCAGTGATTGAGCCAACAGCCCGGGGCTTAAAGCAAAGGTCAACTGCCCAGTAACTCGGGACACTGAACGAGTTATTTCAGCTCCTGGAGCCTGCCTTAATTGGTAATAAAGAGATCTTATGAAAGTCACTAAGCAGAAGGTTAAATCAACTGAGAGCCAGGTGTGGTGTCATGCACACCTGCCATCTCAGTCACNAGGAAAGCTGAGGAAGGAGGATTTTCTGGGTCCAGGAATCCCAAGTCAGCTTTGGCAATGTATCAAGATCCCATCTCCAGGAAAGAAGGGATGGTACTGAACATACTCAGGAAACAGCGAAATTGTTCTTCTGGGAACTGATTATCAAAAAAACGGAGAGGTATTTTTTTGATTAATATGAAAAGAATAAACTCAAATTTTATTTTGGTCATTGTCCTATCTTAGAAGAGACCCACTATAGAAATATATCATAAAAATTCAGTNTATCTATCAATTCTCCACCAATCATAAAGACACGGGGAAGTCCAAATTAGTCACTGAGCTACCTTCCCAGCTGTGTTTTATTAAGGATCTTGACTTGGAGAGGGGAGTTGATGTTAATGATTGCTAACCTGCTGTTTAATATTTTATTTCATGCCCCCTTTAGCAAAGAANGGGAAATACACCTTCACAGTAATCATTAGAGGAATGTCCAAAGTCNAAATCCTCATACAAATTGACGTTCTAGTAGTCTGTTGAAGGCTTTTGAAGCCTTTCTGAGCTCCTNAGTATCAGGATATTATATCCATCTAGNTGATGGAAGTCACAAACTTGGAAATGTCAGTAGATGGGTGAGATCGTGTCTTCCAACCCACTAATCCCTTAGGTTATTGGTGTCCACCAGTGCTGGCACCAGATGCCCTAACATCCACATGGAAGAAGGCTCTCATGTCATTCAGCTGCCAGGCCCTCCTAACTTCCCTGAAGTCCTGATGGCATACCCAGCTACTGCAGTTGTCCCCTAGCTTCTCTGCTCCTGTTTGGGGAACACAGTATGATCTAGAAAGTCATGGAACACCCCTTACTCCTCCCAAAGACACTTCATCCTACACTGTGTAGGATGATTGCCAGGATCATGACATGATCCACTTATTCTGTGACCCCCTCATCTTTCATTTTGGGGCCCACATTGAACAATGCCAAGAACATATTATTTCATATTAGGGTGTCTTTGGGTTTCTTGTNAAATAACATCAGTGGAGAAATGAAGTAATAAGACTTCTAGTTCTTTGTCATTACTGCAGGCTGATGAATGATTCCCAGAAAAACAGATTAGTGACTGTCTCCACACTTTTAGAAAATTTAGTTTTATTAAAAAAAATTCCAAGTCAATAGATTTCCAAATTCTTGAATTTGAATATCAGTTCTCAGAACTGACTTCTTTTTCTTGAGAACGCTTCCAAGCTGGTATCGAATGCGAGTATGGATGAGTTCCCGTGACTCTATCGTAAGTTCACAATGGACAGCATCTACTTGTCACCCAGCCACAGGTAACATAGGAACACTGCAAGCCACAGCAGTCCTTTCATTTGCACAGATTTCCACAACTCACTAGGGATACATTACTGTCTAGAGATAAGNATGTGTTGGGGGGGACTTTCAGTTGCTAGGGCTAGTCTGTCCCTTGGAGGCAAGAGGTTGTTACTTGGGATGATCAAGAATGCATGCTCAGCCTTCTCAGCTGTGGCTAGTTCATCACCATGGCTGTGGTCTAGAGCACAGCTTATTCTGGATTCTGGCTGATGACTTAGTGATATCTAGATTTTTTTTTCATTATTGGTAAACAATTTCTTATTTTATAGCGAANTTGAAATTTGAATGAGATAGTGTGTAACTGTAGATCCTTTTGATTTTTGGAAGTCCTCCAGGAAGAATGAATTTGACATCATAAACATAGAATAGTTCAGATGCTAGCTTATTTTCCCCAGTTGAAATGAAGACTCCTCAGGCGGGGGCTATGCGCCAGTTGGTAGACTGATGGCCTAGCATGTACCAAGTACCGGGTTCCATCCCCAGAGCTACGTAGAGTAGGTGTGGTGGTCCGTATCTATAATCCTATATCTATAATCCATTTGGAAAGTGAGGGCATGAGGAACAGAAGAAGTTCACGACCATACTCTACTACACCAAGTATTGGAGGCCAGCCTGGGCTNCCTGAGACCATATCTCAAAACAGAACAAAACAAAACAGGCAGGCCAGCCTAAATTATTTGGTGAGCTCCAGGACAGCAAAAGACAAGGTGGGTGGTCCTGAGAAATGACTCCCAAGNTTGTCCTCTAGTCTCCATACACATGTACACATATGAACACACGTGTTCATGCGCACATGAATATATGCACACTCAGACACACACCAGAGGATTTCTCAGCAGGGACACTGTCACTGTTTTTGGCTGGATGGTGTGGGATCCACTGGGGCTGGAGTTACAGGCAGTTGTGAGCTACCTTACATGGATGCTAGAAACTCAACTCAGGACCTCNGCTAGAGTAGTACTTGCTCTTGACTGCTGAGCCATCATCTCCCCAGCCCTGAAGCCTAGTCTTCTTTATTAATAATGTACTTCAGGGGCCTGGACTAAAAGCTCAGCAGGAATAGTGCTTGTCCAATATACATAAAGATCTGGGTTGGATTACCAGTACTAACTAAGAGTAGGGGCACATGCCTAGAATCCTAGCACTTGAGAGGTAGAAGCAGTAAGATCAGAGGGAGGAGAAAATTGGAATACCCCTGGACTCATGTGCAAGGCTATCTTGATATTAAAACATAAGCATTGATTTTCCCCNAAATATAATTGGAAATATATAGAACAATTCACTTACCTTCTATGTAATGTCCCCGTAATATTACCATGAAAATTTAAAAGTTAAGGGCTTTGACTGACAAATGGGAAATAAATATCTTATCTAATGACCTAAAGAAGCTAACGAACGAATTTAAAAGGGGGCAAGTATCTTAACTTCCAATTCCTTATCTAACACAGTATCCCGCATCATTTGTTTAAAGGGAAAATTAATGCCGTCTTTGTTTTTTAATATGATCACTAATACTGGACATATCANNCAGACTAAAATCCTAAAAAACAATTAAAACTTTTTCTAAACCAGTAGGGGTGGGGGTGGGGGAGAAGTTCAAAGTCACCCTTGNCTACAAAGTAAGTTCAAGACCAACCTGGGTTCCTTGTGACCCTGCCTCAAAAAACAAACAGAAGAACTGGATAACTAGTATGTTATAACAAACTTGTAAAATGAATGACTCTCCAATTTGAAGCTAAACTTTTCTTTTCTTAAATGCTGCAGGAAGCTGCTTCCAGGGCTGTGCCTGAATTTTGCGATCAGTCTGTAAGTGTGGCATTGACAGGACGCTTCTCTAGCCTCCAGGTCCTTCTGGGGCTGCTCTTCAGGGACAGTAGCTGTCCTGCTACCTCGAGGTGGGCATGCTCCAGTGTGTGTATGTACTCCAGTCTCCCAGTAGCACCAGGATCCTCAAGTTGGCAAAAGCTAGGAAACTTGACTGCAGCAGCGATGGGAGAGCTCTCTGGAGGCTCCAGAGCTTCCTGGGAACCATCTGTCTTTCTCCCTGTTTCCTCAGCAGCCTGCAGACAGACATCAGACACTCTGAACTGTTTCTCCTTTTCCTNATGCTGTGACCCTATCTGCATGTTTCCTTTCAGAAAGAAACTGCCACAGTATAAGGAATCCAAAAAACCACCGGCACGGAAGGTAACAGGGACGGCATGGAGAGGGGAGTGCTGTTGGCTCCATTTCAAGTGTCTCAAAAGTTAACTGGGATTCCAGTGCAGGGGCCTCAGCAGCCTGAACTTGCCCCTCCCCCTGCCCCAAGTGAGGGGAATTTTTACAAGTAATGCTCAGGCTTAAAGAGTGCCTGTGGTACCTTCAGCGTCTTCCTAACACA
>LZPO01097135.1:180402-199171 GCA_001675575.1 Neotoma lepida | reverse complement strand
AGTGCTGGGATTAAAGGCGTGCGCCACCACCGCCTGGCCTATCTCATTTTTTTGAGACAGAGTCTCTCACTGATTCTGGGGCTCCCCCCTTTTAGATAGTGTGTCTTTCCCCATTCAGACAGATCTACCTGTTTCTGCCTCCCAGCACTGGGTTACAGGCACACACACTACCACACCTGGCTTTTCACATGGCGCTGAAAATCCAGTCTCAATTCCTCATGCTTGTGAGTGAGGCAAGCACATTACTACTGAGCCATCTTCCCAGACTCCTAAAGCCTATTTTCTTGATAAACTTTGTGAGGAAAAGCTTTTGTTTTGGGTCATGATCAAACGGTCTTCTCTGGTATCTCCACGACGTGTCTGATAAACCACTTGCAATAGATCTCCACATCCTATCTCCTCTTCCTTCTCTTTTCTTTCCTTTCCTCTCTCTTCTGCCAATGCTACAAATTCTGGGATTGACTTTGGATATAAGGAGCAATCCCATAATCTCCATTTGGTCCTCATTTTCAAGAGGAAATTGGCTTCATTGTGCTTGTACACAGGTGTGCCCTGGGAGAAGGGGTGCACGTAGGAGTGCTTTGGCTTCTTCTAATGGCACCCCAGCTTTCCTGCAGTGTTTCTCCCTGGGGCAGCACGTATATGACATTACACCAAATCACCGGATCATAAACTTGGCTTCCCGTTAGAATCATCTGGGGAACCCTTACATGTACAGATGTTTGGGCCTTGCCTCACTGCAATTAAGTCAGCATGTGGGGCTGGGAGTAGACACAGACAGCTTCCCTGGGGATTGCTGCATGTGACCATACACAGCTTTCCACACTCACATGGCCTTGTTAGCTACACTGCCAACATAGCCTCTTCATGACATTTGGAGTCAGAAAGACAGAAAAACATAATAGCTGCAGGGATAAGTTACAGATTTGGACTCCCTATTCACGACCCGAGAGGACTGCAGGTGAGGGCCTGGAGTTATTTCAGTTTCTTATGGGGATGACTGTGTGTTACTGAGTCATTTCTCCCATGGTGAATCAGGGATGGATGCATCTCCATTCTCATTAGGAGAAAATAACCAGAGGGACCTCAAGATGAAGTGTCTGGGAGTGGGGCTAAGGGTGGCCCAAGGGACACCAGAAGAGATTGAAGTAGTTATCAGAGACAGTGAATGTTGGTCACAGTAAAAGGGATGGGGCCATTCGGGAAGTGCTCCAAGGTTTGAGATGTAATGTCCTAGGTTTTTGTAGTCCAGACATGAATGGTTGTGTGAGTTTTTTTCCCCTCAGGGATTACTTAACTTCGCAGGTATAGAAGCAGGGGAAACAGAAAGCTGGATCAAGGGACAGGGATACAGCTCACTCACTAAAGTGCCTGATGCCCAAGCATGAAGCACCCATATAAAAGGGTAGCCAGGACCTGTCTGAAAAGCCAGGCACAGCTGTGGTAGTCATTTATAATCCCAGCACTGGGAATGTGGAGAAATGTGTATCTTTGCCATTCCTTGGATAGCCACAGTAGCCAATTGGTGAACTCCAGGTTTAGTGGGAGACCCTGTCAAAAGCGAGGGAAAGGTGGCAAATTATTCAAAAAGACACTTGAAGCCAAACCCTGGCCTCCATACATTCAGAGTGCACACACACAAACAGCTAGTATACCACACACACACACATACACACACACATACACACACACACACATACACACACATACACACACATACACACACACACGTGGGGGGAGGTGAGCCAAGCTCCACAACCATGCATCAGTGTTTCTTCACTTCTGTCACTGCCTTGTGAGGTTGTTCACATGTCTGGGGGTGGTGGCTGCCAGCTCGCATTGCCTATCCTTGCCAAATGATGAAATCAAAACGAGAGTGAGGAACAGGCACATGCACTGTGCAGGTGTGGGGAAGGTGATACATGCTGTTATTTTGCAGGCTACAACAGTAATAGCCTGTGATTGTCACTGTGTTCTGAAATCAGCAAGAGAGTAAACACTTGATACGGTACGGATGACACAAAATCCATGGAAAATCACTTAGATCTCTTTTCTTTTAAAATACTTGATATGACTTTCTCACAAGCTAATAAAAAGGCAATCAGTGATCGCTGAGCAACTAAGCCGGGAAATGCTCATTTTTCATGGCTCTTCTATGGGTAGCCCACGTTCACACTGCGTATTTGACTGATCTCCACCAGAATCCATCAAGCATTTTCAAGCTACAAAATGTGAAATTTGAATTCTGCTTCTATAAAACCATATTAAGTTAAGTTAAGTGTTAAGTTTCCTTCAGGACACTTCTTTTTGGAGAATGAGCTACAATATGTCGAAGGACTTGGTGCTTATGCTTCCCACGATAAATGTCCCAAGTGAGTTTGTCGTCCATTCAAGCTACATTGTTAATTAACTCAAGGTACCACAGACATGATCTTGAGAGCTTCTGGCAGAAGACTTTTATTAAAGTAGTAGTCATTAGCTAGATTTATGGGGTCAGAGTAACAGGCTAGATCTATTTTAACGTGCCATGAGATCTAATATTCATGAATTTGAGAAGAGCTCAGTAATACACAGAAATGCCAATGCCTCTTTTATCAGAAGTTTCAAAAGCTTACCATCTCCTCTTTGTGTGTGTGTGTGTGTGTGTGTGTGCATGTGCGCGCGTGCGCGTGTATGTATGAGATCAGGTATACAAGCACACAAGTGTGGAGATCAGAGCTCAACCTCAGGTGCTACCTCCAGGAGCCGTCACCTTGTTTGACGCGGGGTCTCTCCTCAGCTTTGAAATCACCAGGGGTGGACTGGTTGGCCAGCAAGCCCTGGGAATTCTCTCTGCCCATTGCAGGGGTTACAAGAGTGTACCGCTCGCTCTGCCTGGCTTTTTGTGTAGGCTCTGGAGATGAGCTCAGGTCCTCATAGTGTAAGGCAAGTACTCTTCTGATTGCGACAGTTCCTCCAGCTCATCAGAAAATTCTTTCTTTATCGCCTCTAGGCCCATTAGATTTCTCACTATATTTTTTTCTGGGGCCCTTTTGTGTGCATCCATATAAGCTGTACCCCTTTTGCATTGTAGGCATGGTTGGTCTTCTTTGGCACAGAGATTTCCTAGTTTTCCTCTTCCTCTGGATTGGACAATTCCCCATCATTAGAGTTTTGGCTACTGGCACCTAATTAGTGTCAGCAAATACGTGTGCTGGGGTTGATGAGGTGATTGTGTCCTAGGAATTGAGTTGATGCCGTGATGTATTTCTTAGTTCAGGTCTCCATCGAGACATTTGTAATATAGTCTCCTGAACCACTTAGGGACGAGCTGCTCAGGATTTCTGAAATAAATACAAAGTCTTCTCTATGGCCCAGGTTCTGAGTTTCGTGATTTTGTTCGTTTGATTTTGTATTTTTGAGGTAGGGTCTCATGTAGCTCAGGCTGGCCCTGCACTCACTATGTAGTTGAGGATGACCTTGAACTTCTGCTCCTACCTCCATCTCCTAAGTGTTGGGATTAGAGGACATTTCCCCGCCTCTATCTCTCTTTGCCTTGCCCACATGGAATTTGGGAAACCAGGGAATTCTTGCTTGTGTCTCTCACCTCTGAGGGTAGATCTCCACAAACCTTCCCAGGGCTCAGTTTATGCTCCAGAGGAACACATCCAATAGAGCATGGATCAGTGGCATCTCCGAGGTTCCGCCCCCTGAGTGTGTGCCATTTGTGAGACTCTGGCCTTGAGGTGTGGGGCTCTGCTGTGGGATGTCGCTCAGCAAGACTCAAGGTGGCTTCCCCAGGCCCTAGAAGTCTTTATGTGAGAAGCACTGGCCATGTCTGGACAGAAACATGAAATGTCAGATGTTTTCTTTTGTTTTATCTTTATCCTGCTTTGCAAAGGAAAGGAAAAAAAAATCTCCATGTGCCTTATCAAAAGATACACATATATATTTTTTGGTTGACATATTTAAAGCAAGAAAAGAAGAATCACCTCTTTCCCTAGCCTCTGAGCTTGTAGATGGGCCTTTAAAAGAGAATAAACGTCCACACCTTGAAAGACGTGGGGAAACACAGCCATGCTGGCAGTTGTTTCAATTCTTAGACATCATTGTGCTAATCTGCCTCCAGCAGTGGCCTAAACCTTCTCGGAACCCTGAGTGAACATCATGGGAAGCCCCAGGAGATAGGCCCCGGCTAGCTCCATCTGCGTGCTGCTAGGCTCTGCCTCTTTTAAGTCTTCAATCAGCAGCTGCCGGGTTTGCAACATGAAACTAAAACGATACTCTCCCAGGTATTCAAACCTGCAAAGAAGTAGAAACAAACAAAAGCTACTAGATTTTTGAGGCAAATGTGCTATCTTTAAGCAGAACTGGAGCCCATTGGGGTTATTTCCTACATGGCCTTCATGAACAATACAGAAAAGGCCAAATACTTTCAGATGTGCATGGTTATTCTCTGACCCTTATAAAAGGGGTATACCAAAATAAGATGTAAAGGAGACTTCCTGGCAGCTGTACATGAGCTCATGGCTGGGGCAGAAGTTCCTTAGTTCCATAACTTGTAAATATACTCAGAAGTCAATGAATCCAAGATTAAATGCCCAGAGGGAGATTTTGTCTTCTTGCTGCATGGTTAGGACCCAATGTCTAAAAGCCAGTGCTGAGCTTAGTAATTGCCTTAAATTAGTATCTTCCCACTTCCTGTTCTCCCCAAATCATTGTATTATTCAGGCTGGGGGCAGGCAGGGAGGCCATGGTCATTATTTAATACAATCTTGTATCAACACAGCATGTCAGTATGTGAACCAAGAAGTACCTAGCTTTGAGGCTGAGTGATGACTCAGTGCTAAGTGCTTGCTATGCAAGTATGAGGACCTCACTTCAGCTCAGCAGCAAAGGGCAGCACTGTGCTCCTGTAATTCCATCACTGGAAGGAAGAGACAAGACAAGAATCTCTTGGTACTCACTGGCCTGTCAGTCTAGGCTCATAGACAAGCTCGAGGTTCAGGGAGGGAGTCTGTCTCCATAAATAAAGTGGAGAGCAATAGAAGAATATTCCCGACACTAACCTCTGGCCTCTACACACATGCACATGTGCACACATATGCATACATCACACATAACACACACACATACACACACACAGAGAGACAGAGAGACAGAGAGAAAGAGAGAGAATTGCCTTGCTAGAGATGAACTCTGTGCAACATTGATATGCTAGTTATCCATTTAGAAATATGAGTTACGTACTTACTGTATTGTTTGATGAATCTTGCAGAGAATATGTAAGTGAATAAAATGTAGTTCCTGCCCTCAAGAATCTTCTAGTTCAAGGAAGAGTAGCAAAGCACATGTAAAAAGATATTTGCACTAAGACTGTTTATGTCACTGGCAGACACAGGGTCCTTTGCTACTGGCTGATCAGCCCAGACCGGAAGCAGGGTTCAAGGACATCACAGGCTAATCACAGCTCCAGCTCTACCATTTTCCATTGCTGGGGATTACCAAGAGCCTGGAGCATATGTTAAAGTGTTTATCATAAATATCACATTCCTGTTTGCAGCAAAGCTGCGAACCCTTTCACTAGCAAAGTGTTTCAGAGTTCCAAAAGAAACCCCCTGGGTATGAGTGTGACAAGGACTCTAGTCTGATAACGCTACTTGGAGGAAAAGTCCGCATCTGGCAAAAGATTCCCTCTGGGTAAAGTTTCCAAGTGTTCTCTTGCCTGCTCGTTCTTTCATTCTTATTTCCTTTTCTGTCTCACCTCTCCCTCATTTCCTCTGACCCTTTGGCTCATTTTCGTCGCTTCCCAGTTTAATTGGGAATCCCTGCAACAGAAGGTCACAGGAGGCTGGAAGAGAGAGGAGGCAGGATCTTATTACAGAAGCGATTTGCCCATATGTGGAAATTTATGTCGAACAAATACATGGCCCTGTTCCAAATGCACTACAATTAGAACTCAATGATATTATTTGATCGTGCTAGCTCTGTATAGTAACTCTTGAGATGTGGTTTGGAGTGTTCATGTTATAATTGCTACATCACTAAATCAGTCTCTTCACTCTGGGCCTGTAAGGGCTCTGCTCTCTAAGGATTGTGTTCTGCCTTGGTGAGAAGTCCACCTAGTTTTCCTAAGAAGTGAAGTTGCTCTCCCACTCTCCTGCTGTTCTGGATGCTGAGCTAATTATCACAAAAAAAAATCTGATTAAGAGATGGGGTGAAGCTTCTGAGAGAGTGGGAGAGGCTGAAGGGAATGGCTGAGGATGTGACTGGATGGTCCAGGCATGTAGCTGTGCTACTTTGATTTTAGAACTTTGAAAGCAGCATGGTGGAACAAGGAGTATGAGGGATACACACTTGCCCCTAGGAAGTGGAAGCCATTCTTGGGATAGCTTTTTAATAGGCCACTATAAAAGTTGGATTAAATGTTACAACTTAGACATCTAGTTGTGACGTAACCAGGAGTGTGTGGCTCTTCTCTATTGTTAATGTGACATGATCTAGAATCATCAAGAAAACACTTTTTGATATATCAGTGAAAAATTTTCTAGAGTGGGTAACCCACTCTAAATGTGGACAAGGTCACCTTATGGTTTTTGGGGACCTGACTGCATAAAAAAGAGAAATGGTGCTGAGCACCAGCCTTTGGTCACACTCTTTCCCAACTGAAGAAGCACTGTGACCAGCCACCCCATGGTGACTGCACTGTGACCAGACACCTCAGGTACCTGCCATGGTGACTGACCATACTGTGACCAGCCACCTCAGGTTCCTACCATAGTGACTGCACTGTGACCAGCCACCTCAGGTACCTGCCATGGTGACTGCACTGTAACCAGTGCCTCAGGTCCCTGCCATGGTGACTGCACTGTGACCAGCTACCCCAGGTCCTTGCCGTGGTGACTGAACTATTACCAGCCACTCCAGGTTGCTGCTATAGTGGCTGCACTGTGACCAGCCACCCCAGGTTCCTGCCATGGTGACTTCCTCACCATGATGGACTGTATCCTCAAACTCTGAGTCAAAATAAAGCCTCCTTCCTTTGTTAGGTGTTTGTCACAGCAGTGAGACAGTAATGAAGTCAGGGGTGGGGACAAAGGGGAGATAAAATATTAAGTGTGACTCTTTTGAGCCACTGACTCACAGTACAGATTGTTGTGGGAATTCGAGCCATTCAACCAACGGTGTTGGGGTGACCAGTCCTAGGCAATGTGGTCTTCTCTGAGTACATGACCAAGTAAGAATGGAGGAGAGGGGTCGTGAGCTCTCTCTTGGGTGGTAGGAGCAGGAGCAAGTGGTGAGGAAGTGTGGCTTGCGGTTGGTTCCCATCGCCCTTGGGCAGAACAGCAGGACAATGACAGCTGGGTTAGCANCGATGTCTTCTTTGTTCTGTGTGGTGAGTATATCTTACTGATTTCATTTCTTTAATAAATTTTACCTGGCCCACTGCATCAGTGTCCCACTTTAACAGATAAAATCTANTTCTTTCTTTGACTGGGGATCCTAGGGATGCAGAGATTGTTCTTTATACCCATCTCCTTACACTGTTTGGAGTTCAGAGCAACTGAGACGTTTCTGCATTGCAATGCAGCTTAGAGTATGGCCGTTGTCAGATCTCTGGGGAAGGAGCCAGATGTCTTGGGGCCAAATCACCCTTCACTATGTAAGGTCANNGTTGACCCCAGGGCTCTTGATGTAGCAGAATCTGCTATGGTCTCATTTTCTGACAAGAGCCATCATGATTGAAGGCGTGACAGTAAAAAACACTGAGGTTATTAGAATTTTGCAGACCAGGAGTACATAAAGTGCCTTCATGGTTGAGGGGGAGGAGCGGTGCCAGGTGTGAAAAACAGTGAGTTTTCTTCATTGACATTTTCGTTTTAATCAGTGCACCAGATCAACTGCCACCTGACATGAAGTGGTTGCTGCATGTGTGTACACTGTGCTTCGTCACCTTAGGCTTGTGTTTGTGAGCTGGAAGTCTGGGCTTGAGGTCCAGCCTCAGCACCTTCCAACAGGAGGTTGGTTCCACACTATCACAGGATACAGTTTTAGAGCTCATCTCTTCTCTCCACTGCTGCTCTAGTTCTTGCTTAATTCACACAGGGTGGCTTATCCTCCAATTTTCTCAAATAGCTAACTGCAAAGGCGAGGACAAGAGCATGACGACAGGCTCTCTGCCATTCTCACTGCCCTGTGGCACTGATGCCTGAGCTTGTCCTCGAATGGGAGAGAATCTAGACACAGGTCCTGTTCTGAACATGTTCCACCATGCATGGTGTGAAGCAGTCTTCATGCTCTGAGCAGGCATTTCAGCAAGGCTGACATGCCAAATGGGAGAAAGTTTCTTAAGGGTGGGCAGAAAAATGATGTATTCCTTTGAATAGAGTCCTCTGAGGGGCCCAGTTCTCACAGAGATCTTTCCTGTCTGAATCAGGTATGGAGTAGGTAGGAATGCAATTAGGAAAAAGATGTCTGCAAAGGCTCCGTAATGAGGCTCAACAAGGGAAAGAGTTTAAGGAGAAGGGGCCTAAGAGGACGCAGCTGTACTGGGATGTACCTGGAGGAGCCTAAGTCCACATACCACAGATATCCTGGCACCACTGTGTTTACAGCTGTGCTATGGCACTATGCACAGTAGCCAGGAAGTGGAACCAGCTTAGATGTCTGTCATCAGAAAGATGGATAAAGACAATGTGGTGCATACACACAGGAGATTATGAGGCTGTAAGGAAAATGAAGTCATGATATTTGCAGCAAAATGAATGCAACTGGAGATTATTATGTTAAGCAAAACAACTCAACCTCAAAAAAATTAACATTTTTCTCATATGAAGAACTAAAATTATATGTGTGTCTGTGTGCTTTTATGTATAGATGTGTGTATATGTGTATATGCAGGTATTTATATGCATGCATTTATATATATTTGTATGTCACAAAACTAGAAAGGAAACAATGAGAGTGGAGGAAGAGTACTTAAGGGAGATGGGAAATAGAACAATGGAATAAATGGAATATATTTAGTAAGAATGAAGAAGTGGGCTTGGGATATAGGTCTGTTGGTAGAGTGCTTATTTTGCATACATTGGGGCCTGGGTTTGATTCCCAGTGCGCGTGCGTGCACACACACACACACACACACACACACACACACACACACACACACACACACACATACACACACACCAGAGTGTTGGGGAGAATCAGAGACTAACTGGGGAAGAAGAGAACGAGCTGAGCTGCAGGGGGAGGGGGCCCAGAGAGGGCAGTGGGGAAAGGAACAAGTGATCAGAAAGTACAATGACAAAATATGTGTACTTTGTATGAAGATGCTGTAGTGGAGAAGCAATATTTTGTATGCTAACCTAAAAATTGATTAAAAAATACAAAAGACATATGCAAAGAAAGAAAGATGGATTGATGGATGAGTCTAAGGTGAGGTTTGATTTTTAATGCTCTTGTTTGTGGGTTCCTCATGGAGTATTATCATAATTCACTATTTGTTAAAAATTAGAACATGTACATTTTTATATTAGAAAGAGCTTGGTAGCCAATACTAACAGGGAGAAAAACCTTTTAAAAAAATCATACAATCCTTGGAGTGGAGAAATCTTACTGGCTCTGAAGCTTTCCCTGGAGCACATTTAAAGAGGACACTGCTCAGATCTGAGGGAGGATGGACAAAATGCCTGTAATTCTCACTGATGTGTGCACCTTGAGGATGAAGATGAGGCACAGGGATTGTGTGATGCACATCTCTCACTGAATAGGTTTCTGAAATGACCTTTCCATAGAGTTAATCTTTTTACCATGTATTGGCAAATGTTGACAGTTGACAAAAGTGCTTGTGTTTTCTGATGAAGTTCCTGTGTTCTGGGGAATTGAGCTGTGACATTTACAGAAGTGCCTTTCATGTCCCAACTACATCAAACCCTTTACAGTATTGACACTTGTATTTCCCAGAATGCTTTGCAAGTACCACCTTTTTAAAAATAAAATTGATAGACACTGCCCAAATTTTCTGTATTTGATTCAGTTTCTTGCACCTTTCTTCCACAGAATAATAGAACTGTATTACTTTTAAGCACATATCAAAATACTGCTTTGGAAATAACTATATTTTTATAAGATTTTATCAAGAATTTTGGGTTTTATTAAAGCCTACTAGTCTTTTCTTGATGTTGTAAGAGAAGAGTGTCAAAGATAGAAGATATACACAGCATAATCTCACCAAAGTAATGTGAACTTTGATAAAAAGTTGGTATTATTATTATTATTACTATTATTATTATTTATTCCTACAGAAATTGTTATATAGGTGATTTGGCCTCAAGTGACACAAAGCTTGTTTCTGCTTAAATTTTAAATCTGTGAAACACTACAGCAGTTGTGGTTGCCTGCACAAGACTTGAACAAGATCACGCCAGTCAATGCACAAACAGATCAATGGAACAGATTCAATTTGCAGAAATGGCCATGCATAGTGTCCATTGATCCTCTGTCAAGGACCATGTCATCAGCAAACAACCTGTATTAGCTGGACATCTACATGGCAATAATAACAATGGTGAGCTAGACAAGTACTTTCCTCCCTTCACAGTTACTCAGAATAGCAATGAATGCAAAGCTACAGAACTCCCAGAAACTCAAACAGGGGGAAAATCTAGCTTGTAAAAATGACAATATTTTAGCTGTGACACCCAAAGCACGGTCCATGGAAGAAAGAATTGACAAACTGAGTTCTGCTGTTAGATGCCACTGTGAAAAGAATGAGAAGGCAAGCCAACGATATGGAGATGATGTTTGCAAAAGACACAGCTTGTCCCTAGCCCTTGAAACTTCATAACAGGAAAACTAGCAAAAGATGGGCAATGACCCAAGAGTGATGTTCAGCCCTATATCTAAGCAATGGTAGGCTGAGGGAGGAGGACTGCTGTGAGTCCCAGGCCGGACTGGGCTACATAATGAGTTTCAAGCTAGCCAGGACTACACAGTGAGATCCTACCAAAAAAAAAAAAAAAAAAAAAACAGGAAAAAATAAAACAAGGCAAAGAAGTCAAAATAGACTTCTCACCAAATAAGTTTCACTGGTGGCAAGTGAGTATGTAAGATGCACTTGGCATGCTGTGTCAGTGAGGAGGTACAGATTTCGGTACTGAGGACAGTCCTGCTCACCTTTTAGAATTACCAAGATTCAGAACACGGACAATACTAGCATTGCTGAGACTGTGGAAGACGTCTCTATGGGAAATATTCCTTTTTGCTGTTTTTGAGACAGGGTCTTAGGTAGCCCAGGCTTACCTCAAGCTCAACTTTCCATGTATCCAAGGATGGCCTTGAATTCCTGACCCTCACAGTTCCACCTCCCAAGTGTTAGGACTATGGATTTGTATGGACACCTGTAATCTATCACCCAGGCTTTATGCCGCACTGAGTGTGGGCCCTCGGGCCTCCTGCATATTAAACAAACAGTCTACCACTCAAGTCACACTCGTCTCTGTGGGAAACATTCTAATGGAACAGAGACTTGTGTGGGAACAATCATAAGTGTTTCCTTTGTCACAGGCCCCAATTGAGGAGGGTCAATGTTTTAGATGAGGAAAAAAAGTACTTTAGAAGAGATATACATAACAGCAATAATGGAGTTGATGTCATGTTGGGGTTAGTTTTTTGAAGCTTTCCAGGTTGAACCAAGATCAGTATGGAATGTTCCCCGAGTTTGGAGAGGTGCAGTCAGGTCCTGCTGGCTACTAGACCAAAGACTGAAGCCCTGCAGGGAACAGTAGCTGCCCCTGCTGGCCTCCTGTGAGATGCTCTGCAGATACATAGATTCTGGTCTTCTGTGGTCTTTGTCACTGTGTGGGATTTGGTTCGCTGCATTTTAAATGTTGTCCCATCAGCACCTAATTGCTAGAAATCTCCCCTTGTCACTCCTCCAAGCACTCTCTGTCTTTCAGACTTGAATTCCCCTTTGGCCCTTCCTATCCCTGCCTTTGACCTTATACTTTCTCTTGCCAAATACCCACTGATTTTCCCAGCAGAAGTGAGCAGAATATGTTGTTTTTACATGGATCTATTCATGCCTTCCATGCTTTTCTGAAAATAGAAGCAAGAGTGATCCTTGCTACATTGGTTCCGAGTATGGTCCTGAGAGACAAGTGACCCAGAATGTGTCTCAATTACCTTTGGCATCAATTTCAATGGGAGCATGTGACTCTGCCCACCGTGTCTCCCCCTCTCTGTCTCTTAACTCCTTCCACAAAACTGGTTTAAGAGTCTACATCACAAGAAATATTGTCAGCTCAGGACTCCATGCTTATGATACCCCAAACAAGCTGCACCTCATATCCAGAGCACAGTAAGTGTTGGTATGTACGCCGCCCTATTACTGTGAATGTCATTCCAGTAGGATTGTCCCAGAGCCACAGACTGTGTCCTAATTTGGAGAAACTCTTTTTCAATATGACTAGTTAAGATGCTGTTGTAGGATGCCTTTGTTTTTGAGGCATTGATTCTCCCTATTGCCATCTTGGAGTAGAGAGTACCTTGGCCTGGGACCCATGACAACTGGATGAGCAGAACACCACAGTGATAGCTAGGTCTATGGTAACAGTAATGAGCTGTTAATACCTCCAGTTGGAAGAGCAATAGGAGGGTCACTGGACAACTCACTTGGGATTCCAACTTTTCCTATTTGCAAGGAATCTTGGGATATGGGAAGGGGAAGATGAACTAAAGGTAGATTCTATAATGCAGCTCCATAAGGTCACCATCCATGACAGGGTAGGAATTTGTGATAATGTTTCTGTTTGGGGACCCCATACTCCTGTAACCCTGCCCACGATCCTGCAGGTAAGACCAACAGACGCATTGGTTCCGAAGTTGCGGCTATGGGTAGAATTGTACTCTGATCTATCGTTGGTGCCTGTCTAGAGTGAGAAGTCNTTTATTCACTTCTTCCCAGCAAAGTTTATGTGACAAATGCAGTCATGCTGAATCAGATGGGTTGGTGTGTTACATTCAATGACCCCTGTCCTTGTAAGGGGTGAGGACACACACACAGCACAGAGAAGATGGAGTCTTCTAGGCAAGGCATGGTTCTTTCTGAGAACTTTTGATTGATATATGGCACCATCAGCACCTTAAATTTGGATTTCTGGCTGTTAGGACAATGGGGTAATAAATTGGTCGTATAAAGCTACTCACTCTATGTGCATTTATCCCATTTACTCCAATTGTAGACAAACTGAAATAAACATGTGCCCAGATCTTGCAATGGCTCTAGGTTCTGCTTTGGGTGTTCTTAGCCAACCAATAAACAGGTTTCTCAATTTCCTTGCCTGTTGATCTGAGTGCATGTGGAGCTGCATGGTGGTGCAAAGGTTAAGCCAGGAGCGTGCATGAAGTACAGGGGGGAGATGAGCATTCCTTCTTTGCTCCCTAAGCTGCTCTCAGAGTGGAGACCTGCAGGGCCACAATGCATTCTCTCTGTGCTTCAGAGCATGACATTCATGGGTCTTGTCCTCTCCGTGACCTGTCTTGTCCTCTTTCCCAGGAGCACTTGACCCATCCTTTCTTAGTCTCTCAACACTTGGGTGTGTCAGGCAAGTCTATGCTCCAGGCATTTTACTGAGAGAAAGCGACTCTGTGCCATCTAACTGATCATTGTCTTATCTCTGCTAACCTAACAGCTAGGCCTGTTCCTGTGGTTGCTAGGGTCAGAAGCTCAGCCCTGCCAACCCTGCCAATCCACTCATCTGCGATGGACCAATTAAAGACAAATGATGGTGAAAAGCAGAGAAAGATTTATACAATGTGGCTACTTTGTGAAGAGGAATAAAGAGGTCCTGTGGCCCTGACACCCAAGTCCATCTTCCAGGTCCAGACATGTTTAGGTTTAGATAGACTGGAAAAGGTATGCATAGTGAAGCGGTCCTGGTAAAGATGTGGTCCAGCCCATCATTGTCTGGGCTATAGTCCCTCAGCAAGGTGGTCTGATTGTTTGTCAGAACTGAGTGAAATCTCTTCCTCGAGACAAACTTTCCTCTCAGGCTTCAGCTCTTTCTTCTCCCAGCATGAGTCTTTTGGGGGGAGACAACACCAATTTTCTGAGGTCTGTTTTCTCAATAGTTTAATATCCAAGGGGTGGAGCACACGTGTCTTTTTGACATGTCTTCTTTCCTGTTCTGGTCACAGGCTGATTCTGTGGTGGAGATTCGGGATACTAGGGCTATGCTCTGCTTTTCCTACCCCATCTTCCTGACACCCTGGCAGACAGGATGTGAGGGAAAACCTATAAGGGCTGGGGATTGTTCACTGTTTATGTGTGTGTCACCTAAGCAGACAGTCACTGAGGATGGTCACTGAACCTCTAACAGCCAGCAAAGCTAAGTACTCCTGTTCTCTCCCATCCCCATGACTTGTCCCAGCGAGGGCCATAGAATTTACAACCATATGAACACATAGCTGGCTGTGATGACACTTGTTCCCACAGCCTAAAGATGCAGAAAGATAAGGAGCTGACAGAGACTCGTGCCCTGCAAACTCAGGCCTCCCAATTTATCTTATTTTCTGCGGTCTGGCTTCTCGACCGCACATAGCACAGTGAGAGCCCACACAATGAGAAGGGCCTCAGCAGGTAAAAATGCCTTCATTCATGAACAAGAGGCTCATTACACTGTTGCTGCCGATGCTGGAAGTTTTGCTGGCTTCAGGCAAAAAGATTCTGCTCTGATAAGTCCCACTGGTAAGAGAGAAAGTCTGCGCTCTCACCGTGCTGGAATTTTACCACAGGTACACCCCACAGCAGGTCTCAGGCCCCAAACAGGAGAAAGAGAAGCTCTCCACAGAGGCCATGAGATCATTTTGCAAATGAGTCACTTTTTATTAATTTTTGTACATTAAAACTTTTCACATTTATTTAATTAATTAATTTTGGAGAATGCATGAGACGTAGAAGCCAGACGGCAACCTAAGGAGTTAGTTCTCGCCTTCCACCTATGGGTTTCTTCCAGGGGCTAAACTCAGCTCATCAAGCTTAGCTGCCAAGCAAGTGCCTTTACATTCTAAGACACTTCTCATGCAGACACACTCACACATATACTCACACATTCATGCACATACACACATGCACACACATGCACACACACATTCATATACACACTCATACACATACACACTCACACACACACTCACACACATACTCACACACTCATGTACATACACACTCATATTCATATACGCACTTACACACATACACACACTCTCACATACACATACACACAGATATACACATACATATACATACACACATACACATGCACTCACATGCACATACACACACACACACACACACACACACACACACACACATATACCAATCATGAAGTTTCCCTCCAAAGTGCTAAGATCAGAGGTGTGGTCATCATGCGTGCTTGCCTTCACTTTCTCCTGGATTTTCTGTTCCTTCTGGACTCTTTTTCTTTCTCAGTTCTCTGTAGCACTCTAGGGCTGTCTACATCTGTGAATTCTGCTCATATAGGGAGATGAGGTGTGAGTATTAAATCAGGAAGATCCCACATACACACAGGAAAGACAATCTCACATTCAGAAGAGACCATTGCGTTTAAGTACCGTTTGGAGCAAACATGCATCCAATGACCTTCAGAATATTTTTGAAGTCACCATCTGCCACTTCATAGGGGAATCATTTTGTTTCCCCAGAAGTAATCCTTCTCTGTTCCCAGCTTTGTCTGTTCCCATCTCCCCATATGTGTCCTTGACTTATCTGCCAGAGCTGACAACTATACACATTTATTATATTCAACAAGCCAAAATGTATCCCCAAATTCCTTTACACTAGTTTCTTCTTTTTTCCCTGTTTTCTTTGTATTTACACATTCATTCGTTTTGTATTATGGGAGATTGAATTCAAGACCTTGATTATGCTAAGGCTCTACAACTGAGCTGTGTTCCCAATCCTCTTTTTTTATTTTTTTATTTTTTAAAGGCTCGTATATGTATCTGTATGAATCTGTGTGGGGGTATGCACAAGAGCTGTCTCTTATACACATCTAGAGCTCTACAACTGAGCTGTGTTCCCAATCCTCTTTTTTTATTTTTTTATTTTTTAAAGGCTCGTATATGTATCTGTATGAATCTGTGTGGGGGTATGCACAAGAGTGTACTGGCACCAAGGCATCAGATCCCTCTGCACCTGGGGTAACAAGGCAGTTCTAAGCAGCCCTACATTGGTGCTAGGAGACAAACTCATGTCTTCTGTAAGAGCAATACATGCTCTTAACCGTTGCAGTATCTCCCAAGCTCCCTCACCCACACCCTCTCTGAAACAGGATCTCATTAAGTTGCTTAACCACACCTTGGACTTGCTTGGCAGCCCAGGTAGACCTTGTGACAATTCTGTCTCAGTCTCCCTTGTAGCTAGGATTCCAGGCCAGCACCACCAGGCTTGGCTCTTTGTGTTACTTATAATAGCCCTTTCCCTCTAAATTTATATTTAATACACTTAGTTTATCTTCTATGCAAGTATATGTATGTAAGACTATAGCATTTATATATAATTGAAATTTATTCTAGAGTTGCTAAGTAGTACATCTAATCACTGATTAGATGTTAAGTATTTATATTATTTTGTATTATTGACCCAAATCATTTTGTTGTTTATAGAATTTGAACTGCTTAAATGTGTATATATACACATATTAATATCTTACTTTATTTTAGTTTATTTTCAGATGATGAGTTCTGTCCTAAGTGTTTTGTGTAGCAGAGAATGTTCATATGATGCTACTACTTAGAAACATTTTGGGACCTCTCTAAGTGTACTAGCCAACGTTTATAAGTCTTCCATGGATGCATGAAAAGACTGCATACTCTACCCATTGAGTATAACTTTCTGTTAGAGTCACATGGAAACAAGCATGGTAATTGTATTAGTTGTGTTCCATGTCTTTTCTTTCTGTTTATGCATGTGTTTATTTTGCATAATTTATTAGTTCTAGCAGAAAATTTGAAATTTGAATATTCAATTTGTGCTGCTTAGTTTTTGTTTGTTTGTTGTTTGTTTGGTCAACCTATGCAAAGTAGAGTCCTCTGAGAAGAGGGAGCCTCAGCTGAGAAAATGTCCCCATCAGATTGGCACGTGGGCAAGCATTTCCTTGACAGATGGTTGATGTGAAAGGATCCAGCCCACTGTGGGTGATGCCACCCCTGGGCAGGTGGTCCTGGGTGCTATAAGAAAGGAAACTGAGCAAGCCAGTAGCAGCAGCATTCCTCCATGGCCTCCACTTCGGTTCCTGCCTTCAGGTTCCTGACTTGAGTTTTCATTCTTGCTTCCCTTGGTGATGAAGTGTGACCTGAGAGTTGTAAGTGGCAATAAACTCTTTTCTCCCAAAGTTGCTTTTCATCCTGGTGTTTTATGACATCAATAGAAACCCCGACAAAGACACANTCTAACTGAAAGTTGAAATTTCTGTGTTGACGATTTACTTTTTCTGGAGGTTTTGGCATATTTTGCTCTATATGTTGTGTGATTANGTGTATAGTAGTTTTGACANTCCATGTATTTTTGGTGAATTGAAACTTGTTAATATAAGATGGCTTTTGTCTACTACAACCTTCTAAAGGAGGTATCTTTTGTGTTTCCTGACTATTAGAAAAAATTTCTGACCTGGCCTCATACTTTTAGAAATCCAAGTACTGTTTCTTATTTGCTGATAAGTTATGGTTGTTTAGACCTAAACTCTAATGCCTTAGAGACAGAGCAGTCAATGAAAACTTCATACTCTGTTTATTCTCTGACTCAGTTCTTTGCTTCCAAGTACAAATCAATTTCTCTCTCTCTCTCCCTTCCTTCCTTCCTTCCTTCCTTCCTATCTTCCCTTATTAAAGGGTAAATACAATCCTTTTAGAAATAAAAGGAAGAGAGAATTTCATGCATACATTTAATGTATGTTGGTCAGATCCACCCTCAGCTCTCCCCTCCCACCTCCCCCAAACCTCTGAACATGTAGCCCTTCTCCATTCATGTCCTTTATTTATTTATTTTTGTTGCAAATCAGTGTATGATTAGTGCTGCCTGCATGTGCATGGTTGTGGAGCCACCCAATGGAGTACAAACAACCTTCTAGCAGCCACACACTCAATAAAACCTGTGATCACCTCTCATCTGGCGGGTTGGTATTATAGTTCATAGGATTCCAACCTAGGTAAGCCNACTGATGGAGTGTCTTCCCCAACATCCTGCACAGTGCCTTTTGGCATGATGGAAACCAGCCAGCAGGGAAGTTTCCAGATAAGCTCCAACTTCATTTGTCAATGTCCTGAAGCAGAAATATATTCTATTTTCAGCAATANCATCTTACCTTCTAGTTATGGTGGGCAACCAAGAGGCATAGCAATAGCTTGTGTTATTTTGGGAGTTCCTGGGGCATCCCTGACCAATAACTCATAGGCAGGTACCCGTGCTCAGCAATGAGGTTTTTATTTAATAACCCATATGTTCTGGGGGAAGCATGGCCTACACATTCAGGATACTTTCATTCAAACTCCTTTAATTAAAAAAAAATTTTATGTGTATAGGTGTTTTGTCTACCTGTATGTATGTGCACCATGTGTGTGCTAGTGCCAATGGAGGCCAGAAGAGGACAATAAATCCCCTGGAACTGGAGCTACAGACAGTTGTGAGTCACCATGGTAATTCAACACAGGGCTCTTAACTGCTGAACCCTCTCTCTAGCCCCATAAATTCTGCCCCTATGCTGTTTTG
>LZPO01097135.1:127960-153771 GCA_001675575.1 Neotoma lepida | reverse complement strand
ATGTGTGTGTGTGCTGGATTAAGATGGGAAATGCCTTTCTTTCTGTAGGGCATAGTAGATGACTCTGGTGAATTTCTTTTTTCATTAAGTAAGATCTGGTCAGAAGTATGACAATTTATCTTGATGAAGGATGTTTGCTTAGCCCTATGGCTTGGAGCATTGTAATTCTTACTTCCATTGTCAGCTAGGTATCTCCAGCCTTGGCAGGAAATAAAGGAGAAAGGGCCAGTCAGGGCATCCTTGTTCCTAGCAAGCCGCCCTGTACTGTTTGACCAGCACCTTTCTATGTGCTGCAGACTAGCATTGTTTGTTTTGTCTTTCAAAGCTACTGAGTGACCCTAAGAACTTAGGTAGCATGAACACTTGTGCATAGGGGACCAAAATTCCACACAGAAGTTTTGGAGGGACACTTACTATCCAAACTATGGCATAATGTTTGTAGCTGTCTTCTTCACATACTACCAGATTCTTCCACAAGTCTAGAGTAGCTGGCAACTGTAATTTTGAAGTGCATGAGTGACTGCTCTGTGGCACCCATCCCNTTGTGGTCAGCTCAGGCTTGGGGAAGGGAGTCAAATAGGCAGTTGTTACAGTGTGATTTCTGGTGCTGATGCTGCCTTCTCAAACCACAGTGTTAGCTATTTGAAAGACCGGAGTAAAAATCAGCAAAGAACACTGGTGCCCTGCCCAAAGTGCCACCTTGTTGACTTCAGCTGAGGCTTTGAACTCAATCACNTCCCTTCTTTTTCTTTTTCAAAAGTGTTTTCTAGAGGAAATGTCAAAAGATCCTGCCAGGAAGAAGGCTGTGAAGGTGGACCCTGGGTAGCAGGTGAAGTCTCAGGCNTTCTGAGCCATTGTTAGTGCCACTCATCACAAGAAGGAGACGCCGTATTGCTATGGACAAGTGAGCAGGGAAGTTGTTCACANCACCAGTTCATCCTGTGCGTGCAGTGTCTGGCCCTTTTTCTCTCTTCATTTTTTGTGACCAGTACTCTGAGATGACATGAGAAGGGACTGTGGGGTGCTGGAAGAGAAAATAATGACCAGATTTGAGAAGGAAAGCNGTTTCCTCTATTCCCTCAAACTCATAGACTCTGCGTTATGGGAGCTGCATTCTGACTAGGTGCAAATAGCCAGGGATGGGGGACAAGTGACATTAGTTAGGGCACACTGGATATTCCTGGCCTTTCACCAGTGATGCTATCTTAANGAAGGGCAGACAGCAGAGCAATCAGATCTTTTAGCTATGTGGCTTTGTAAGAATGACAGCCCAAGGCTAAATGCCCTGCCTTTCTGGAAGAACCAATTGGGTGTGTATTGAGGACCTTCATCATCAGGGCAGGGAAATTTAGCAATGAGCCTGTCACCTGTCCCACCTAAGCAGGTACAGAGTGTCAGCCCAAGGAAAAGGAAATGAGCCTATTGTTCATGAGAGGCTGGATGAGACCTGTCCTTCACCAAAATATCTACAGGAGAGTCCCTGAGGTGGGGGAGGCAGAGCCCTTGAAAAAGGGATATCCATACTAGAAGATGACCAAATTAACTTTCCTTCTTACTGTGTGTAGTGGTTTGAAAGAAAATGGCCTCCAAAGGGTGTGACACTATTAGCAGGTATGGCCTTCTTGGAGTAGATGTGGTCTTGTTGGAGGAAGTGTATCACTGTGGAGATGGCCATTAAGGTCTCATATATGCTCAAGCCACGCCCAGTGAGACAGATCACTTCCTGTTGTCTGCAAGTCAAGATGTAGGATTCTCAGCTCCTTCTCCAGCACCACGTCTGCCTGCATACCACCATATCACACCATGATGATAATGAACTAAACCTCTTAAAATGTGAGTCACCCCAATTAAATATTTTTCCTTTATAAGAGTTGCTGTGGTCATGGTGTTTCTTCACAGCAATAGCAACCCTAACTAAGACACTGTGTGCTTGTGTGTATACGTGTCTGAGGGGTAGTTTTCTATACAATATGACTAAAGTGATACTGAGATTATGTAAGATTCTTTAAAGTCAAGGAATTTTATGTACAGATTTGAGCATTGGTTTTCTGATACTTGTCTTGTTTTTCTAACTTCTATATTGTGAAATAGGTGTTTTTCTTATTAAATTAGAGTCTGTGTCTATATAAAATACTTTAAATGATAGGTGTGGTGGCCCACACCTTTAAGTCTAGTATTCAGGAGACAGAGGCAAAGGCAGGCAGATCTCTGGGTTCAAGGCTACCTTGGTCTACATAGTGAGTCCCAGGATAGCCAGAGCTACATAGAGTGACAGGTCTCAAAAAACAAAAACAAAAGCAAAACAATAACAAAACAAAAAAAAATGACAAGACAGACAAAAAGATGTTATTACATATGAATTTATTCTATTTTTTTATTTTGAGAAAACATGAAACATTTTTATTATAAAAGTAGGCCCACCAACTGTATTGAAAGAAAACACGTATTTTTAAGAAGATTCCAGGAGCACACCACAGTGAGTTTGGTCACTTGTGAAGTATGGTGTGAGCTTCCCACAGTGGACTCGTGTGTTCTTGTCATTGGCTGCACTGAGGATTTTATTCTTCATTTCATGCTATGTGAGTTTTAGTTATTAGTTATTGTTCTAGCAATGACAACATACCTGAGGAGAAGCACTTGAGGGTTTATTCCTNCTTGTGGTAAAAGGAGTTAAGACCACTGAGGTGAGGAAGTTAAAATGTCACCAGCTTGAGGCATTGGGTCCTATTGCAAGGACAGTCAAGAAGCAGAGAAAGATGGACACTGGTCCCACCTCTCTTTTTCTTTCTCTTCAGTCTAGGCCCCCACCAGACCAATGGATTGGTGCAACGTACATTCAGAGTGGGTCTTCCCTCCTCAGCTAACCCTGAGGCAATCCTTCAGAAACAGACTCAGAGGATAACAATCTGATAATCTCTCTTAGGGTTTTCAGGGGCTTGCTCCTAGGTGGCTCCAGATCATGTCACACTGAAACAAAAAGCACCCCATTATTCTTTTCTGAGCCTGTTTTCTCAGAGTTCTTCTCTTGCTTTCTGTGTTGTCCACTGGTAGTGTGTCACCCTGGCATTCTACTTCCCAATCCTGGGAGACGGAGGATCAATATAAGTAAGTGATTATGAAGCCACGAGTTGCCTTCATTTTCAGTTTTTCATCATATTGCTTACTTTCTTGAGACTATGAACATATTTTCATTTTCTCTGGATGTGCCTTTAGGATGTTCTATTGACATCAGTTATTACATACTAGTCTGATTCCTTGTTTACACTATGGACCAGGTTCATAGTTCTTAGAATAATGGCAGATGGTGTTGATTTCTATTCCCTGGCCCCCATAAGCTTTTAACAATATCAAGATGCAAAATGCATTTAGTCCAAATTTGAAAGCCCCCATAGTCTGTCACAGTCTCAACAATGTTTAAAAGTCCAAAGTTCAAAGTCTCTTGGGAGATTCATGCAATCTCTTAACTATAATCCTCTATAAAATCAAAATCAAAAAACAGATCACATACTTCCAACATATAATGGCACAGGATATCCATTACTATTCCAAAACATAGGGAAGGGAGCACAGTGAGGAAATACTGGACCAAACAAAACCGAAAACCAGTTTGGCAAACTCCAACTCTTTTCAGCTTTGTTGACTGCAACACACTTCTTTCTCTTGGGCTGGTTCTACCCCCTGTTATCTGCTCTCCTCAGCAGTTATCCCATGCCTCTTACATCTCTAACATCTTGGGTTCCAAGGCAATCCAGGTTTCAACTTCACAGCTTCAAGCAACGGCCTCTCTAGGCATCCATTCAGAGATACCCCTAACACATACCTGGCCTTAGCAGCTTTCCTTAGTCTTGGAGGAAATTTCCATAGCCCCTTTCTTTTATCCTTTACTCCAGAACTATGTGGCCATAGCTGCCAAGTTGTACTGCTTACTGGGGCTGAAATATGGCCCTCTTGTTCAATTACATCTTCACCAGCTTTCTGTCCTTCACTGCCTAAGCTTGGCTGTCCTGAAACTAGATCTCTAGACCAGGCTGGCCTCAAACTCAGAGATCCACCAGCCTCTACCTTCCCAGTGCTGGGATTAAAGGCGTGCACCACCATATCTGGCTCTAAGCTTTTCTTTAGTTCCTTTTCACAAGTTGGAAACTTAGCTGGGCGATCTTGCCCTGAGGTGACCACTCCCTCTATTCCATTTCTTAATTTGTTTATCTCCTCAAACATAGCACTTAGCTCTATTCCACTTCCTGGTGCCCCTTTTCTTTTCAAATTGTTCATTTTATATTTTTCCTTTCTCAGATTGCTCCTTTTCATTATAAATCTTATTCAGAATTAATATTAATAATCACATGACAGAGTCTATACTAGGCTGTTTTGAGGTTTCCTCTGCCAATAGAATTAATCTGAATCTCTTCACATTAGCCTCTTGCAGACTCTTCAGACAATGACAAAAAGCAGCCACATTCTTCACCAAAATATCGTAAGAACAATCTCTAGGCCAGATACTGATATTCTTTTCTTCTGATACCTCTTGAACTAGCCCCTGACAGTTTAAATGACTTTTAGAAACACTATTTTTCATGCTCCTACTAGTATGGCCCATTAAGCAGAACTTAAAGCATTCAACTGCTTTTCTAATCCACAGTCCCAAGGTCCATACTCCTTCAAACAAAAACATTGTCAGGCCTATCACAGCAATACCCCAGTTCCTGGAACCAACTTCTGTCTTAGTTAGGATTTCTATTTCTGTAAAGGGACACCATAACCATGGAAACTCTTATAAAGGAAAACATTTAATTGGGGTGGCTCACTTTTAGTTCAGAGGTTCAGTCCATTATCATNATGGTGGGGAACACTCGGTGTGCCAACAGACATNGTGCCNGCTATCTCTTCATCAGAAGACAACAGGAAGTAGAATGAGACACTGGGAGGTATCTTGAGCATAGGAAACCTGCCCCCACAGTAACACACTTCCTCCACTAAGGCCATACCTACTCCAACAAAGCCACGCCTCCTAAAAGTACCACTCCCTATGAGCTTATGGGGCNAATTACATTCAAACTACCACAGGGTCCTTGACATGGCCATGCCCATGTCAATAGCACACATTTATTCAGGACTTCATTCACTCAGGCCTTCCCCTGCTCCCTAAATCTTCNTNTTTCTTATTTCTTAGATGTTCAGGATGGATCATCATGCTTAGTCTGTGGTCAGTTCACTGTAGTGCTCAACAGNAGACTGTAAGGGTGCCAAGAAGAAAGACCATTACAGTAGCTCTGACCAACACAGAAGGAGTATTCAACCGGTTTAAGGGATTGAAACCTCAAAGTTAATAAAGGATCATTTTTGCANTGTTATCAGGAGAAAGAAATCTGATTATAAGCCTTTTGCTTTTCTAGGATTGNGCTGTACTGTCATAATTGAGGCACATGCTACCTGTATATGTTCACTTTTCNCAGGAGCTTTCCTTCTTCTGACTGATGTCAGTTCCCTGTAGTCAGTGTCCACATTCAAGTCCCTGTTTGGGTGCCACTTTGCAGCATCCTTTTAAGACCTCAGGGAGTAATCTGACTGGTGCAGTGAGGGAATAAAGAAAAGACACACAGAGACAGAAAATCTGGTAAAGGATAAAGTGGGCAGCAAGGAAATAAATACACACACATACACACACACATACACACACACACACACACACACACACACACACACTCACGGGGAGAGGAGTGGACTAGATTCTTGATGGAGAAGCTTAACATCCTAGTTCAGGGTGTTTATTATATACAGTTGAACAAGGAGGTAGTGCTATTTTGTATAGCTAGACCAGGAGGCAAGGTTTATGATACAGCTGAATCAGGGAGGCAGTTGTAGCTAGTCTTCATAANAGAAATATCTGTAGGGAAACTGTCTTCATGCCATAATATCCAGGGGGAGAAAGCTAGGTGGATATTTTCTGCTCACGCACTATCAACATTTGCAGTTGGACCAGGAGAGAAGGCTTTGCCATTTCCCTCAGCCCAGGGAAGGGCTTGCCATTTTTTATGTGTCTAATGAATTAGGGGGTCCTTGACATGACTNCACTCTTGTCAAAAGNACACATTNANTCAGGGCTTCCTTCACTCCCCACAATAAACACATTGTGTAAAGTGGCAAAGCACAAAATTAATACCCAAAAGTTAGTAGCTTCTTTGTATACAAATGACAAACATACCAAGAAATGAACATCATTCAGTGCACACATTCTACTTTATAAGTCTATTTTNCTAAATGTTCAACAACTGTAATGCCTCAGCGGAAGGGAGTCAGCCATGAATCAGGTAAATGTGAGCACAGAAGGAAGTCACATGCTAGGNAGAAAAATTACAGTCGCTACAGTGTGCATGTTGAAGAGTTCAGAGAGTACTTGTGGGAATTGGTTCTTTTAGACCTTGTGGGTTCCAGGATTAGATTCAAGTCTTGAGGCTTGGTGGTGTGCACCGCTACCTGCTGAGTCAACTGGCTGGTCCAGAATTTGCAAAAGATTAAAAGCACAAAAGTCAGTTATCCCGATGGCTGAACAGGGCTCTGATTTTTACCAATGTACCTCAAGAGAGGCTCCAGGGAAATAAAGATACTTGCACACAACCTGACGTCAGTGAATGGATGGGAGTNGCAGATATTCAGGGGAGATATTCGGGAAGTATGACGTGCTTGTGGCAGGATCCTGCTCACTGCCACCNGGTGATAGGAGCACCTTTAAGGAGCACCATTACCAAGGGGGAGCACTGAGAAATAAAGTGAGAGGCTTAATTAGGGAGGTTGCATAGAGCCCACTCTGAGGTATAGCTAGAAAGTCCCACAGGCACCACCCCCAAACCAGACAAGGATGTACATGCATGGCATATGCCTACTGCTTTCCTGAAAAAGGTTGTGTTAAAAGTGGGCCTAGAGCAGGAGGCTCTTGCAAGTTTGCATGTGAAACCCAGAGAAGCGAAAAGGAGGTGCCTTCCCTAACTCTCACTCAAGGCTAGCTCAGCCAGCAGNTGCCCCAGCTCATCACACAGGGCTATTGCCCAGGCACCCAGATCTGTCAAGATTCTTCATTGAGCATTATATATTTATTTTTTTATATCTAACCAACTGTTATGAAACCAACAATGCTCATTACACTGAGTAAATCCCGCAGGGATGGTAAGTGAAATCTTTGTCTTATGAATCAGCCTGGCCTCCAGCATGACAGCATGTCATGAAGGTGTTGTTAGTAATAATCTAAATGTGATGCTATGTAAGGAAAGCGTGTAAACAGCTCTATGTTAACATTTTGATGGGAAATCTTTCATTTTTCGCTTTCTCTGTTTTTCTTATAATTGCTTACGATTTAGATATTTTAAAAATAATTTATTTTTATTTTATGTGTATTGGCATTTTGCTTGCATGTATGTCTGTGTGAGGAAGTCAGATCTCATTGGATTGGAGCTATAGACAACCATGAGCTGCTTGTGGGTGCCGGGAATTGAACCTGGGTCCTCCAGAAGAGCAGCCAGTGCTCTTAACCACTGAGCCATCTATTCAGCCCCTATAATTTAGATATTTTAAACTGTATTTCTGGAGCAGAAACTGCTGGTGTATACCTGTCATCCCAGCGCTGGAGCATCTGAGGAGGGAAAATCACAAGTTCAAGGCCCACCTGGGCTACAGAATGAGTGCAAAGCCAACTAGGGAAATCAACTGAGCCTCTGCCTCAAAATAGAAGGGAAAAAGAGGGCTAAGGATGTATGTAGCTCAGTGGTAGAGAAATTGCCTAGCATGTGCAAAGCCCTGGGTTCACTGCCTAGTACCTCAATAGATAAGTTAATAAACAAACAAATAAATAATATAAAATGTATTTTTGATTAGAATGGCATAGAATTTATTATTGGTGTTAATAGTCAATATGATAAAAATAAATATCATCAAGTTTTGCAGATAGAATAAGAAAAAANTTACTTTTATTTATTTATTGCATGGAGATGGGGTGAGGCATGCACTTTCCATAGTGAAAATGTGGGAGCCAAAGGGTAACATGTGGCAGTTGGCTCTCTCCTTGCATTTTGTGGGTCCCATGGATTGAACTCAGGCTCTTAGATTTGGCAGTAGATACCTTTACCCTCAAAGTAATCTCCCTAGTCAAGTAATCATTTTATTCAATTTTAAATTTAACCAAGCAGCGGAAGTTTAGATTTACATTTTTTTCTGTATTAAACACTTNTATGTTTAGTGTTTTTTGTTTAGTTTATATTTAGTGCCAAACACTGATGGAAATTCTTCAGGACATTCACAGATGCTGACTGTGAAAGAACACTTACAGACAGCATACTGCTTTGCTATCCAATGATTGCTGTTACTGTTTCAGTCCATATGGGCTCCTGCAGTCATGCTGTGGAGAAAGGCAAGGCTGGGCTGGGTGGGGAACCGTGTGCTCTGGTGAAGCCTCCTGCTTTGTTTGAGCAGGCAGCACAAAGCAAGCAGTCTCATTTTGGGCAGAGACCCACATTGGCTTTGAAGACAAACCTCTGAAAGCAAATAGCCTGCAAAAAAAAATAGCTCATTGTATGAACCACAAATTCCAGNGCTCTGGGTGTCAGGATGTCACTATGTGACATGCTGGGTGGTAGGATGTCCCCTTGTGACAGGTTGGGTTGTAGGACTCTTCCATGTGACATTTTGGGTGGTGTGATGCCCCTATGTGACAGGCTGGGTGGCAAAGTGTCATCATGTCATGCACTCTGCCTTACTCCTGCAAAGGGCACTGGAAACAAAAACAGCAGCTAGCATACTGTTGGTCTGCACAGCTAACTTCCCTGTTTTCCATTCATAAATATTGTGATGTTAAGAAGCCAAGAAGTAACTTGAATTTGTTGGTTGAACCACAATTTGTCTTCCAAGGTTTGAGTTCAAGTCCAGTCTCCTGCCAGAGAACACTCTACTTTCATATCTACTTCGTGGATATGAAAATGAGACTAACTTAGGTGACCATGAAAACCATCCACTATATTTAAATAACATCCTTACTCTTACTGGAGCTGAAGGTTTCAGCAAGATGGGAAAAAGAAGGGGTAGGATNNAGGTTAGTGGAAACTAAAGCTATGTGAGNACACCTGATGAAAGCCCATTAGTTCATGACATCATTAGAAATCTAACTACAACCAAGGGGGAGTTTGAAAAGAGGTGTCAGAATGGGTGAGCAGGGCTATTCCCAGAAGACAATGGGTTATTTAAAAAAAAAAACAAAAAACAAAAACTCAGTGGTAGGCACAAGCAACCTCCCTCTGAATCATTGGTCAGAGAGAACCAAGAGGAACCCAAAACAATACAAGTTATTGCCATGGCTTTTCACTGACCACAAGAACTAGATGGTGGGACCCTGATGCTAAGGCACCACTCACTTGGGATGCAGCAGACAGAGAAATCAACCTCTCCTGACCAAGAAACTCTCTCCCTAGTGGCTAATTTACATAGTTGTCAGAAGGTGCTATGCAGAAAGGGCACCAGCAGTTTTATCTAATAGTGGACCTTGCATGGTACAATAAGGTACAGCTAGGCAAGATGTGGCCAGATCTGGCCCCTGGTGCAGTAGTGGCCAGACCGTTTACAAGNTAACCTACTGCTCTCTTGATTGGAATTGAGGGCTGGTCCAGGGAGGGAATTCATGCTAGGTGATGGAAACATGTCCAAAAAGTANGACCTTATGCTAGAAGGTCATAAGCNNNAAGTGTGGGTGTGGGGAACCTTTTGTTGTTGGTTTACTAAATGGTTATTTTGTCAAACTGCCTTCTCAATATTTATATTTACACCCATAGTGATGTGCTTCTCTCAGCTTTGGTCACAGAAGTTTCTTATTGCTGTGGCTAGTGGCTAATGCAGAGACTCAGGGCTGAGAATGCTGAGAATGAGTGACTGTTAGCAGTCATCCATAGGTAGAACAGCTATATCAATCACTTGTCCCCATAAGGCTTGAGAACATTGATAATACAGAAAGATAAGACAATTGAATTGATCTCAGGTTGTCTGCTAAAGCAGTCCCTTCTCTGTTACCCTTTCCATCAACTTCTCTCAAAGCTGTATAGTGTGTAGAGAAAAGGCCGTCTTAGATTCACAAGATGTTTCCACAGCTAAATGTGCCTCNGTCTGTTTTATTCTCGAGGGCCCAGCCACATATNTGAGGCAGTATTAACCATTCTTTAACCATCTTCAAGAGAGTTTGGGACTAGTTTATTTGGATTTGGATCTTAAAAGTCACCTGAAGGCCCATGTATTAGATGCTTGGCTGCCAGTNCATGGTGTCTGAGGGAGGCTGTGGCACTTTTGGAGGGCAAAGCCTTAATGGAGGGAATTAGGCCCTTGAAGCAGATGCTGGGGTCCTGGCCCATCTTCTGTCACTGGCGCATGAAGGGAGTAGAGCAGTGCTTCATCATCTCGTCGTCGTGACTTGCTGCTTTACCAACAACAGTCAGCTGTTCTGACCTCTGCGACACCGAGCCCATGTAAGCTTTCCCTCTCACAAACTGATGTATTTGTGTGAGCCTTGTTTTACAGAGATGGGAAGCTAACTGCTATCACAATGGGCTTTGAGGGAAGTAACTGTCTTTCAAAATATAAGGTGTGTTTCTAATAACATCTATGTCAGAGACAACAGCAGAGTGAGGATGGTGTGCTCCAATGATATAATTTATCCGCTTCCATCAAAATTTAATGGAACTGGAACTGGGCAGGTGGCTTAGTTGGTGGAGCATTTGCCTGTCATATATGAGGCCCTGGTTTGGTCGCTAACACCACATAAACCAGATGTAATGTGGTACCAGATGTAATTTTAGCACTTGGGAGGTGGAGGTCTGAGGATCATTCAAAGTCATCCTCAGCATCTGAGGGAGTATGAAGCCAGCTGGGATACAGGAGCCTCAGGCTCCAAGAAAAAAGAAATTAATGTAACAATATATCAGCCTCCGAAAGATAAATTGCAGTCAACTCCTACTTTGAGGAGGTGACCTCAGAGAAGGCACACCTCATGACATCATCGAAGGAACTATGGAATTGGCCGTCTGAGTCTCTTTTGCTTCTTTGTGGGAAACTAAAGAGAGAAGGACTGGTTTTAATCTGAGACTACCTCTTTCAACGAGATCTCAGGGTCAGGGCTCCCAGAGAAGCCGAGAGATGTGAAAGTATTGGTTACACAAGAGGAAAGCTTTAAAACAATGCGGAATAGGAAACGTACACCTGACAACCTGTCCCCTGCCTGGAAAGACGGTGACAAAGATCTGCTAGAGAGACAGCTGTCACTGGGTTCTGATGTTAGACTCACTTTCTAGCGGAGCGACAACAAATGCCAAGCACAGTGGGTATTCACTGATTGGACAAAGCTGAGCAGAGCACGCGGTCTCTCCTAAATGCCGGTTCAGCCGAGTGGTCCAGCGCCGCCGGGAAGCACTTAACAATAGCGAGGAAGAAAGGCATGATGTTCAGTTTGTCCGCCTAAAATGATCCCTGGAGAGGAGCCCTCCAAGTTCTGCTGTACACTGAGCTTTGCTCTCAGAAATGCGTTATCAAAATGTGCCTTCCGCCTACGTGCTGGGTCTGAATCTGTGAGACAATGAAGTCTTTAAACCCAATTAGTGTGCATCAGGGTGCCTGGACACCAGAGGCAGAAGCGAGTGTAGCAGATGTCTAGCTTGTGTATATAAATGTGTGGAGTTGTTTTGTTTTTCCTTTTGAGAATGGGTTTCATGTAACCTAGACTGGCCTCAAATTTACTATGTGGCTAAAGCTGACTGTGAATTCCTTCTCCTCCTTCCTCTTCCTCCAGAGCCAACAACTAGGGTTATGTGGTGCTGAGGACGGAGCCAGGGTTTGGTGCTTGCTAGGCAAGCATTTTACCAACTGAGTATGGCCCCAGACTAAAAGTTTTACAGCAGAGAAAACCCCAAATTTAACTACTTCTATTTGATAACAATTCTATACCAATAACTGTACACAAATTGAGAATGGATAATAATTTTTAAAAAGCCAGTTAAGTTGAATTAAGTATAAAGTACAAAGTATTGTATGGTTAAATACCACATGGGTTATCAAATTAATTTAATTTATTTATTTATGTTTGAGACAGGCTGGTCTCACACTTGAGATGCCCCAGCTCCTGATACCAGGGTGGCAGGTGTGTTCCACTATTTCCCACTAAATAAGATAGTGAATATGATGCATGCTTGGCGCAAGAGCTGTAATTATAGAAAAATTGGTAAGGGGAAAATATGAATGTTGGCTAGTGTGCTGTGAGTTATTTTCCTTATAAAACCACAATACTCGTGATGGCAATAGTACACGTGAACTGTAACTGTTCACTGAAGAGGTAAAATGCATTAGATGATGAATATCATAAGGTTTTAAGCAACAAAATAATGCTTTATAAGAAAAATCCTTGATGTATAAATTTCACATATTTTATTTCCCCACAATTTCCTTCACCCATATCTTTCTACAGTGATGAGAATATATACCATACAACAGTGTTCTGAAAGGTGGGGATACAGCTCAGTTGACAGAGTGCCTGCCTATTCAGAAGACCCTGGGTTCAATCCTAAATTCACATAAACTGTTGCCTGCCTATAATCCTAGCACTTGGGAGGTAGAGGCAGGAAGACAAGGACTTCAAGGTCACCCTGACTACATAAGAAGTTCCAGACTAGCCTAAACTTTATGAATCAATCTCCCCACTCCATATACATATTCTGAAATGATATTTTCTCTGAATGATCTCAGAAGTACATATTTCACTAAAACCATATAAATGGGTGGAAATAATTGGAGAATAATGTATCTGAGAAAACTTTAGCTATTTGNGGAATTTCAAATATGGTGAACCAGGCACAAAAGCAAAATCTCAGGCACCGTAATTATCCCTTACCTTAGGACCTTGCTTTGTTATTGAAAAGTAACATGTGGGCTTCCCAGGACTTCAGGGAAGACCCTGTGGCTCTAGTCAGCTACAAGGCTTCCACATCTGAATCTGTATTTCATTCTTCCGTAAGCATACCTTCACAAATACAGCTGGTGTAGCTCACATCNCTTTATTGCACACTAGATCTTGTTTTATAATATTCTACCAGATGAGTTACTAGCCATGAATCCATCTCTTAAATCTATACACAAAACTGTAACACTATGTGTTCATTTTATAATTCAGTTCGATTTTCATCGTGCTTTATACAATGGTTATTTAGTTCATAAGAAGTCTAATATAATTCAACACTTTTGTTCAAGATGAGAACAATTCTAGTTTCTAGGGAGTCATAAACCATGAATACAGTTTACTGAGGTAGTGTTCAAATCTAACACAGTAACACGTGTTAAATGGAGACATTTGGGGACACCTTCTTCCCCGGGCCTCTCAAAACAGTCTGACTGTTTCTAAGTACTTAACATGATGGCCATGAAGTCCTGTGTGAGTATGAATCTCTTTGTCATCTAAGGAATGACTTTGATTTTGAGCATCATAGGTATGCTCCACCACAGCTGATTTACTGTGGTGCTGGTGTCTGAACCCAAGGCTTCATGAATGCTAGGCAATCATGCTCCACTGAGCATTAACCCAAGTCCAACAAACACTCATTGCACAAGATAAATGTGTAACCTACTTTGAGCCATGCACCGCTCTAGGTCTTCAGAACGGTAATCGAAAAGCAGGATGCCTCAGTAAAGTGTTAGCCTGGCAAGCATAAGGTCCTGAGTTTGAATCCTTCAGTCTCCTGGGCTAAACAACTGTCAGGTTCTCAGCCCTCCAGTGTGAATGCAGCTTTTGTTGGAGTACCCAAGCTAAATCATGGAAGTCAGCCTAATAAACCCTCTTTGAATATAGATTCCTATCAGAGAACCCCCATTAATTAATACCGTCACCAATAGGCGTGTCGTATGACCCATGGGAGGCATCATCAAATGATGAGAGGCAGGAAGAGAGAGGCTTCCCTTCCCCATTTTCATATCTTGTGTTGGCAGTCCTTGGGTCTTTTGTGACTATGGTAGTTTACAGGCTAGTCCTCCGATAGGCTCCAGCTCTTTCTATCAGTGGTTAAACACATTGTAATGGTTATTATTGACCATCAACTTGACAGGATCTAGAATCACACAGGAGACCAATCTCTGGGTGTGTCTGTGAAAGATTTTCTAAGTTGTATTGAGGGTCAAGACCAACTCTACATGTGGTTGGCACCATTCCTTGGGCTATGTTTGCAGACTGAATGAAAGAGAAAGCTTGCTGGGTTGTATTTTCTCTTTCTGCTTCCTGAGTGCAGATGCAGTGTGGCCAGCTCACTCACAATCCTGCTGCCATGCCTTCCCTACTCAAGTTTCTCCCTGTCAGATACTCAGTCACAGCAACAGAGAGAGTAACTAAAACAGCCATTCATTCACTGTGGTCTCTGCTGCCTTCATAGCAGTAGCAGCTCCTACCAATGAGAAGACATTTTGGAACTTTCCCATGAGGCACAGGAGCCTTCGACATTGCTCACACTTCTGAAATAGTCTTACCACAAAACACTCTACAATGGAATCTTTAGGCTGNTTCCCTTCCTGTGATCCCACTTGACTATAGTGGAATTGTGAGGATGACCTATCTTCCCTGTGAGGGGGAAGGCANCACTGAGACCCAAATCTGTCTGTGGTAAGGTCTGCACTCTTCAATAATAGAGCCTTCATCCTGTGACAGTTGTAAAGCAATGGCCAGGTAGTCCTCTATTTTGTTAGGAAATCAAATGCAAATTCCAGAAGCTGTTATTTCAGCCCAGACACAGGAGCAGTTGTGGCTCCTGTCTTAGGGTTTCTATTGCTGTGAAGAGACACCATGACCACAGCGACTCTTGTAAAGAAAACATTTCATTGGGGTGGCTCCCTTACAGTTTCAGAGGTTCAGTCCATTATCATTATGAAGGGGAACATGATAGTGTGCAGGCAGACATGGTGCTGGAGCTAAGAGTGTTACATCTTGTAGGCAACAGGAAGTTGACTGACAGCATAGGAAACCTTAAAGCCCACCCCCTCAGTGACGCACTTCCTCTAACAAGGCCATATTCATTCCAACAGAGCCACACCTCCTAATAGTGCCACTCCCTATGAGATGATGGGGGCCGATTACATTCATATTACCACAGCTCCACATCACCACAGCACTGTAGGAGCCTCCCTCCCTGCTTCTGCTCCCGAGTTTAGCAGATTCTCTTTGTGTCAGGTCATGCTGTCTCTTGGTCACCTTTTCTCTTGTTACAACTGGTTCACAGCAACCAGACTTTCCAAGGAGGATTAAATCCTCTAGAATGAGCCAGAGATGTTGCTTGGGATGCCTGCTTCTGCTTCCTGAGCACCCTGTTTGGCTTCCTCTAAGTTTATCTCCACAGAGAAACTCAGCCTGCACAATTGGTCTCTTTCTCTCTTGTGGATGTGTATTATGCATCTATGTGTGGGTGTGGGTGTGCATGCACAAGTGTGTACTTGCATATGAAATNCCTGGTTTGGATACAAGGTTTCTCACTGGCCTGGAACTCACCAAATGGGCTAGGCTAGATGGCTGTTGAGCCTTAGAGATCTACCTGTCTCCACCTCCCCAGCATTGGGATTATAAGCGCCTTGGGATTTCTATGTAGGTTCTTGTGATTCAACTCAAGTCCTCAAGCTTACAGGGCAAACACTTTACAATCTGAGCTATCTCCCCAGGCCCCTGGCCTCTTCTGTACTATGTCATGGAAGCTGATCACAAGAAACTTTGTTCTCTGGTTCCTGGCTGGCAGCATCCTTTATAGTTGAGCCAATAGGAGACTGAAGAAAAGAGAGACATCCAAGACAGTTCCCTACTCCTATGCTCACCTAGGGTAGTGTTTGTGTCCCTGAGGGATAGGGTGGCCTTACCCTTCGGGATAATTTTTCCGAAGGGCTATAATGGCACTTTTGCCATCCCCACTCTCACAGTCATACTGGTGTAGATGTTTCGCACTGTTCAGTATCAGTCTGTCCCAGCATCCTTGCTATTACCTTAGAATTTTCCACAACTTTGTGTATGTGACACCATCATTATTTCTAAGAAGACCTCTGTGAGGGATTTCCTTCTACTTCCCTAGTTTCTTTCTTAAATGTTGATTCTTTCTGTTGTGTTAGTTCTGAAATAGCAGACAACTGGTTTGATTGTCCAAATATTAATCAGAGCAAAGCTCCTACAATCACTGTCGGTAATGCTATTGGAGGACTAAGGATGTGGCTCAGCTTGTCGAGCCCTTGTTTAGCATTCATGAAGCCCTGGCTTTCCTCTCCAGTGCCACAGAAAGTGTACGATATAGTGATCTACACCAGAATCCCAGCAGTTAAAAGGTAGGGTCAGGAGAGCCAGATGTTCAAGGTCATCTTTGGCTACATAGCAAGCTAAGGGCAACTTGGGCTGCATGGACACTGTCTTCACAAATATTACCAAATTACCATTGCTATCATAGTGCATTGGAGCAAAACCAAGTTTATTTGCCTTATATGCGAGATCAGGGCAGTAGGGAGAGCAGCTGTACATTTTTAAGTTGGTGACAGTGAAGCTGGAAACAGAGGAAGGCAACCTTTTCTGTAGCTCAGACCACGCTTAAGAGTTGGAAGGTCTTTGCACGTGTCCAAGATGGTGGTGGGGCGTGGTCAAGTCTATTTTGCAAGCAACTAGACAGCACACAGAGTTTACAGGCTAAATCAAAATGAGCTCCTTCCTTGTCTACAGATCAATCAATGTGGACTGAGGTATTTGCCTATTAGCCTCTCCCTTTGACTCAGTATTACCTTTTAATTGGGATTTCTTTCTTCCTCTTTTCTTTTCCTCTCCACTTCCCCCCATGCCCAAGTCTCTCTTTCAGAAAGGATCTCCTGTATCCTAGCTTCAAACTCATTATGTACTAGAAGATGACTTTGCATGTCTGGTGCTCCTGCCTCTACCACCCAGTGCTGGAATTACAGGCATGGGCCACTGCATCCACTTTATGCGATGCTGGGGACCAAACCCAGGCACTCCTATATTCTAGAAAAACATGCTACCAACTGAGATACCTTTCTGGCCTCAGGGTTCCATTTTTACTATCACAGAACTTTAAAAGTATGCCAACGTTACTGAATAGAATTACAGAATAACTGTACATAAATCTGTATATGATTATTTAATAAATGCAAAAATTGTAACAAGTTATTTTGAAAAACAAGCAAAAATCTGCAACAGACAGCAAAAAGAGGTGAAAAAATTCTACCAGAGCACCCTGTGGGGCTGACTGGGTGAGAAGGCTAAATTTCAGGAAGTCAGGATGTGAGTCTCTGGTCGGGAAAGAAAGAGGACAGAGACAAGGGAGAACAAGGCTTGGGGTAAGACAGCTGGCTTGCTTTGTTTCCTCATGAAAGGTCGGTGGAAGTTAATGTGGTGAACTGCAGTTTGAAAACCGGATTTAATGGCTGGAAGCGAAGGAGAAGCCATGTGTTCTTGGGAGGTGGCGACAAAGGCTCCTGGTAGATCAAATACACAGGACATCAATCAGTGACATGGAGGGGGCAATTTCTCAGCCCCATGGATTCTGACAGGCTGTTTTCAAGACCATTTTGACATAACTGTATGAAAATGACCTTAGTAAAGATTAGAGTCACATTTTAAAGTCCTCCCCCTCTGTGTACATTATCAAGGATGGAACCCTGGCTTCAGATATATTAGGCAAGCTCTCTACCACTGAACTGCACCCCAGCCCAGGTAAAACTCAACCTCCCAACCACATTCACTAAGGCTATGGGGCTGATTTATTCAATTCCGTATTGTTTGTATTCTTACAAGCAGTTACTATTTGTTTCATCTAGTCTAATTACATTTTATTTATTTCAGAAGTATTTAAAATTAGTATGTTTACTGTTACCACCAGTACTGAATTTCACAACTTTTTGAAAATTCCATGTATGTATACAAGGTATCTTGGGCATATGCATCTCTCAGCCCCAGCCATCTCTGTAACCTCCCCAGCATATTTCTCATCTCTCTCCCAACTACATGTCTCTTTCTTTATTACCCACTAACCCCAATTAGTGCTGCCTATATGCACATGGCTGTGGAGATCATNCACGAGGGCGTGGGTAAGTGGCTCTCCTAANTCATCAGCCATCAACTGCCATTAGCTCTCCAGTTAGAAGTGGGGCATCATGAGGCCCTCCTGTCTCAATGCTATGGGTTCATGTGAGCGTCAGATATGTTATGTCCAGAGGACAGCATTTCATGACACTCCTCCACAGTCTTAAGCTCTTACATTCTTTCTCTTCTTCTACCGTGTTTCCCGACCCTTGGGGTGGGGAGAGGGTGATATAGATATTTCATTGACAGCTAATTACTCTCATTACCTTATTTTCAGCATTTTGAATAGTCATAAGTTTCTGCATTAATCACTACCCACTGCAATAAGAAGATTCTTTGACCAAAGTTGAGAATAGCACAAATCTACTGCTATAAACAAATATTTAGAAGGCAATGTGACACTATGACCGTTTAGCAAAACGACATAAGTAGCCTCTTCCCTAGGGCCTATAACTTCCTGAGCCATGNGTTTTTGAGTGTGTTTACAGCACCAGACTTGAATTCCTTTCCTGGAGAAGGTTTCAAATCCAATCAAGAGAGCAGTAGGTTATCCCACAAACAGTTTGTCCACTATTGCACCAGTGGACACATCCTTCCTGGATGATCCTTATTGCACCATGTGTCAGAACAGGTCCATGAATGAAGCTATGTGAGATTTCTGAGAGCTTGTGAGAAAACTCCAAGTAAACAAGAGTCATGTAACCTCTGTTCCTCCATCACATGGGTTGTTCTTGGAACGTGCTTTTGTGACCCTCCCAGGTATAGTAAATAGGAGTGAGTTCACTTCAGATTACCCGTCATCTTACCCCCCATTATTCAGAATGACGTTTGCATGCACCAGTTGTCNTCCTGACTGCATTCAGCCTAAACCCATGTGTCCTTGCCCTGGTGGCTGTATGCAGCTTGGACTCAAGTGGACTTTGCTCATATGACTTTGCCTAACCCTCAGAATAACCTCCCTATAAATTGTCTGATGCCTGGAATGAATATGGCTATTGCATGAGACTTTAGTCTGCCTCATTTTTAGGTTCTACTCTCCCAGATTAATGCCACCAACCAGAGCAGCAACACCACNCAGGGTCCACTGCCAGATAAAACCACCTGTGCCTTTTCAGTGCCAGCAGCTTGCATAGCTCCTCTGACAACTATGAAATTGGAAGTTAATTTCGCTATGTGCTGCATCCAAAGTGAGGGGTGTCTTTAGCAACAAGGTTTTATCACATATTTATGGTGGTCAACTAAGAATAATGACTCGTATTGTTTGGGTGCCTCTTGGTTCTCCCTGACCAATGACTCATAGGGAGATAANGTGCCTGGCACTGAGATTTTTGTTTGTTACAGGTTGTAACCATGTCTTCTGAGAGGAGCATTGTTCACCCACACCAGTACCTCTTTTCAAACTCTTTTTTTTTCTTATATTTTCAATAATATTAGAAATGAATGGGGTTTCAAAAGTCTTCTTGTATGTACTATTAGTCTTGGTTAATCCATCCCCAACTCCTGGTTTTTCCTACCCTTTGTCTGCATCCTGCTTGAACCTTTAGCTTCCAGTATTTAACCCTCCTGATCATATAACACAGGTTCTACCTCGCCCTTCAGTATATTCTTTTCTTGGGTTGCAGTATCATAGGTTCCAATGTAGCTTTTTCATGTACAANTCCTTTTAACTAATGATTAATCTCCTCCTCACTTCCCNATCAGCATCATTCAACTACTTTATATCCCCAATATTCTCTCTATTTATTTGCATCTTAGCTATAATCTACTGTCCCACTTCCCTAAATACATGCCATAACCCACTGGTCCATTACTAGTTTCCTGACTTTTACATGTACTCCAGGTTAAACACACAAATACAAGATTTGGAGCTAGCATGCACATATGAGAAAAATGCACTAGTTATACTTCTTAGTGCTTAAGTGACATCACTAACTGAGAATAATTTTTTCAAGTTCCATCAATTTGCTTGCAAATTATATGATTTAATTTTCTCCATGCTGGATAATATATATATATATATATATATATATATCACAATGGCAATGAACAGGGTTATGCAAGTATCTTGCAATAAGATATAAAGTCTTGGATATGTGCCCAGGAGTGGTATAGTTGGGTCATATGGTAGTTCTATTTCTAATTTTTTGAGAAACATCCAGACTGATTTCCAAAGTAGCTGTACTAATTTACACTCTAACCGCAGTGTGTCAGAGTGCCACTTTCACCATATCCATGCCAGCATTTGCTGTCAACTTTATTCCTGACAATGGCTATTTTGACCATTGTAAGGAATCCTAAAGTAATTTTGCAGTATCATAGGTTGCAGTGTAAGAGGAATCCTAAAGTAATTTTAGCTGTAGGTCCCTGCTAGCTAAGGATGCTGAACACTTTTTAAATGTCTACTAGTCATTTTTATTTTTTCTTGTGAGAAATTTCTTTTCAGATGCACCTTGCACATTTCAACTGAGATGTTTGTTTTTTGTTCTTTATATGTTCTAGACATTAATCTTCCATCATATGTATAGCTGGTTGATGGGGATGCCTTTCTGTATGCTGTGAATGTATGTTGCTCTGATTGGTTGATAAATNAAGCTGTTGGCCAATGGTGAGGCAGAATAAGGTTAGGTGGGACATTCTAACTAGAGAGAGAGGAAGTAGAAAGCAGAGCTGAACAGATGCTGCTAGCTACTCTCTTATACACATCTAGATGTGTATAAGAGACAGGAATAAGGTTAGGTGGGACATTCTAACTAGAGAGAGAGGAAGTAGAAAGCAGAGCTGAACAGATGCTGCTAGCTACCACCAGGAGAAGCAAGATGTAAAGGTATCGGTAAGCCATGAGCCACGTGGAAAGTATAGATTTACAGAAATGGGTTAATTTAAGATGTAAGAGCTAGCTAAATGGAAGCCTGAGCCATTAGGCCCATAAGTTTGTAAGTGATATAAGCCTCTGTGTGTTTACTTGGGCCTGAGTGGCTGCGGAAGCCCGGGTGGGACACAGAGAAACTTTTTCTTACAGCTGGTAAATATCTCCCTCATTCTATTGGCTACCTTCTCACACAATTGAGTTTCCTTTGCTGCAAAGGTTTTAGTTTCACAAGACCCCATCAAATGCTGGTCTTATTTCCTGCACTATTGAAGTCCTATTCAGAAAGTCTTTACCCATGTCTATAAGTTGAAGTATCCTCACTTTTTCCTCTAGCAGTTTTAGGGTACATGTCTTATGTTGAGGTCCTTTGTCCATTCAGAGCTTAGTCTTGTGCAGGGTGAGGGGTAAAGGTCTAGGTTCAGGTCTGTAGCAGTCCCCATGCTATTGTGCGAGGATACTTTTATTTTGGAAGTGGATTTGCCTTTAGATGGACCGCTAGTCCTTTTCCACAGCCACAGATGTTCTGTGTGACATGCATTAGTGAGTGGGACATGACTGAAGGCCTCCTGTGGAACCAGAGGACATGTTGATTTCAGGATCTGGAAAGTTGAGGGGTGGGAAGATGGCCCAATGAGTAGAATGCCTGTTGCACAAGCAAGAAGACCTGAGCTCATATCTGTAGCACACAGATGGCATATGCCTATAACCTCAATTATGGGGAGATGGAGACAGGAGGATCCAGGGCTTTCTGGCCAGTTCTAGATGAAAAATGGCCAGCTCCAGGTTCAGAAAGAGGACTCTGTTTCAAAAGGATAAGGTGGAGAGTGATAGAGGGAAGATAACCAGAGTTGAGCTCTGCCCTTCACACTTGTAAGCTCATACACACGTATGTATTGGCACATATGTGTCCCAGGCTGCATGTTAGCAAAAGGCCAACAGCTGCTAATCACTCAGGGAATTTATAGCTAGAATATTGTAATAATCTTTGTCTTGGGCTCCTTAGTAACCACAGGATAGGAGTCACGTACAGAAAGGTCATTTGGTATTTTACACACTGTAAACATGACAGTTCACAGTGAAGTCATAGGATTACAGTGTGAGAAAGAGCCAAACAGGGCTGTGTCTCCAAACCACCTTTCTCCAATTAGAATACCCTAAACTGTGTGGGACTTTACAATAGTAGGATATTAGGAGCAATTTGATGATTCCCGGTCNCTCATGAAGCCTTCTAGTCAAGGTTCCCTTAAAGGTCACTTGTGTCTCTTTTCATTTTAAAATAATGAGTGTGCTGCATACACCTTCTTTGGAAGGACATTCAGAGTAGTTTTACACGAGAATAAAATGAATTCAGGCATTTGTTCAGATGAGGCCAGATGTTTTCCCAGGAGTCTCACATTCCTGACCACAAGCTAGTGTCTGCCACATTTGAATACTTGTTCTCAAAAACCAAACACTTGGGTTTAATACAGATTCAATTAGAATGAGAAAAGTAATTATCCAGGACTTACTGTGGCCAGCAGGGACGAGCCTCCCTCATCTATGGAGGTNCTGCTGCAGGCCAGCTAAGGAGCAGCTCTTGGAGGTGTTTGTCTTGGTTGAGGCTGTGAAGTGTCCTGCAGAATTAGCTCTATCTTATGCTTCCTGTCCCCTTATTCCCTCAAGGTCCACTTGAGAAAACAGTTGNATGGGCTTAAAAAAATAACTTCCGTAACAAAAACTGCCTAACAGGAGATGTTCTCTGTACATCTGCAAAAATAAGCACCAACCGATGAGCCAAAAATAGCTGTGCTGGGCAGGAGGGCAGGTGGAGGCCACGCTGGGCTGGTAGGAGAGGGGCAGTCTTGGTCAAGAAAATTATACAGTAGGTTCGAAGAATTTTCTACTTTCCCTTCTCCCTTCTGACCTTTTTGTTTGTTTGTTTCCATAGGAATTTGGCCAGGAAGGGAGGGTGATGAGCTCAGTCTTGATTCATTTGATCATTTATTTACCAGAGTAAGTGCTGAGCTCACATCCTGAAGATTTGCTGGAGCATGGTCCGGGGGAACCANACTGATCTTGGCATGTCAGGCTACATCGAACATCCATGTAAATCAAGCCTGCTCTCCATGCTCTTTCTGTGCTTTGGGGATGTGGTTTTGATTGGGTTACATTTAAATTTTACTGTATTGAAATAACAAGCCAGGGTTTAAGCCTGAGAACATAGCCTCACTGGTAGAATGTCTAGCATGCATGAAGTCATTGGGTTCCGTCCATAGTACTTCATAAACTGGCCATGGTGGTACATGACTATAGTCCCAGCATGCAGGAGGTGGAGGCAGGAGGGTCAGGAGTTCAAGGCTATCCTTGGCTACATAGCAATCAAGGTTGGGCTGAGCTACAGGAGACCCTATCTACAAATCAGAATTAAGTTTCATCTGCAGAAATCATCAATTCTCTGATTCAGTTTAGAGTATTAGAGCCGGGAAAGATGTCTGATTTAAGTGTCTGGTTTTATGAACAGGACACTAAAGGACTTTACCAGGTCACACAGCCCTTAGCATCTCTCCCCAGCACTGTAGCTTCATGCCAGACTCCAGTAATGCATCCCCTGNGAATGAGAGCAGATCGCCTTGGCTTCAGCCTTGGTTTGCAGCTTCTCTTTCTTAGTTATCAACAGGCAGAGCAGAGCAGACAGCAGGCCTCCTGTACCATGCAGATAGGATTCGATTTTCTAGCTTTCGCCCTGTTGCTCATCCAGGCATACATACCAGTGGCTTCCTGTCTTTTTTGTGGTCAAACAGTGGTTTCAGGTAAAACAATTTTAAAAAGCAAAACAAGTTTCAGGGCAAGTTGGCAACTAGAGCATCCTAATACAATGAAAAGCTTGTACTAGAGAACAGTCTGTGGGCAGGCTTCCCTACACTGAGCACCTCTCTTCTTACTTGGCAAAGATGAGAACAGGGAACATGGCTCAGTTGGTAAATTCTTGTCATGTAAGCTTTGAGGATCTCAGTGCAGATTCCCAGAACTTGTGCTAGTGCTGGGTACAATGGTGGGCTTGTAACACCAGTGTTAGGGAAGCAGACACAAGATCTTGGAGGCTTAGCTGGTCAGCTGATGTATTAGTTACTTTTTTGTTGCTGTGATAAAATACTGTGACCAAAGAGAACTTAAGGAAGTGAGTTTCTTTTGTTCTACCACTCCAGAGGGTAAGAGTCCATCATGGTGGGAGGCAGGGCAGAAAGTGACCAACACAGACACAGCGGCAAGAGCAGGAAGCCAAGAGATCACATTTGTAACTGAAAATGTGCAGCAGTGAGAACTGGAAATGAGAGGAGGCTATGGACTCTCCAAACTTGCCCACAATGATACACTTCCTCCAACAATGCTGTGCCTCCTCAGCCTCCCCAGACAGTAGCTCAAACCAGAGTCCAGTTGTGCAATCCTTTGTGCCAGTAGGGGAACAAACACCTCATTCAAATCCCCACAGCCACTTTAGCCACACCAGGGAGCTTCAGGGGCAGTAAGAGACTCCATCTCAAAAACTAAGGTGGAAAGAAAGGACGAAATGAGATGTGGACCCCTGCCTTCCCTTGAATGCACACGAACCTGCACATGCACGAACACGTGGACATATGTACACACAGACATGCATCACACACACACAAAGGTAACAAAGATGGTGGTAAGAGTATGTATCCCTTGCTTATCAGGAAGATTTCCAAGGAGACTAGAGGGAGACAGGGTGACGTGTTTATTCGGGTTTGGCAGTTGACTTTATTGAATACCCNTAGGAAAGNTTTCAATATAGGCTAAGACTTGACTGTCTGTCATCTTGTCTTTGCCCTCATTCCACAGTTGAGAACATGGACTCCACTGAGCTTTGCTACTCAAGATCACACAGCCATTATCTAACAAGGGCATTGGCTTTGTACTTCCAGTGTCCTCTCAGTTGCCTGGCCGGGCACTGCATTCTGGATTATTCAAAGAAATGATCTACATCAACATGACAATGACAGATACATTTCCTTCCTAGACNAGAGAGANCTGTGGCCTTACCATGGTACCGGAAAGCAAGTTTGAAATTGCAGATCTGTGAACGCCTTATAGGTCAAGGCCATCCTCTCCTGCATTCAGCCTGGCTGCCTTTCTGAGGACCTTGAACTTTTAAGCAACACTAAGATTACTTAATTGTTGTTTACAATTTAGTCGGGCTCCTCTGTGGAGGGTTAGTCTCAGTAGGTATTGGAACCAAACTATAATCTTTGCCTAATCTCAGGTTTCATTTAAAGTTTGTCTATGAAATATGAATTTGTGAATGGGAGCTGATGGCCGGAAGCTGGGGAGTTACAAGCTATTGAATGAGCTGTCACATTTCCATAGCCTGATTTAGATCCCCNGAAGGCAATTGTGACTGGAATTTTCAGGGCTGAAATGATGATGGGAGAGAGATGCAGAGAGAGGTTGTGGCAGTCTGAGTCCAGAGCATGACTGTAAGGGCAAGGGACTGTGACAGGAGGTGAGAGTCACGAGTACATGAAGGGGTGCTCAGAGTGGCAGATAAGCTAGAGCTAAAGGGAGTGAGACAGGAACCCGGGAGGCACAGGGAGTTTCCGGATCGGAACATCTCCTCACAGATGAACTGAATCACAGATGATGAATTAAAAAAATACAGTCACACATCAGTCATTGCAGTCAAGTAGCTGAGATGATGAAATGATGCCCTCGGAGAACTTCTGGAGAGCCAATGTTTAAATCTTTAACTCCACAAACTTCTGTCTTGAATTCCAAGTTCAGGGGAGAAGACTGATCATATTTTGTGGACTCCCCCAACACCCCTGTGTGTGTGTGTGT
>LZPO01097135.1:96098-113752 GCA_001675575.1 Neotoma lepida | reverse complement strand
GGGGTGGGAGTGAGGAATGTGGGTAGAAGCAAGTGGGTGGCAGAGAATGCCTGTTCTATAAAATGTGTCTTTCTTTGATTTTTTAAATGATTTGGGTTGAGTTCATTGTATTGGGACAAATACAAAGCAAGTTTAGAGGTGAGAATTCTTCCCTCCTTATTCTGTCCATCAGATTTTATGGCTGCCGTGGTAGTGATGTATCAGCATGATTTAGCACTTGATGCTGCAACAACACCTTAAAAAAAATCCTCTGCATGTGCGTCTTTGACTGTTTTCCTTAGCATATATTAATTCTATACACTAAGGTTTCAGTGTGACATTTTCACACATGTAGAATGTATTTTGATCCTATTAACCTTCAACACCTCCCTTGTCCTCCCTCCTCTTCCTACCAATACATTTCCTCTTCCCAGCAAGTTCCTATTTTGCTTTCATGGTGTGTGTGTGCACGTGCACACGTGTGTTTGTGCATGTGTGTGCCGATGAGTGTTTCTTTCTAGGGTATGGGTGAGATAGTATTTACAGTAGCATGGTCAGCTTACCAGTCACTACACCATTAATGAAAATGTCTTCCCTCACCTAGGAATATCAAAGGGCCATAAATTCTTAGGGAGGGCTAGATGTATTTGACTTTTTCTAAATTCCCTTTGTTTTTAGGCTGGTCTTAACTTGCCACACTTCCTGTCTGGTTTTGTTACTCCATTAAAGTGCTCAGCTTTAACTCCCCGCAGGNGATCTGCTAACTTGCCCTCTGGGAAAGGCACGGGAAGGCTAAGCACCAGCCTTTCATTATTTTGGGGGATTAGTGATTTCTTTCCCTCTTGGGGATATGCTTAGTGCTANGCAAAATTTCCATTATTATTCCAAAAGAAAGATGTTTTTAAATTGATAAAAGCCTAACTACTCAGCAAAATGAATTTTGCTAATTACAGAGCTGTATTTTCTACCCACTGTTAACACCTGTCGAATACCAAACAAACATCTTAATATTAACCCAGGCAGTGGTGCCTTGGTTGATTGCAGAAATATTTCTTGAGACATAAACAAGAAAGCAAAAATTAATTATTACTTATTGGGTTTGAATTAATAGTTATTCTCATTTCCATCAACTTCAAATGAGATTTATTTTCAAAGTCAAACTATCCAGAGAAGATTTTCAGTGGTTTGGGGGCANCGGTTTTCTGAGAGGCTCTGGGAGGATGTTTAATTTCAACTCATGCTATTTCTACTAATATTTAAAACTGTGAATGTTAATTGCTTCAAGTGCACCTTTGTCTTTTTGCAAGATGTGGTATGCTGAGGAATATTTTCAGTAGCAAGCAGATCTTGCAAACGGTTCCAAGCTAGCCTCAGACATCGATGTGAACTTCTTANTGCCACAGGTACAGGTTTAATTATTACCTGCAGTTCTTGCTTCACTAAGGATTNACACTGGAATAGTTTGATCACATAATAAAGGATGATAAATTGTGTTGAATGTTTTGTAAGATGAAACACTTTTCTATTTTTNNCCCCAGTGCTGGGGGTAAAGACCAGGGCCTCNTTTTNGGGGAGAACAGGTACTCTACCATCATATCTACTCTGGTCCCAAATCATAAGAATTGTTTTAAGGAAGACACAGGTATACCTGCCATCGTGTTAGATGAAACCGTATTTGTGAGAATGAGGGGTCATCAGACATAATCACTGTGGTGACTTTAAATTATATCTGTAGGTTCATTGTATATCTTTACTCAAAATCTGGAGTCATTTTTTCCCTCCTGCTGCATTGAACTTAGTGTTTCATTTCTAATAATGGAAATGGATGTGGTGGCTCTAGGTGATCTCTAGGTTAAGAAAGAGATGGTGGCCCAACTTCTGCCTTGGTCCTTGAGACCTCAGGATGCATGTTTGGGAGAATGTTCCTCAAGTCAGAGGATCTGCTGCCCTGAACATAGCTGGCTAGAGACAGATCTCACGAAGATGGAGGGACAGTCAAGGAGACACCTGGGGACTCTAGCTGATCAACTCCATTACTCNGTACATCTACCCTGGCACCATACCAAAGAGAAAAGCCTGGGTGTGTTCTAACCTCAGCTGTTATTGGCTACATCCTCCTAAATGACTCTGGGCTGAGCTGCTCTGGAAGTCCCACCTNAGCAAACTTGGGATGTGGCAGAATGTGCCTTTTAGTTAACTTTATTAAGGTTTAGATGGGTTGGTTCTTCAATAGCTTAGACACGTAGAGAAACTATGCAAACTAGCATGGGTAACTGCAGAGAGGATTAAATGCCAAATTAAGAAGAGCTCTAACTTGCAATGGTCAGGTGATTAGAGACAGGGTTTCATGTAGCCCAGGCTAGCTTTGAGCTCACTGTGTAGCCAGGGATGATTTTGATCTTCTGATATTTCACCCTCTGCCTGGGATTGCAGATGTGTACTACTAAGCCTGGTTAATAGAAAGTCTTTATTTTTTTTTCCTTGCTGTTACTGGTTTCCTTATTGTGGCTGCTTCTTTTCTGGGGCTGCCAGGCAAGGCGATAAGGATCTGGAGATGCCTGTGGAAGGCCGGCTGGCTAGGTCAGTCAGCGGCAGCTGGTCATTAGCTCAGGTCCCAGGCAGCACTACCCTTTCATCAGCCAATGTGTGTGTTTGTCGGGTGTGTGTTCTCCCATTTTTTTTTCATGAGGGCTGAGAAACAGTAAAGTTTTATTGTAAATAGTGATTATCAAGCTTTCAGACAGACATAGAGAACCCCAAGAATATGTAAGCAAGAGAAGGTGGGCAGGAGGAGGAGGAAACTGCCATTTCCCCATCATCCATGTGCATTTTAAACTAAGTTAAAAATGAGACTTAGGAGTTCACAGGCCTAAATGGGGCTTGAGGATAAACTTCTGGGAATTGTCACAATTACTCCTGCAGCACTGGCGTAAACTAAGAATACGATGATTCTAGAAAACCAAATTAATTGACAATTGCCACAATCTTCCCCTCCCAGGCAGGCTTGTCTGTGAGTACAGCTCAGCTCACTCATGTGGAAAACAAAATCCTATTCCCCAAAGAGAAAATTATTTATAGTGCAGGTAGAGATTGTTCTGTTCCTGAGCTGTGTGGGATTTCTCTCGCACGGTTTTGAAACCTTCTGGGGAAAGACACACAGAACACTAAGGGAAGAAACATTTCCTGGTCCCGGCCTCCCTCCCCAGGGAAGACACTTGTTCAGACAGCAGGGAGAAAATGGCAGTGGTTCCTCTGCTACCCTGGTGGGTTCCCGAGGGCAAGACAATGTGAAGCTAGGAGCTGCAGACATGGTTTGGATGGCAAAGTACTTGCTGCCTGCCCATGTGAGGGCCTGTGTTCAGATCCCCAGAACTCACNTAAAAACTCCTGTAATCCCAGTGCTGGGGAAACAGAGGCAGGGCTATACCTGGGCATCCTACCAAAATTGGTGAGCTGCAGGCTCAGTGAAAGGCCCTGTCTCAAAAAAACAAAAACAAAAAAACCAGGGAGAATGAGGAAGGTGCCAGATTTCAACCTGTGTGTATGTGTGGGTTATGCATAACACGCATGCCTAGCACACACACTCATAAGAAAATGTGACTTCTAAAATATGTCTAAAATACAACTAGATCTATTGATTAGTGTTCTCATTCACCATGTTATCACTTTTAAGTTTAAAGGCCAGTGCATTTAATTACAAACTCTGATTACATAAGATTCTGATTACTCTCAGATTCTGCAGAGAGCTGTGGTGCTCAGTGGGTATCTGCCATGATTGGAGACACTGTCTTGGCATGAGGATTGCCCCATGAAAACACAGTCGAATGAGAGTCATCTCCATCCTTGGCCTTGCTTCCTTGGATGGCAGCCACTGAGCTCTTCAACCCCAGGCTCTCCACTCTCACATTGCTGACCTGGATGAGGTGGAAACCACAGTCCCACTTTTGGTTACTTTCAGACAGACATGTTATGCATCGTTGTATAACTTCAATCACAATCATTTAAAAGTCAAATACTGGTAACTTCAATATAGAGTGATAGGTAAGTCACTAACCAAGTAGGAGGAATATTGTCCTCACTGTACAAAAAGAAAATGTTTCCAGAGATTATTGGAACATCTTGCTCTGTGAGCTCTCCAATGCAAGGACATAATCTCATTCGTTTAACAAAGAGAACTCTCCATCTAAGGCAGTNTGGGCACTGAATAAGGATAGAGGCAGTTTAGGNTANACGCTCNGGAGTGTGTGAGATAGTAAGAAACGTACCNTTGAAGGGCAGTATTGTTATATAACGGCGATTCAAAGACAATGGTTTAGTCATGTGTATTGCTAATTGTCAGGGATAAGGATATAACTCAATGGTAAAGGTGTGTGCATAGCCCTAGATTCCATCCCCAGCACTGGGTGCATGTGTGCTAATGTATGCACACACTCACATATACTTGGGAGCACTTGTTGATTTATATGTTGGTTGTACATCCAGGGACTTAATTATTCACTTAGACCCTTAAAAACTCTCCCAGGTCTTTATTATATCCATTGCACAGATAATGTTAGGGAGGAACTGAGAAGTGAAGCAGCTTTCTAAGTTTTGCAGAACTATATGTGAGAACCAAGATTCAGTCTCAAAGCTGGGCTGCAGAAATGTGTAAACAGCTACACTAGATGGATGGAGTAGAGACCCTGCATGTATACATAAAAGGGTGTGTGTGTGTGTGTGTGTGTGTGTGTGTGTGTGTGTGTGTTCCATGCATATCAAGGATGGAACCCCGGACTTCAGGTATATCAGAGTCTCTCACTAGAACCTGGAATTTACAATTAGGCTAGGCTGGCTGGCCAATGAGTCCCAGGGATCTGCCTGTCTCTGCCTCCCCATGGCAGCCTTATAAGTATGCTTTATCATACCTGCCTACCTTAAAATGTGGATTTGGGGTGTCAAACTCAGGTCTTCTTCTTGCTTGACAGAAGCTGTAGCCTCAGCCCTAGAGAAGCACCCCTAAGGATTAGGCTGCAACTCAGTGGGTGTGTCTGCATCACCACAATGTTGGATCCATCTCCAGCACTGGTGGCAGGGAACAGGGTCCTTGGAACTCAAATAAAATACACACAGGAAATTTTCCTCCAGGTAATTTTCAGTCTGTCTTTTATATGGAGCAAGAGCAGGGAAAATTCACCCTGCCTCTTCCTTGGAAACACAGACTTCAAGTGAGAAGGTATCTTTTCTAATACTAATTTAGCACCAGCCTCCAGGTGTTCTGAACTGGGAAACACTTCAAGAGTGACTCAGAGTGACAGTGATGAACACATTTCAGATGACACTTTCCTCGAGTTTGGGTTTATTTATCTCATTAATATTTTTCTTTAGGCAAAATACATTTGCTAAGTTTTTTCCATTTATAAGGTGGAACTGTTTTCTTTCCTCAGTGTGATGACCTTCCACCAGAGATACTGGGAAAGCGTGAGGTCAGGTGTTCAGATGTCCCGGAAGCATGGTTTAAAATGTGAACTCCTCAGTTCTGGTTCTGGGGAGCAGCATCACTGCACGGGGTTGGGACTTGGATGTTTGTGTTTCATCCAGTGTTGCCTGTGTTCCTAACATGGGATCCCATAGTGCCACCAGAGTCCTGGCTGAGCTCTCACAGAGAGGACAACTTGTTGCTATCTTTTCCAACAGAGCTTCTTCTGGAACCTGATAAAAGCTGTCATCTCGCCCTGGACCTGAAGCTTGGGTTCCTGGTGCTGTAGCTGTATCACTCTTCATAACCCCCCTTATGCGCTGCCTTGTTTAAAATCTTGCAAATGAGCCAAGGCTGATGATCTAGCTTTCCTATTAGGAAGATATAAATATCCTCAAAATCTAAAGACAGCCTTACTTATATGTCAAGTCCTTTTTAACCTCATAGTGGAAGAGTTCCTTANTAACAGGTGTCTGCTCCTGCACCTCGGTTTGAGCGTTTTCAAGCATGAAGCAGAAGATGGAGGAATGAGGGCAAGGACAACAAAAGCAGCCGCAGAACTACTCTGAAAAGGGGAAATCTCCTGTGAGGGAGTTACTGTGAGTCCTTACAGAATGTTGAGCCACCAGGAGCCGGGGAGAAGGCTCACTGGGGCAAGGTGCTTGCTGTGCAAGCGTGAAGATCTGAGTTCAAACCCCAGCACCCGTGTAAAAGGCCTGGCATTGTGGCATGCCAGTACTCGAGAGGTGGAGATGAACAGATTCCTGGGGCTCATTGGCCAGCCAGCCTAGCTTAATCAGTAAGCTCAAGGTTCAGGGAGAGATTGTCTCAAAAAATAAGATGGAGAGAAATAGAGGAATACACCTAAGCTCAACTTCCAGCCCTCACACTCACACATGGGCAAGCACACACACACACACACACACACACACACACACACTCATGTGCATGTGCATGCACCTTATTCCACAAATATCTGATCCATCTGAATATCTGGGAAAGCATTTGTGAGCCTGGACTTGTGAATGGACAAAGGTAAGCAGGCCTAGGGTTGCTGTTTCTCATGAGAACTTCAAGGGTGTGTGTGTGATGCACACTGAGGCTATTTTTCAGCTTCTTCTTACACTCAGCTAGATGCCCCCTGAGAGACAAGAGTTGTATCTTCTGGAACTCTGTGAATCCATCACATCCTCTACCACAAAAGTACAATGGCCCATGATCTGTAAGAATGCAGTTGCCAAGGCTGTGCTAGGGGAGGAGACATTAAATGGTGCTGCGGAGAGGGTAGGGGTAGGAAGGAAGTTCTCATGTGGTAGAAAAATCTACAACTTAACAAATGAAAACAGCTCATCTTTTCCAGAAACCTCAGCTGCCAGCCTCTTGTGGGTGTGTCCATGCATTCTGTGTGTGCCACACACAGAACCATTGCAGCTCTGGAAACAGTGAGTTGATTGCTTTCACTTAGGCTCAGTGTCATGCCACATGGAAGCAGGTCTTCTATAGAGACCAGAGAAAAAAGTAGCATTGTCTCTTCAGGCCCATGACAGAAGCAGAATACTTTGCTCTAAAAGTGCTGTGCTAGCAGACACTGCAGCAAGACAGCTTTTCCCCAGTGCAAGGAACCATGCTGCCTGGACTGAGAATGCCACAGCTGGCACAGTAACAAATATCTTTTCCTACAATGAGTTAGTGTTGGGTAAATAAAGCCATTGGATCCATCTCACCCTGGTGTCCCAACAAGAGCCTGTGTTTTCACAATGGCCTGGAACACATGATCTCAAGAGCCATGTTCTGCCAGATTGCACATTCCCTATCGTGTACAATGGCTTAAGAGGAAGGTGGAAATTCTAATTGCAAATGCTTTCTGTTAAAAGTCATTCTCAGAGATAAAATTAGGTAACTGATCCTGGTTCTTTTCATACGCTATTGTTCCTCTAAGATCACAAGGGAATTTTCAAATATGTGCTGAATGTCAGGTTTCATTCTTCAGTGTTGGACTAAAGACAACACTGTGGTCATTAGGAAAATGTTCAGATAATGACCCAGGAGAGGACAGAANGGTTGGCCTTGACCTTAAAGGATGAAAGGGGTTCTGTTCATTCTATCCAGTGGAGAGCCAATGAGTGGGGATCTGTGTTCACGTGNTTGCTCCATGAGGCTTAGGGTCTGTGTGACTGTCTTCCACTGGTGAGGTAAAAAACAAGGAGTTGTACACTGAGGAGATGGCTCAATTGGGGAAGTGCTTGCTTGCAAGCAGGAGGACCAGCATTGCATCCCTGGCACCCACATAAAAAAGCAGGTAGAGACAGGAAGATCTGTGAGGGTCTCTGGCCAGGCAGCCAGCATAGCCTAATAGAGGAGCTCCAGGTCTCAATGAGAGACNCTATCTCAAAGAAACAAATAAATAGATTTAAAGGGTGGATAGCTACTGAAGAACAGCACCTGACTTTGTCCTCTGTGTTGCACATGCGTGTGCATATATTTGCACTTGGACACATTCACACACAAGCATACACACATGCCTATGACAAAATATAATAAATAAAGAAGAAATGAAATTAGACAGCAGTATGATAAACTTAAGTCAGCTTTAAGAAAGAACTGTGTGATAGGATTATTACATAGGTGGGAAAATGGAAAAGTCTTAGCTAAAGTCTTAACAAAAGTGAGATTTGCTTATTCTTCAGATATCTATTTTCTTTTGTTTTACATTACTAGGCATTTAAATGTGTTAAATATGACATGGAAACGCATGGGGANGCAGAAAATAAGTTGTGAGTTACAATGATAAAGTTAATTCCTCTGGTGAATCTGAAGCGATCTCTTCATTTTTTGTAGGTGGGGTAACCTTGGAAACGAGGCATGTGTGTGATTTCCAAATCTTTGTTTGAAACAACTATAAAAACGGTTCCTTAAGAGTGCTAGGTCTGGTGGCACAGGCCTGGGGTCCCAACTGCTTGGGCGGCTGAGAGAGGAGGGTTACAAGTTCAGGGCCCCTCTGAGCTACAGAGTGAGTTCCAGGTCCTAGGTCTTCACCCACCTTAGGTCCAATTCGAATCCTTGGCCCTGCTGGGTCTCCAGCTTGCCAGTTTACCTTTACTTTGTACTTTTGGCAGCCTCCAGTCCCATGAACCAATTGGTGGTTCTAAGACAGCACTTTTTTTTTTTTTGCTTACTTAGTTGCCTCTTGAGATGTAGTGTCGTTCCTCAGACTGTTCTGAACTCACGAATTAGCTGAAGACAATATTAAACTTTTAGTCCTCCTACCTCCATCCCTCTCAGGGCTGGGATTATAGGAGTATGCCATTATACATGATGTATGTAGTACTGAGGCTCGAACTCGGGGCTTTGACATGCTAGGCAAGCACTCCGCTAACTGAGGCACATCCCCAGCCCTGTCCAATTGGTTTTTCTCTAGAGCACTGTCTAGTACAGTGGTTTTCAACCTGTGGGTTATGACTCCTTCCACAAGGATNGCCTAAGACCATCAGGAAGCACAGATATTTACATTATGATTCATAACAGCAGCAAAGTTGCAGTTACGAAGTAGCAACAAAAATAATTTTATGGTTGGGGATCACCACAACATGAGAAACTGTACTACAAGGTCTCAGCATTAGGAAGGTTGAGAACCACTGCACTAGTACATTTTGTTTCCTCATAGCTTCCTGTTCAATGAACATGCATTTCTACTTTGTTGAAGACACATGTCCCCAGAGCAGAAGAGGACTGACTCTTCAAGCCAGCTGGCTGTANCTCTAACAGGACACTGTTTCCCTCTGGCTTGCTCCACCTTGTATCCCAGGATGCAGAGCCATGCCAGCCTGGGACCCCTGAGTCTGTTTTGGCTTGTTGTCATTGAGTTGTCTTGGGGCTGTTAATTTCCAGAGTTAACTAATCCAGCAAGGTTTATTTACTTTATAAATTTACTTTATTATTTACTTTATAAATAAGTACTTTTGCTAAATGAGTGACTACCATGCCCCCCAATGGGGAGATAAAGTGCCTTCCAGAGAAGACTACCCATTAGCTCCTTTCTGTTCTCCCCTGATCTCAGAGCCNTTCCAGAAGCATCTCAACTCTGCGGGATCCCAGAACTTGAGCCTTGGATGTGAAATTTGCTCAAGGCAGAGATCCAACTTTTCATTCTGCTTGAACGGAAGAGCAAGATTAAAAGAGAAAAATGGCTGCATTGAGGACAGAAGACAGAACTGTGCTTCACCTCAGTCTGGTTTAGCAGTTAATTTCTCCTCAAGAGGGACATTAAGCCTTTCTACCTGGCAGACAGGCCCTGGCTGTCTAAGGCCGGTGTGGGCCGTGGGGCAGGATGAATGATTAGACCCTGCCTTAGTCACAGGGAGACAAGGTTCGTATTCTTTCCCCCGGTGCTTCATCAGGAAATACAGGCTATCCTTCCACTGAGTATTTGCTTAACCAGGTCATAGGAATTCTTAATTCAGAAAGAGGAAAAAACAACGTCTGCTAATGAGGTCTAGGGCATTTGAGAACATTCACAGGTGTTCCGGAGCCACAGGAACACGGCTGGCTGTTCGCTCACCCTGTGCTAGACCTAGCTTTTGGTTCACATTAATCAGCCATCCTGGTCAGTACTGACTTTCAGCTCAGAAACAAGCTGTGTGATAGCTGGTTGTTGTAGATTTCTTAAATCAGAAGGAAACTGTGATGTCTGTGGCCAGGAGCCTGGCAGGAGTCCGTACTGAAAAAGCTCCAAACCTGTAATAATTGTGATGATATTCTGTGAAACTAACTGGAAATAAGTACTTTTTATAAAACACCTAGTCAAAGGTGTTAAGTGGATCTAACTTAGCCCATGAACTGTGCAGACTTTTTAGAAACATACTATCAGTTGACAAATCAATAACCAATGTAGGCCTTTGCGTTGGCAGATGCATCTGAGAGTCCTAGGACGAAGTCCAGATGCACCCAGCAGCCTCCTTGGTGCAGAAGTTCGGAGAAATAAAGGTGAGAAGCAACAGTAAGTCCTAAGTGTCCACCTCAGTAAGACAGGACATTGGCAGCAGAGGTGAGGATACCACACAGCAGCCCTTGCACTAACTGGGAGAGTCGAGCTAATGTCTGCAGCTGGTCCTGGGGTCCTCACCAAAAGCCTAGGAAGTAGGTTAAAATCCTCTCCAGAGCTGTGGAGATGTCTCAGTCAGTAAAATGTTTGGTGTGCAAGGACCTGAGTTCTGTCTCAGAAGTCATAAAATGTTGAAATCCCTGCACCAATCAGGTGGAGACNGGAAGATCCCTGGGACCTGGGAGATCTTTGACAAGCCAGCCCNGCTGAATTGGTAAACTCCAGGTAAAAGTGAGAGACCTTGTCTCAAAAGTCAAGATGGAATGTAACTGAATAAGGATATTTGAGCTTGGCTTCTGGCTTACACATTCGTGCACATACGTGTACACATACATGCATACAACCATCTCCAATCTTACAGATGAAGAAGTTAGGACACTAAGAGAATAATTTTCTCAGTCACAAAGATGTCCAGGGATTTGCTCCAGTCACTGTGGATCTGTGGCTTGCCATTTGCTAGCTCTGCTGTTTGGAAAATTGGGTTTCTTGCTTCTTAGGGTGGCGGGGCACAGAATCTTACTGGTTATGCTCATTTTAATCTGCCTATCAGGCACCCATATGAAGGTGTAAATGGACAACTGGGTATTTCAATGTCAACAAGATCAGGGCTAGATTCAGTTCTCTGAATATCATGGACATATCAGTGATATTTAAAGGACTGGTATTGTGGAATATTATTTTAAGGTATGTTGCTTTTGTTTATGCTGCATTTGTTTAACTCTGTGAAGCTGTATTACTGTGCCTGTCTAAAACACCTGATGGTCTAATAAAGAACTGAATGGCAAAGCAGGAGAAAGGNTAGGTGGGGCCGGCAACCAGAGAGAATATATAGAAGGAGAAATCAGGGAGAAGAGAAGAAGTAGCCAGAGAAGNAGGAGGAGGACCCAGGGGCCAGTCACCCAGCTACACAGCNAGCCANGGAGTAAGAAATAGTGAAAGGTATACAGAAATAGAGAAAGGTAAAAGCTCAAAGGTAAAAGGTAGACAGACTAATTTAAAGTTAAGGAAAGCTAGCAAGAAACAAGCCAAGCGAAGGCCAGGCATTTATAAGTAATAACAAGCTTCCATGTGTGATGTGTTTGGGAGCTGGGTGGCGGGCTAAAGAGTAAAAAACAAACAACAACACACCAGGACTGAACTGTGTCACCTGTAATAGTTGTGTTGACACTTAAGTACCATTGTGTGTGTGTATGTGTGTGTATGTGTGTGTGTGTGTGTGTGCATGCCTGGTACACTGAGAATTTTGTGTGACTGACATTTATTTAGAGGGAGTAGGTGGCTTTTAAATTTATCATCATCATCATCATCATCATCATCATCATCATCATNATTTTGGGGGTATCTTAGTTTGCTTTCTATTGATGTTGTAAAGACCACGAAGATCAAAGACCAAAAGCATCTTGGGGAGGAAAAGATTTATTTCAGCTTATAATTGTAGTCNATTATGAAGGAAAAACAGGGCAGGAACTGAAACAGAGAACACAGAGGAACACTGCTTACTGGCATGCTGCTATTCATGGCTCACACAACCTGTTTCTTATAAAAACCATCTTCCCAGGGCTGGCACTGCCCACAGTGGTCTGTGCCCTAGGACATCAATTATTGGTGAAGAAAATGCCCTATAGACTTGCTTACAGGCCATTTAGATGGAGGCATTTTCAAAGCTGAGATTCCCTCTTCAATATGTCATGCTGACAAAAAGCTAATCAGGACAAGGGGGTTGATTTCAAGGTCAAGTTTGTTTGCTAGACGTGATATCTCTGGACCTCAAGTGTGACATTATTAGAGTCTGCCAGAAAGTGCAGAGGCGCACACCTCCCCTGGGGGATAGTCTATTAATGCCAGTGTTTGGGCTATAGCTCTGAATGATATATATTTTAATTTAGTTAACTATGTTTTTAATTAAAAAATTTCCCTTACTATATAGTATAATATAAAAGAGAAATACTAATACTCAGCAAATACAGTTATGACTAGATGCCATTCAAGGCTGACATGTGTTCACACTAATGAGCTGTGACTTTGCCTCATGAATTTATCATTTCCTCTTAGAAGTGATATCTTTTTAAAACTGGGTAAACACATTTTCTTTTAAAAATTCTTCTATATAAATTTTCAGGGCTTGGCTATGTGGTTCAGTGGGTAGAACACTTAACCTAGCATGCAGGAAGCCCTCCGTTTGATACCTCGCACTACATAAGCCAGGTACAGCAGTGCACAACTTTAATTGCAACATTTCCAAGGTGGAGGCGGGACAAAGATCGGAAGCTCAGGTTTATCCTCAGGCTGCTTAGCAGGTCTGAGGCCAGCCAGGGCTACATAAGACTCAAAAGCGAAAACAAAACAAAAGAACAGTGTAACAAATTTCCAGCTATCCATCAACTCATTTGAGAAATAAAAAAAAATATAAAGACCATTTAAACTACTGACAATGTTTAAGATCACAGTTTCCTTGCTGCCCAATAGAGACAGAAACCAGACCATTTTTGTTATTGTCCATGTCATGAAGTGTCCATAGTTTCCCTCTGTTTGTTTAGCTCCCCAGGGAGTGAACTGCAGGCTTTCAACCTTACGTAATTGAATCTCTTTGCTTGTATGCTTGTAAACCATACTTTTATATGTCAGTGGCTTTTTTTGAGGTTTCTATGCATCCAGGTCTAATTAATTTTGTTGTTATAAATATCCCGTTACTTTTCTACAGACANAATGGATTTGTTCTCATCTATTGATGGATGTTAAATTCATACTTAGAATCCATCTACAAAAATACACCAGGACATTAGTGTTCTTCCACCTGCCTCCTCGCTGCAGAGATATGAGGGGCTCTGTGGAATTCTCTTTACTAGAAATTGAATCAACAATGGAGGCTCACGTCTGCCATTTTAACAGACAATGCCAAATCCCTATCAGCTTGTTAGTGATGAAGCAAATTTCCGGTTCTTGCCTTATATAATATTTTTTGAAACAATGAATTTTTATATTTAAAATGTCTTTATAGCCCTGTAATGCAATATGCTTTTAACAACAGTATAAACCAGAGGAAATAAATCAAAGAAGACTGCATAGGTGAGATCATCTGAGCATTTCAAAGCAATCTTGTCCAGTGATATATTAATTACTCCAGGCAGCGTTCTGACAGAGAAATGTAGNTTTATGTAATATTTTTAGGTAGTAGACGCCCTGCTTGGAAAGTTTTGCTAGGTCTTCCTCCAACCCTCCTCCCCCCATAGACCCTTCCTTGCTCTCTTTCAAATTTCTTCCCTTATATTTGATACAAATATAAGCTTTTGATTCTATTTTCATTAGTATAAAATATTATTCATTGTTTGATTTTGCTTTTCCCCAAATATTTCTGAGAACTTCTCTTTGAGGTTCCTGGCCACTGCCNTTTCCCAAACCTATTTATAAATCTTGTTTGTCTTTACTTATAAATTTCATTAAATTCTGTATATACTTGGATTCTAATTATTTCTCACTTTTACAGATTCTAAATGTGGTTTGCCCTCTTGTAACTTANCCTTTAATTTGCTTTGTGATATCTTTTTAATATTTGGACAGTGAAATCTTATACTTCAAACACTTGAGTTTATCATCTATTCTTTTCTAATTGTTTGTTTAGAAACAGAATGTCATGTAATTCCAACTGGCCTGGAATTCACTCTGTAGCTGGGATGATCTTAAACTTCTGTCTCTACCTTTGATGCTGGGGTGACNGTTGTGTGCAACCACTTCCTTTCTGTTTGCTGCTTGGAGTCCCACTTGGCCACCATACTATCCCTNTCCAGTGGTCACTGGCCAATTCTCAAACAATGTGACCTCCAAGCAGCCTGTAGCAGAGCTGCCACCTTTCTCCTTAGATGTGGTCTCCTGAGTGTTCTTTCTGATCCCTGCCCAGTGGAGTGGCCAGGCATCTGTCTTCAATCGCTTCTCTCTTCTTTGTTGTTGCTTCTGTTTGTTTTGTTTGATTTTGTTTTGATACAGGGTTTCATTCAGTCCAGACTGACCCCCGGACTTAGGAAGTAGCTGAGGATGACCTTGAACTCTTGAGCCTCCTTCCTTCACCTCCAGAGCACTGGCTTTATAGGTGTGTGCTGCAAGCAGTTTATGCAGCTCTGGGGATGAACCCAGGGCTTCATGCATGCTAGACAACTGAGCTGCAGCCTCTGTCACTGGCAAATTCTTCATTTTGCCGTTTGTGATTTCTCTGTGCATCAAGGTTTTAAGTAGAAAATTTCTTCTCCAAATGTTTTTACATTGCTCTAGCATTTTGTAGTGTCCATTATTATGACTAACAGGTGCTATGTCATTTTGATTTTGGAAAAATTAATGTGACTTTCTTATTTGAGTTTTCTCCTGATTTTGGGGATTTGCTCTGCAGTATTGAAATTCTATTATGATACAGCACACTGTATGCTTTTAAAATTAATTGTACTGAAAAGCCATTTTTTGATCTGAATAGTTCCTTCATGATTTTTTCTAATAATTTCTTTCCTTTTTTTAATTTCTGGAGATGATGGAACCCAAAAACTTGGATATGTGATGCAAGCAATCCACCAGTGTTTTTGCTTCCCCTCCACTCTTCTTGTGTGTGTGTGTGTGTGTGTGTGTATCTGTGTGTGTGTGTCACTGCATTTGTGCCACAATATTGGTCAGAGGACAGTCTCAGGCATTGGTTCCTCCTAGTTTGAGGCAGGGACTCTGCTGTTTTTTTACTGTGTACCCCAAGCTTGGTGGCTAATGAGCTTCTTGAGGATCTCCATGTCTCTGCCTCATATCTCACTGTAGGAGCTCTAGGATTGCAGGGGCTCATGCTATGCATCCAACTTTTATGGTAGGTTCTGGGGATTCAAACTCAGGTCCTTTGGCTTCCATGGCAAGCATTTACCCAGTTTGGAATGTTTCTTTGTCTCTGAAATCTGATGACCTGTGTATATCTACTTAGACCTAGTGTAGAGATTTAGAGAGCAAGTATAAACTTTGACACAGATCTGTATATTTCACTGGAGAGTGATCAGGAGGAAGCCAAGATATTTGAGTTCTTTCTCCACACCAATTACAAGTTTCTGGGCCCATTTCTACAACAACGATAACTTTCCAATCTAACACTTGGGGTGTATTTTTGTTGTAGTTANGTGGGACTTCCAATTCCCACACTTACAGTGTGCATTTGGGGCTCATGTTGTTTCTTCGTTGAAATTTTCTGTGAAGATACATGGGCTTCTGTCTACTTCTCTCAGTGACCTGTCATCGATGGTTGTTCTTTCCTATCTTCCATCTTTAATGAAGTTTGGGGTGGGTTGATCAGCTACGTTCATTCCTCCGGGTGTAACTGCAATGCCTACACCAAGTGACGTGACAAAACGTCCCGTGCATAAGCACCTGAAAAGGCTATCTGGGACAACTCTATGCACATGAAAGGCAACAATTGGACAGTGTTCTAGTTGGCTTTCTGTTGCTGTGATAAAACATGGGTTAAAGGCAACTTGGGGAGAGAGGGAAAGGTTTATTTCATCTTACACTTGCTAGTGACCATCCATGGCTGAAGGAAATCAGTAAGAAATCAGGGTAGGAACCTGGAGGGAAGGACTGAAGCAGGGACTGTGGAGGAATGCCACTTATAGCTTGTTCCCCACAGGCTGCTTACTTATACCATCTAGGACCACGTGACCAAGAGTGGCACCAGCCACAGTGGGCTGGGCCTTCTTGTATCTATTACCAATCATGAAAACACTCTAAAGTTATTCCCACAGGCCAATCCAATGGAAGCACTTCCTCAACTGAGGTACCCTCTTCCCAGATAAACCTTAATTTGTATCAAGTTGGTAAAAACTAACCAGCACAGACAGGAAGATATGTAATAATAATAATAATAATAATAATAATAATAATAATAAATCTATAATCAAGTTGGCATTTTCTCATCTCAAAATTCTAATGATAACAAGTTGCAAAGATATAAAAGCAAGTTTGAAATTAAAAAGAAAATACTGATTCAATATTTTGAAATATATTTCATCACAATGAATTAGATGAAGTAAAAATATATTCACTCATTGTGTTTTTATACAAGTTATTGAATCTTATACTTAATAAATTTTAATAATACTGAGAATTATTATGCATATTAAAATAGGTATGATTTTTATTTGACTTTGTTTCCTTCTTGTCTTTTCCTTTTGAAAATTCCAACAAATACCTTGCATATTCACAGTTAAAACATAATGATTAAGGAAATAATTATATAAGTTGACCATTACACAGGTGTTTTATTATTNTACATTTTCTTATTTTACTGTGATTATATAATGACATGATTTTTGCCAATAAAATTCACTTTCACTTTATAATCTTAGTATTTATGCTNCATGGCAAAAGTATGATCTGTGTGGATACATATGTTCTGAGGGGACACGTGTAACTCCCTGTGTGTACATGTGTNTGAGGGGGCAGATGTCTATCTATGTGTGTTTACATGTGTTTGAAGGGGCATATGTGTATTCACAAATGTATGTGCACTTCTGCCTGTGGGTGTGGAGCCAAGAATGTGACACTGGGTGTTATTTCTCAGATTCTGTCCACCTTTTGTTGAGACGAGGTCTCTTACTGCCTCGTAACTTACAAAGTAGGCCAAGTTGACTGGTCACCAAGCTCCAAAGAACTACCTGACTCCCCATGCCAGGACTACCAGTATATCACCATGCCCCAGAGAACTACCTGACTCCCCATGCCAGGACTACCAGTGCATCACGGTGCCTGGCTTTTATGTGGTTTCTGGGGATCAAACTCAGACCTCATGCACTTTCCTGACTGAGTCATCTTCAACTCCCAGCTCCTGAACGAAGGAATTTTAAATACAAAATTGGTTGAATGCCAATCCAGCTCCATATAGCAGTTCTGGGAGTATTTAGGATTCTGTGTCACAGAGATCTGGTCTCCGAATTATTAATGTCTTCAGAATCAAGGCTCCAATACAAGTAAAATCTAAAGAGGCAATTAAAAACCAGCAACAACAATAACAACAAACACAAAACGAAGACCTCACAATGGCTCCCAGTTTCAGTTCCAGTATGCTAAGAGCTTAGAAGTCTTCATTCTGTCATAAAAAGGCAAAGCACAAGC
>LZPO01097135.1:84685-95898 GCA_001675575.1 Neotoma lepida | reverse complement strand
CCCATCATAAAGCACAACTTCTGTACTTACCAGGAGAGGCCTTGGCAGAGGCCGTAAGCCATGGGAACAAAATAAGCAGAGTATCACCGTTGATGGCTAGATNCATAGCAAAGGCGCTGGTAATCTGAAAGTGAGGTTCACCAGATCCCTCCTGCTGCAGCCGATGTGACCTTGGTCATGCTTAAGTGTATCTCCTGTCACCTCTTCCCATGGTCACATTTCTTCTGCAAAACAATCCCACTTGTGCTGGGAGGTTCCCTGGCGGTGGGCACCCATGCAGGGCTGGGACCCTTCAGTGGTGCAGGCTTTCAAGAGTTCTCACGCCTGCTGTGGGTAGAGATACCGTGCTCTCAAAGGCTCAGACCTGGGCCTGCTGTGTCGGTGCCCTCTCTGTGGGAGTGAAGGCATGCTTGTTTATGTCTCTCCAGGACAAGTCATGCCCTAGGAAGGGTGACCTGAACCATAACGGAGGGTCTGTTTCAGCTCTGTGTGAATCAAGCTGAGAGTCACTTAGTCACAGGAGGGGCCCTCACATACTTTGGAGTACCTATCAGAACCTCACAACGAAGACTGGAGAAAACCTCCGCCTCTGAAAAGGAGATGGGAAATGAGTTAGATGTAACCCACGTTCTGTTCTCCCCCACTCCTCCAAAAAAAAAAAAGAAATCCTTTAAAATTAATTTTGAATTAGTGTACAAAATGATAGACTTCATTATGAATGACAACTTCTTATGTGTGTGTCATTGTACTTGGCTCATATTCATCCACCATTACCCTCTCCTGTCACCTCTTCCCATGGTCACCTTTCTTCTGCAAAACAATCCCACTTCTGCTTTGATATCATATACTNTGTATAATAAATATATAATAAAAATATAAATAAATATAATATATATATTCTACATGTGAGAGAAAACATTCATTCACCTCATTCTCCCACTAAGGACTCTTTTTCACTTCTCTCCATTCCCTCNAGGCTCCTCCTTCTTCCACANGGTTTTCCTTCCACTTTCACGTTTTCTTCACGCAGGTTTAATGTTTATATTCCAAATATGAGGAAAAAAAACCTACGGTGTTTGCATCTGGAGTCTGACTTACTNTGCNTAGTATGATGGTTTCCAGTTTCCANCCATTTCCCCTGTCCATGACATCATTTCAAAATTGTTTGTGGCTGAATGAAACTACTGTTGTGATGATGAGTCNANCTATTATCAGCTTGATGGGATCTAGAATCGCCTGAGAGATGGGCTTCTGGCCCTTCCTGTGGGGGGTTATCCTGATTAGGGTAATTAATGTGGAAAGAACTGCCCACCGTGGGTGGTACCAGTTCCTGAGGTAGCATCCTAGACTGCATAAAAAGGAGGAAGTGAGCTGACCACCAGCATCCTTTGCTCTTTGCTTCTTGACTGGAGTCAGAATTGACGAATTACATCAAGCTATTGCTGTTATGGCTTCTATATGGTGGTAGAAAGTAGCCTTAACCTGCGAGCTAAAGTAAACCATTTTTTCCTTAAGCTCCTGTTGCCAGGATATTTTACTACTACAGCAGACAAGAAACTAAGACAACTGTGTGTGTGCCTTCTTTTCTTAATCCATCTACNTGTTGCTAGGCACCTAGGCTGGGTCCATGTCATGACTGTTGTGAATAGTACTGACACAGACTTGAGTTGGAAGATGCATCGGTGGCGTGTTGCCTTAGATTAGTAGTGTAGCTGGCTAACATGGTAGTTCTTAGCTCTATTTTTAGTTCCCTAAGAGACCTCTGTACTAACTTCCAGTTCTGTTGTTAATGAGGCATGCTCAAGAGAAAGTATTTTATCAGAGCCTTGCCTGGACAGCTAGCTCTAGGCTCTTCCAGGAAAATAAAATAAAACAAAGGAAAATTCTTGTTAGTGGACCAGCTTTGCAAGCAGTGTCAAAATAAGTTCTTCAGTGAAAAGAGAAATAATATAGATCAAAAGTCAGATACACACACACACACACACACACACACACACACACACACACACACAAAGAATCCTGAAGGACATTGAAGAATGTCAATTTAAAAATATGTGTGTGAGGGTTTTGCCTGTATAAATGTGTGTGCAGCATACATAGTCATGGTGCCTGCAGAGGTGAGAAGAGGGGGTTAGATTATCTGGAACTTGAGGTACAAATGGTTGTGAACCACCATGAGGTGTTGGGACTGAAACCCGGTCCTGCAGAAGAGCAGCTAGTACTCTTAACAACTGAGCTGTCTCTCCAGCCTCCAAACCTTTCATTTCCATATCTTTAAATTCACAGCTAACAGTGTTTCCAAAGTAATAGTAACAACTGTGTGTATAACTGTTTGTGTGCATATGTATGTAGACCTGTATTTTATATATGATTATATGTAATGAAATGAATGGTAGCATTGCTATGAAGAGCACTATAAAATAATTTAAAAACCAGCTTATTATAGCCACTCTCCCTGCCTATGAAGTAGTATAGTGTTTGAAAGTAGCCATGGGCTGAATATATTGCCAACTCTAAGACAATCACTAAAAAAGTTTAAAAAGAAGCATCGTTGATAGGACAAGAAAAAAGAGAAAGCACAATTTTACCAAAGACTCCATTAAAGCAGCAGAGGCAGGAAAGGAGAGGAAACTGGGAACAAAGAACAGGAACCGATACAGAACACCATGCCCAAGTTCTATCGGTCGCCACCTTGATGCCCATGGTCCCAGCACATCCGAGGCAAGAGGAGGAGGATCATGAGTTCAAGGCCAGTGTGCTCTACATAATGAGACCCTGTCTATAAAGAAACAAATGAGTAAATGTCTGAAGCTTAGAGGCAGAATGTTTGCCTAGTGCATGAGAGGCTCTGGGTTTGGTCCCTAGCACCACAAAAACAACAAAATAAATGATATGGATGACCAGAATATATAAAAAAACGAATGTGTGTTGTCTAGAATGAATACATTTAAGTATAACAATGTATATATATTACAAATAAAGAGACAGAGACAAAAAGCTGGCCATGCTAATATTAATTAAAGAAAGCCACAAAGGCCTCATTGATTTCAGAGACTATAGTCATCAGAGGAAGTAAAATAATTGGGATTAAGTGACAACAGTTATACAATGACNAAAGGGTCAGTTTTCCAAGAAGAAATAGCAATTCTTACTGTGTTTGTACCAATTTTGTTCTTAACGGGGCATCTCGTCAGGGGAAACTATTTTACTAGTGACTACAATGGTAGGGTTGTATCAGAGGCTAACCTGCATGNAGAAATTGCTACCTACTCCAGACAAGAAAATGTCAGAATATGTGAGATAAAAATCAGACAGGGCTCAAGGAGAAACAGAAAAATCTCTGTGCTTGTCACAGCTGGGCCTTTCCACAGGAGCAGAGACCAGAGTTCCTCAGCCCCTGTCTTCTCAGTCATCCTGAGTGCATCTCTAAGTGTCATAAAAGACTTTGGAGTAACTCCATGTGGAAATTCAGATCTTGAAGGAAAGAGACTCCTCTCCCCACTGTGAACATATCTCCCCACTGAACTGCATCAGTGGATTTCAATGTCCTCTGCATTACAACAGTTCATCCAAATGAGTGCTTCTTTTAAAGGCAGTGATACTGACCCCTGTCTCCCCTGTGATTGTCAGATGTACCAGGCCACCATCCAGATGAAGAAAAACATGATGAGCCAGTCCATAAGACTTGAGCATCTCTCTCTGAGTAAGAGAAAAACTCACAGGGAAAATGGGGCAGAGAAATGAGGACAAGGGTAAATTAATGTTATGAAACTTGTTGTGAAGAAAACAAAGCTGGTTAATTTTTAATAAAGGCAAGCTGGGTAAATCATGTTAGCCAAAAGGGTTAACGGGAGGTGGGTGGATTTTTATAAATATAAAAGGAAAAATATGTACTCTGAAGGAATGCTAGCACTGCTTAGCAATTTAGGGAGCTTTCATCTTCAAAGAACCTTACATGTTGACTAATTAATCCTTCCAACACCCTTGTGACGTAGACGTGACAAACAAGGACAGAGGCCAGTCTGAAATGACTAATCTCCCAAGCTCACTGGTTGAGAGGATTGTGAAAGAGTGCCCATCACTAATGAGGAAGAACCTATGTAAAAATGACAGGAATTTTAAAGATGTCCCTTCTGTGCTTCGGCATTTCCTGCTCTTTTATAGCAGAGATGTGTGTGCATGCTTTCAAAATACATTTCCAGAACTGTGGGACCAATCACAGCNCTGTAAAGAGAGACTCTATCCCTGTTTGAGCTCAGTCAATGCCGCACTAATGTGAAATACTCAAACAACCCATGCTTGAACTCTGGCTGTTAGCAAAGGCACAGAGTCGCTTTTCATAATGTGTAATTGCTGTCCTTCCACGGGAAGCACAGACTGTGAAACTTCAGTGGGGTAAAAGGAATAACACTTATTAGGGGCTTATGCTAATTTTGCATCACGTAACTTGTATATTCTTTTAGTCATTCAATCACCCAGGCAAGTATGCAAGGCCCAATTAAGTGAGAGACCTAAGCATTCCATGCTCCTAATCAACAGGCACTAATTTTGGAAACTTCACACCGAGGCTACAAATGCCATCAACATGGCAGGGAAGTTCTTCAATCCCATCCCACATTCCCGAGCTCAGGCAGAGCTGAGAGAGAGAGCTGATCTCCTACTTGCCTGGCACAGTGCCGAGGTGTAAAACTAAAGTTATCTGGAAGGCACCTGAAGAGAATCAGCAGGCCTAGAGCCATGCCTTCATTCCTGAAACTGTCNGCAGAAACTGTTTCCACATCATCATTCCTGGCNGATAAGGAANAGAAAGGACTAAGCTCATGCGTGAGCTCCCAGGGTGGCATCTCTCTTATACTGCCTTATACCAGCTCTAACCGAAACAGCCTGCTTTAATCCACCAACATAATTTACTGCTAATTAGCAGAGGTTTGGGGTTTTCTTGTAATAAATGGGATCTTAAACTCTCTGTTCTAAACAATTTCTNTAACTGAAAACGCAGATAATGCTGTATGGAAGCATCGANCAATGTATTGCTAATAAAGTTGTTGTAAGATGAAAATAGATGGTTAGGGAACTGGAGACATGGCTCAGCAGTTAATGCTCTTTCAGATGATCCAAGTTCAGCTCCCAGCATCCATGTTGGGGGGCTCACAGCCACCTGTAGCTCCAGCTCCAACCTCTGACCTCTATGAGGACCTGTTTTCATGTGCACGGTACCCATATATAGACACACATACTTACATGTAATGAAAAATAATAAAATTGAACTATTTTAAAAATAGATGGTTAATATACAGTTATGAAACTTGTTTACTTTTTAAAGGCTTTTCAAAATTAGGAAATACTAATCTCTAAGTTTTATTCAGCTCCAACATTTTAATTAAAATAAACCATGGCAAGCCTCATTTGCTCCATCTACCATCTACAAACCTTCCCCCACCTAGCCCTCAGTGCATACACTTCCTCCAAACTCTGCTTTCACTCTTGAAGGCGTATGTGTGTAGCTGGCTGTTTAAAGACTACAGTTTATTTCCTATGGTTCTGTCTGTAAAGGCCTGTGACACTTATCTACCATGATCCAATCATGTTAGTGACATATCTTCTCCAAAACTTGTAGAAGAAACAGCAAAGAACCCATGACCATCTTGCAATAATAACAGTAAGGCCCTGCTGTTGGCACTTTGAGGTGACAGAAGCCCAGAGTCCCCTTTATGTGGTCATGGGAGCAGCCCTTCTTTGCTAGCTCAAGGGATAGCCGATGACAGCGGTGAGCCTCTGGGATTACAGACCTACTACCATAGGCGCCAGCCTTCCTCTCTTTGCTCTTGTGACAGCTTNTCAGAGTGGGTACATTTAGCTTCACCATGCTGCTTCTAAAACAGTTAGTTGCTAAGACTGTTGGAACAGGACTGAGACANGAATGATAAAAGACTAGATATTTCCTTAAACTGCTAAAATGTTTCTTCCAAAAATCATAGTCCCGGGAGGTGCTGAGAAAAGAATTCCAACCTGGCCCAGCTCTGCATTGACCCCCATCTTATTAATACTATGTGAGTTTGTGTCTTTTCATTCTCTTTTTCTTACCTTCTTTCCTTTCTGTTATTCAGTTGACAAGCGCTGTTGAGTATGTACCTGCTGGCACTACAGTGCTGGGCACTATGATATAGGGAGGCAATCCCAAACCATTGATTCCTGCCATATGCAGACATCACAACCAAAGAGGCTGAGCCCAGAGCCCCCCTCAGCTTAAAGACATCTGCTTACAACATCAGTGTACAGCATATGCATAGAGGAGAATGTGACAGTGAAACCCATTTTTTGCACATGTAATGCATACTAAAAAATGAAGGGAATTCCAGTCAGTCCACTGTATTCCAACCACTCAGACACATTTCTATTGTCTTATATTTCATCCTGTATTTTTGTCTTGTTACTTGGCTTCATTTTCTTCCTGCTTGAAGAACAATCCTAAGCTCTTTCTCTCATCAGTGAACAACAGAATTTCCCAGCGTGTGCACATGTAAGGATAGCTGTGTTCACATCCACTTTGAAGACTCTTTTTCTCTAGAATGTAGGATTCTAGTTTGGCCTCTGTTTTCCTTTAGTGATCCTGAGACGCCATCATTGTCTTCCAAAATTTTGTTCCTATGGAGATGTGAGACACAGATTGTGCTTTTCTTTAAGTGTCTTTGAATTTTTTTTTTATCTTGTCCTCAGCAGATTGTGTTGTTCTGGCCAGCTGTGATCCTGTTTTATCTTCATCTGTGTGAGCCTCAGTTTTCCACAGATCTGTATCCTGATGGTATTTTTTAGTTTTGAAAAACCAATGATCATTTTCATTTTCTCTGCTATATTNCCTTCCTAGTTCTGGTACTACAGAAATGTAGTTGTTTATTTAAATGACATACATTCAACACTCATATATAATGTGGAGAGAGGGCCCAACACACATGTAATTAGATGCATAGACAAATGGAATGTGAATACACAATGCACTCCTTTTCATTTATGTANTTACTTTGTGTGTATGTGTTCATGTTTCTATGTATAGGTAGACATGTGTACATGCATGTGGAGGTCACAGGATAACCTTGGATATTGTTTCCCAGGAGCCACTCTCCTTGTTTTCTGAGACAGGGTCTCTCTTGTGCTTGGAGCTTGCCAAGTAGTCCTGGCTGACTGGCCAGTGAGCCCCAGGAACCCACCTGTCTCTGGTACCCCACCACAGAGTCTAGAAGTGCACGACACTGTGCCTGACTGTTTTTAAAATGTAGATCCTGGGTCTTGAACCCAGGTCCCTCTGTTTGCAAAGGAAGCACTTTGTCAACTGGGCTGTCTCCCCAGCACATCTTTGCTGTTGTATTTTTTCCTGTCTGTTGATGTCAGCGATGCTGCTGGCATTTGTCTTATTTCTCTGATCAGCTCGCTGACTTTTCTTCTCCTCTATCAACCCACTGTTAAGCACAGTTAAGTTTAAATTTTGGCCTATCACATTTTCAACTCCAGATTTTTTTTATTTTATTTTAGACAATACAACTTCTCTAACTGTGCTCCGTTTTTGTCATGTGAATTTTAGAAAATAATGACTACATTATTTGAAGTTCATCTATCATACATTCAATAATTTGGTTAAATGAGTTGTTTCTACTGCTTNATCTTGGTGTGTTTTTTCATGCTCAGGAACTTGGTATCCAATGACAGACATTGTGCAGACTCTATATGACATCATGCTTTCTCTAAAAGGGTTAACCCCAGCTGNTACTAGAAATACAAATNGGATAAAGATCATATATTAGGGACTTCAGTCCAATGTGAAGTGGCAGCATTTGTCTGATTAAGTCTCCCNCCGATTGTACCAGACTCCTAGAGGAAAGACTTCCTGGATTCCTGTAGAGATCTGGGGATGCTTGCTAGGACCCCTCTCCACAAATCTCCTCAGACTATAATTCCTGTCTCTTCAGCATAGGGAGTTGAGTCCATGGAAAATGATAATCCTCCAAGTGTTTTTATTCCACCCNACCCCAGGAGTGTTACAATCAGGACTATCTATGGAGATTCAGGGAGTCCTGTGAGCAGGTAAATGCCACAGTCTGATGTGAGCTGATGAGGCAAGATGCAAGGTTGGCAGCAGGAATACCTATAAGGAGACAGAGGGAGGCACCCTTCTGAACGTGTGGGTGAGTATGCTGGTTGATTACATCAAGGCAGATGCATCAGAATTTCCTCAAGATTCTGAGCCCATCACCCTGAGATATTTAAGCAACAGAAAAGCTGAGGTTAGCTTGGAAGAATTTTAGCAATAGAAGCACACATTTGAGTGTAAAGTTGAAGACGTGAGAGGGGAGGGGCACGCTGCTGAAAATGTAGCAGGAAGATGTAGACGAATTTCTAACAGTCTTATTAAATAAAAAATACAGAGCCAGAAATTGAGGTGAAGCTGAGAGATCAGAGAAACAGAACAAGCCACAGCCAACCTCATCTTGACAACTCCTCAGCTGATCTTGTTTCCTCAGACTGAAAGCTCTGAGTCCTCACCCGAATGTATCTCAGTTGAACTGCTGCTAAAAGCCTAAAAGCTTAAAAGCATTTAGTTCCTGGTCCTCATGCCTTATATACCTTTCTGCTTCTTGCCATCACTTCCTNGGATTAAAGGTGTGTGTCACCATGCCTGACTGTTTCCAGTGTGGCCTTGAACTCACAGAGATCTGGATGGATCTCTGCCTCCCAAGTAATAGGATTAAAGGTGTGTGCCACCATCTTCTGGCCTCTATGTCTATCTAGTGGCTGTTCCATTCTCTGACCCTAGATAGTTCATTAGGGTGCACAATATATTGGGGAACACAATATCACCACAGGAAGAGGAGAAGAGGTCACAGGACCACATCACCAAGAGANCACATCCACTTTGGATATATTNACCTAATGGACTTGCGCTTGCCAGTCTGTGGGGCAGAATTCTGTCTTACAAAGTGCTCTGCACAAACAGTGTCAATAGAGTTTCATAAGGAAAGGAGAAGAAGTAAACCAAGGAATAATCTGACAATTGCACTTTGAGCTGTTCTTATCAGACACTCTTAGATTCCATCTGAATAATCTATGGCGACCACACTGGCCGTGCTCCACCAATAATGAAGGACTCNGTTAACTCTGACTTCTCTGAGAGCTCTGCTCTTTCAAGGGTTGAAATGGCAGACTCAACCCAATTGAAGAAGAGAGATAGGAGAGTAATCAGAATGTGTGTATGAAACTGTTAAAGAAGAAAATAATAAAGATTATAAAAATAATAAAAATACTTGCAAAAAAGAAATGTGTGTTGGAATCCAGCAACTCAGATTGTTTGGGGTGCATGAAGAGCAGGGGGAATACACCAGTGTTGAAAGGTAATTTACTCTGTGTCAAAGGTTGTGGAGCCGTGGTTGTGATAAGATATGGGGTCCCACTTGGGAATGTTCCCCCTGAGTGCTGGGCTTGAGGCCTTAAGAACAGAGCAGCTCTTCAGGCTTTCTAACATGGCAAGCTTGGGGCATGTTGCACTGCAGCCACTGACTTATCAGTCTACTCAGGACAAAGACAGCAAGGATTCTCCCTGAATTAGCAAGAAATACATTCACCTCCTGGGTCAGCTTCATTTGCTAAGAAAACGTGACCTCTGATCTTTGCAACATTTGGCAGTTTTAAGAGCACATCACACTTGAAAGGGACCCATTATTAGAATAAAAAATAATAAATTTGGTTGGACCCTTTAGCAGCTTTTCAGGATTCTTTGGCTGACACTAGTGGAAAATGGTTTTCTTTCTTTTTTACTGGGGAAGGGTTGGGATGGGAATAGAATATAAAGTGAGGGAATATGTACTTGATAACATACATATTGTGGCTGGAGATATGGCTCAGGCAGTAGTGCTTGCACGGAATCTAAGTTCTGTTATCAGCACCTATGTGAAAAGCCAGGCATGGTTACATATACTTGTAATCCAGCCCTGGGAAGGCAAGGTCAGTGGGATCACTGGCCAGCCAGTCAGGCTGATTTGGTATGGTCCAGGCTAGTGAAAGTCCCTCCCCTAAAAACAGGATGGATNGTTCCTGAGGAATGACTCCCAAGTTTGACCTCTGGCACACACATGCATCTGCACACACATCAACCCTGCCCCCCACAAAAGAAATAGACATTTGTGCCTTCTCCTGTGTGTTATCAGTACAGCATTCCTGTCTTCATATGGTTTCATTCCCTTGACTAAAGCACAGACTTATGTGTGTTCAACTTAACAGTCAGGTCCACAAAAGCTAGCCTGACCTTCTTGTACTTCAAGAAGTCCTAAATCTCCCCCAACCATTTAGCTACCTTTAGTAGCTGTGAATGTCCTATTGAAGTCCAAAGAAAGAAGAGACCAAGCAGCCAAGCTTTTCTGCTAACCTAGGCTAGCAATGTAAGCATTAGCCACCACACTGACTCTTTGCTGGCATGTTGCTACTCATCAGAATACAGTGATTGAATGGGGTGTGCGGAGTGCACACCTGAAGTTTTGCTGGCCTGGTTGTGTCCTGGATGTGGTGATTTGCAAAACTCTCCTGAATGGGACCTCCGGGAAGTCCAGCTCCCTGAAGTAAGCCATACAGTTACCTTCTTAGAGTATGCTGCTGGTGTTTCATCTCATAAATAGTGCTCAATCTTCTCGACTCTATACAGAGACATCGCTTGTATTTATTCATTATGCTTTTGGTGTGACTTAGCATTTAGGGGCATAAAAAACATCCATATAGTTAATATGAATGACAGGCAAGCTTGCCAGATTTAGCTAGTAAAAATAGAGAAGATAAAGTTACATTTGAATTCCAGATAAACAGTGAATAGCTTTTTTGTATAGCCAGGGCACATGTAATAATTAGGACATGCTTACACTAAACAATCACTTGTTGTTTGTATGCGATTCAAACTTAGCTGGTTTCTCCTGTTTTTGTCAGTTAGCCTGGGCCTTTAGGCTCCTTGGAGACTCTTTAGCATGTGTTCTTCTAGAACGTGTTGCTGGGGGCTGGGTGTCTGGCCCTTCACCCAGGGCAGTATCTTCTCCAGGTCTAAAAGTCACAGCAAGTCACAAAAAGCATGTCACCTAGCATTGTTAGGCTACTTAACCCAGTCACCAAGCCTCTCTGCCTACTTATTCAAACACACACACACATACACACACACACACACACACACACACACACACACACAC
>LZPO01097135.1:69943-84320 GCA_001675575.1 Neotoma lepida | reverse complement strand
GTAGCACTCCCCGCCTCCTTCTAGGGAAAGCCTGTGCTCCTCACAGCTGCTGGTGGATAATCTGTGGAGCTGTGACCGCTGAGCCTCTGTGGCAAAGCTGCATGGCACCATGTTCAGTTGTTTCCTGCAACGAAAATGGAAGACNCTGTCAGATAAAAAGACGGACTCCTTTTGTCTCATGTAACTGAACTGTAGAGTTTTCCGTGGAGAAAGGCCACAAGAACACAAATATACTTACGCTTTGTTTTCTCATGAAAGAGAAGTGTTTCTAAGGTGTCAGTAGCCACCGGCACATGGGGAGCCTGCATGTGACCCGCTTTCTCTAAGCACNGCTGTTCATCTCTGCTCTGATGAGATGTCTGTCTGTCTGTGTATGTATCACACTGACCGAAGGTGTCATTCACNCCATTGCTCCACTTCAGAATTACCATGAGTCCTGGCCAAGGCATGGATGATTTGCTAAGTGTGTGGAGTTAGTCTGTGTGGAGTTCGTCGGTGGCGGGGCTCACCACAGTTCCTTTTTANATTTTATGGTCAAGGGCAATGGGCAGGAGAAGGAACGGGAAGGCATAGACTCTTCTTACTTTCACTTCACATGGCCCTCACTCTAGGTTTGTTCTCACAAACATTCTTTCCTGCACTGAATGTTTATACTTTAGGGTTTTTNAACTAGGGTGTTGACATGATGTGAGTCTTTATTTGACTTCATGTGTCTTGTGTGTGGATGTGTGCCGAGGCTGGAGGACAACCTCTGGTGGTGTTCTTTAAGTACTGTCCACCTTGTGTTTTGAGACTGGGTCTCTCATTGGCCTGAAACTTTTCAAGTATATTCAAGGATCCAGCTGCCTCAATTTCCCCAGCTCTGGGATTAAAAATGCAGGCTACCACACCTGCAGGTTTTGTTTGTTTATTTCTGTTTTTGTTTTGTTTTTAACATGGGTTCTGGGATCCAGCTCAGGTCCTCCTGTGTGCAAGGTGCATGGCAAGTACTGACCCACTGAGCCACCTCCCTAAGCCTCTTGCCTGTATGCCTCTTGATTCTTGTCTAAAACATGGTACTTAAATCAGCCTTGAGTGTTTTTGATTCTACACACTTCTTTACCCCACCGATCCATGTGCTGGTTGAATTTCTATCGNCAGTGAGGTCATCGCCCTGATGGAAATGCAGTCTGGCCCTTGCTTCCATGTGTTCAGAACCTGGGAATGTGGAGTTAGCCCTCAGGTCCCACAGCACCCCTGAAGTGAAATACCATCTTACTACTCTCTAAAACTATGCTTTCCCCAAGGAAGGTGGAGGCTGACCACAGTAATTGTCAAAGGCTCTGTTCTGGAAGATGCACGTGAGGTCTAGGGAGACTTCAGCTGCCTTCTCATCCGCTCCCATCATCAGCAAGTGCTGCTGTTGTGAAGCCAGTGGCTCTATGTGGCAGCCTGGAGTAGAATTCATGTAGACAGAGGCTCACAGCTTCTAGGCACAATGGAATCAGGGAAGGAACCTTATTGGACAATCCTGCCAAATTTTTTATTAATGCAAAGTAAACCAGGTGACTGTTTATTTCCTAATATTTTTTTGGTAAACACCATCTAAGTCAAAACTATTTTTTAAGTTAAAAGGAAAATGACACAGTTTGTATCTTCTTTTCCCATTTTCACTACTTTCTCTGACAAAGTAATATTGATTTGGGGTCCACCATATTCAAAAGATGCTTTTTTACCAAATGGAAAGCAGTCCTGAGCTGACCTCACAGCTGCTGCAGAGCAGGTGTGACAGGCTGATTTCCATGAGGAGATTTAATTCACTGCCAAGGTGCTTATTCAAACACTTGCTGGTCTTTGCTCCAGTGAGCTTTGTTCCAGCTCCAAAAGTCCTCGTATATTTCCTTTTATTTAGCTCCTCTCTAAGGTTATTTACCTAATTACTTGTGTGTGTGTATACGTGTGTACATGTGTGTACACATACATGTGTGATTATTTGTGCATTTGCATGCACGTGTGTGCACATACATGTGTGTACGTATGTGTGCATGTGTGTGGGTGTGCACAAATGTGTGTGTGCACACACATGTGTATACATGTGTATGTGCGTGCGTGTGCACAAATGTGTGTGTGTGTGTGTGTGTGTGTGTGTGTGTGTGTATTGTGATATATGTACACAGAGGCGCATTCTATCTTTCCACCTTGTTTCCTTCAGACAGCCTAGCTTCACCCTGACAGTCAGCAAGCCCGGGCAGTCTTTCTGTCTCCATCTTCCACAGCTCTGGGGTGACAGACATGCATGTGACATGCCCCGCTTTTCCTTTGAGTGCTGTGGATTTGACATCAGGTTCTTCTGCGTTCTTTGCAAGCATCTTGCCCACTACACCATCTCCTCAGAACCTATGTTTTTTTTCAGTGAAGGTTTGCAATTTCTCTATGAAAATCTTACCTCNTGGGTATCTTATTATACATTACTTTATCTTGTAGGTATTTNATAACACANTTNTAAAATTAATAGTTTAGATAAGAATTATCATTCATTAGNGTCTTACAGGTGGGGTTAGCTCAGACAGGGGTTGCTTCCTTTTGAATTTATTTATTTATTAATTCATTTATTCATTATGTGTGTGCATGTCTGCTGAGGTGTGGGTGCTAGGAGAGACAAAAACCTGATGTTGGTATCTTTCTCAATTCTTCTCAGCTTACTTTTTTAAGATTCAAAATTATTAAGTGTGTATGTTTCTTGGCATATGTGCCCACGTGCACAGGTGCTTGTGGGGGTCAGAAAAGGGTGTCCTTTGGGTCTGAAATAATAGGCTGTTGTAAACTTTAGTGAGTGCTGGGAACAAAACTCTGGGTNTTCTACAAGAGCAGCAAGCACTCTTAACTGCTAAGCCTTCTCTCCAGCCCTTCCACCCCTCTCCCGCTAAACCTGGAGCTCACCAACTAGCTAGACTGTTTGGCCAACAAGCCTTAGGGATCCTTCTGTCTGTACCTAGTCCAGCACAGGGATTACAGGAAAGTGCTGTCACATCTGGCTTTTGACATGAGTTCTGAGGATCCAAATTCAGGTCTTCATGCTTATGCAGCTAACACTTCACCACTGGCCATCTCCCCAGCACAAGAGTTGATCCTTGATTTCTTTCACACAAAGTAAATCAGATATTAATAGTGCCTGGGGCTAGAGTTCCCAGAAGACCCAACTGAGAAGAGTACATAAGTTGGATTAGTCATATGGCTGTGTATTGGGGTAGGGGTATATGCACAGCTAGATATGAACCAGAACATCTCCCAGAGGCCTTACTTGCTCTGATAGAATTTGGGCTCCTGATAATGTAGTGCTCATATTCTAAGGGAAAATGGCCCACAAGCCAGGGCAGTGAATGCAGGGATCCAGGAGAACAGAGTGTGTGCCATGGGAATTAGATTTTGGGTTTTTGTTTCTCAGCTGTGGAAGTCATGTGAGGACAGCTCAACTGTGCTCTATTNGTGAAAGCCGCCACAAGCTGCTTAGATGCAAGGGAAAGATGCTGACCCCAAACCCTAGTGGGAGAAGAAAAGCATTCTGGAGTCATGTTGTAAAAGTGTTGCACAGGTAACTTACTGTCTTTTTTATTGCTATGGCAAGTGGTATTTTTAAATCATCTATGCTTTCTGCTGACATATTAGCCTTGACATATTAACTATGTAACTAATAGCTGTTTTTTTTATTATTTATGTAATTTACAGATGTTTTTCATATAACTAATCTGATCACCTGCAGATGTGGAATGTTTTGTTTCTTCCTCTCCCGTCCTTATCTATTAAGGTGGTTTGTGTCATTGATGTTTTGTCTCCTATCAGGAGCTAAGACTTCCTGTGGTGGTTAGAATGAGAAATGCCCCCTTAGGCTCATGTATTTGAAACCTTGGTCCCTGGTTGTTGGTATTGGTATTGTCTGAGGAGGTTGCTGAACCTTCAAGAGTTAGAGCTGGAGGCAACAGGTCAGTGGGGCAGGCTTTGAGAGTTCATAGCCACATCCCTCTCCCAATTTACACTCTCTGCTTTCTGTTTCTGATTGAGATGTGATTTCTCAACTTCTGAGTCCTGCTACCATGCCTCCCCTGCCATTGTGGACTCCTGCTCTGGAATCCTAAGACAAAATAAACTCTTTTCTATCAGACGCTTTTGTTCATGGTGTTTTATTACAGCGTCAGAAGAGCAACTACTACACCCCCTTTTAACAGGATAGGAATGATGGTAGTCTTGTTCTTCATTTTGAAAGGAGTATTTTCAAATAAGAAATCTCTCTCATCTTTAGTTCAATGCTTTGTTATGTTATAAGTAGGTGTTGTCTTCAGTGATGTTCTGTGCCCATTGAGGTAATCCTGTCNGTTCTTTTGTGAGGAATTAGGACTGAGGTTTAGTGAATAGAGTTCCTTAAGGTAAGCCCACATGATCTTAGAGTAAACTCATTGTGCTCACAATGCACTTGTTATTGTTAACCTGGATGTCTGTATCTTTGTTCCTGGGTAAAATTAGCTCATAATTTTTAGAATTTCATGTTTTGTCTATATTGGGTAACTAAAGTGTGTTGCTTTCAGGAAGTAGTTACAGATAATTATTTTTTTTTCTTGAATGTCTAAGAGTCTGTAAAAATAGTTGATGTTAGAGCTCAGAGTGAGGTCCCATGAGTTCAGTGTCTATCTGGTATGCAGAGTTAAAAGTCACCCTCTACTGCACAAGGACTTAGAGGATAATTTAGGCTAGAGGCCCTGTTTCAAACATTTCGGATTGTTTACCTTTAGAAAGATAAAATAAATCTAAACACTCATTGGATAATAGATGAGTAATGGTTGATTGGAATGAAATTTATTTAAATTGTATTTTTATTTTATTTGGTGATGACAATGATGTTAAAGATATATATATTATTTATTTATTTATTTATTTATTCATTGATTGATTGATTGATTGATTTTTCAAGACAGGGTTTCTCTGTGTAACAGCCCTGTAGACCAGGCTGGCTTCAGATTCACAGAGATCCGCCTGCCTCTGCCTCCTGAGTGCTGGGATTAAAGGCGTGCGNCANCACCACTTGGCTGATGTTAATGATTTATGAAGACAGGGTTTCACTATACAGCCACACTAGCATTGAACTTGTAGTTCTCTTGCCTCAGCTAGGATTAAAGGTATGTGCTGTCACTCTTGTCTGGCTTTTTAAATAGATATCACATTTCAGTACACATTTCTTTTTCAGTTTAAGAAAATTGTACTNCAGCATTCAAAATGATTTCCAAATTAGCCCAGACTCATCCTATGNTGGTTTCATATAGTTTGAGAACCGTTTTCACATCATACATGTCTTAGTTACTTTTCTATTGTTATGCTATGACTATGATAACTTACAAAATAAAGCATTTAATTTGGGGCTTATGATCCCAAAGCGTTAGTGTCCATGATCATTATGGTGGGGAGCATGGCAGCAGGCAGGCTGGCAGGTATGAGGCTGGAACAGTAGCTGAGAACTTTCTTTTGATCCGCAAACATGAGGCAGAGAAAGAGAAAGTTACCTGGGAATGGTGTGTGATTTGGAAACCTCAAAGCCCACCCGCAGTGACACATCCCCTCCAACAAGACCACACCTTCTAATCCTTCCTAAATAGTCCACCAGCTGGGGACCAGATATTCAAACATATGCCCCTATAAGGCCCATTCTCATCCAAACAACCATAACACTCAATATAAATAAATGAGATATATTGCTCATGGTCTCAAAGCTCAGTCACAGCAAGGACTGAAAGATACCTATGGTACTGCCAAAGCACATACTGGCCACCACTACAAAATCCAGCCCTCTACTTATTCTCTTTCCATCACTCTTTCCAAAACAAAGGCAAATTCCTTTAGGTGGGCTTTCATTCTTCCTCCTCAGGCTCACTAATTGATTTTTTAAATTAATTATTTAAAATTTTCATATGTCAGTNTATTATAGTTTGAGCCTATGCCTTATCATATCACCTTACCCTCCCTTTACTCACCTTTTCTCATCATCCCCTTTGTCCTCAGACAGTTGCACTTCTGCTTTCATGTCTTATGTACATACNTGATTTTATGTATCTATATAATGTCTGTGAACCACAAAGGAGAGAACACATGTANGAGATTTGTCCTTCTGAGACTGACTTAATTAACTTAATATGAATCATCTCCTGTTGTACTTGCCGTCCTGAGAATAGCATGATGTCATTCTGTTTTATGGCCAAAACAAACCCCATTGAGTATATAAAACACATTTTCTTTATCCATTCCTCTGTTGCTGGGCACCTAGGCTGGTTCTATAACTAGCCATTATGAACAGCATTCTGTGCTTTGTGGACATGGGGTCCTTGGGTAAATACCCAAGAGTGGTATAAAGGGTCATACAGNAGATCTAGTGTTAGCTTTTTGAGAAACCACCATCCTGATTACCATAGAGGATGGGATAGTTTACATATTCCCACCAGAAGTGCATAGTGTATAATGGTTCCTTTTTGTCCATATCCTTGCCAGAATTGATTGTTTATTTTTAATTTAATTACATTTATCCATTTAGTGTGTGTGTGTGTGTGTGTGTGTGTGTGTGTGTGTGTGAGAGAGAGAGAGATTGACTGTGCACTCACCATAGCATGCATTTGAAGGTCAAAGGATAACTTGCCAGAGTCAGTTATATGTAATTCTTTCCACCATGTGGGTCCGTGGGATGGAACTCATGTTGTCAGGGTTGGTGGCAGCTGTCTCCCACAATCCAGTCCACTTATTGTTTTCTTAAGGACTTGTTCTGTCTAGGATGAGATGTGAATCTCAGTGTAGTGGAATGGTTTTGATTTGCATTTCTCTAATGACTAACAAGGTTGAAAAATTTTCATGTTTATCGTCCCTCATTAACTGATTTTTTCTTGTGGGGCATGTGAATGCTGTGCCTTTGAGTATTTTAAAGCCACTGCTGAGGAAGTTTAGGAAGTGTCTTTATCTCAGGTCCCTTTGTAACAACAACCAAATGTCTGTTTTCACTGCAAGGGACTCTTATATTCTGACCATATTCTCTTATTGAATCTGAAAAATAGCCATCTTTTCATTCACAGAAGAATTTTCCCCAGATAAACTTGGATAGGCACTTGATCAAGAGTCCCCAATATTCCTGATATCCAAGATCATATTTAGTCCTTCCTTTGGCTTCCTTCATCAATCTGGTGGACAGTTGAAGCCTATGTAGGTTAATCTTGACTTAGGGCCTTGAGAACATGCCTACTGAACAAACTGACTTTAGGTTGACAATCACAGCTCTCTGGATTTAATCATTTTTGTAAAAACCTATAATGGGGCGAGAATGCCCCTATTGGATACCACAGCTAATACATAAAAAGCCTGGAATGGGTCACTTCTTTTGGTGTCATTTGCAAGTGAGGTCCCATAAACTCCCAGACATTAGAGGCTAGTGCCAATGTTCTTGTTCACCCTTCAGAACTTGATGGTAAGACTCTGTAGCTGAAGACACTACTTATANGAGTCATAGAACATGGGCAAGTCAAGTTGATACTGATCTAGAATCTTTATCGCTACTGGCTAGCTTTCACAGTGTAGGTAGGTGCTTTCTACAAAATCTAAGGAGTAAAGTAATCACCAGTCTTACCCAACTGTAAAACCCTGCAAGCTATAATCATCACTTGCCTGGAAAGATATGCCCACTATTGCAACAGTGGCATTAATGTCACGGAAGTAACCATCTTCTGATTAGATGTAAGTCCTGTTCTATAAGATAAACCCATACCTGGTACCATTATTTCACCAAGATCCTACTGCTAGACAAGTTATAGGTCCTAAAAGCATCTGCTACTATTATTCTGTTAAATGGTCATAGTATTAAATAGACTTTTAATAATGTGTTGTTATCCTATGTANCAATGCATCTGTTGGCCCTCATCAGAGAAGTTTCTATTTCCAGTACGGTAACATGGAGACCCACAACTGGTTAAGGTGCAGAGAATAAATGACTAAGGAGCATTCAGTCCTGAATGGGACATCTATATCATACCCCCTCTTCCCAATGGAGCACTCAGTCCTATATGGGACATCTATATCATACCCCTCCTACCGTTGGAGCACTCAGTCCTATATGGAATATCTGTAACATACCCCTCCTCCCAAGGTTCAGGGAGCATTACAGAAGAGGGGGTGGTGAGAATGTAAGAGCCAGATGTGGTAGATGATTACAAGGAATGCATATCTTCGGGACACAACAAAGAAGCTGCAATATGACCTCATAACAGTTACGTCTCAATACATAAGACCTATGCAAGCTCATATTAGATCAAATCCAAGTAAAGAGAGGTGGGGTAGGCCAAGGAGATTTTGGCAATTTATAACTTCTAGGGGAAGGAGAGTTGGTTTTCTATAAGAATGTAGCTCCTGGTATATTGATGATGCTCCATTNGAAGGCCACATATCCAAGAACATGTTGGCAGTACAAATTGGAGTTGATGGACTGAGAAATGAGAGATAGAGACAGACAGATAGATAGATAGATAGATAGATAGATAGATAGATAGATAGATAGATAGATAGATAGAACGAACATGAAGTTGGGTGGGTAGGGAATGGGATGGATCTGGGGGGAGACGGGAAAGGGAATAAATTTGATCAAAATACATTGTATAAGATTCTCAAAGAACCAATCTTTTATAAATTAAAGTATTTTTAAAGTAAAATAAATAAATAGAAATAGAAATGGGAACATATATTTCTAGCCAGGTGTTTAGTGGTAGGGGGTGTAAAGATGGCTCAATCTTTACAGGGATTGTGTGCAAGCATGGGGACCTGCTTTCCAATCCCTAGCAGTCACACAAAAGCCAGATCTAGTAGCATGCATATGTAACTCCAGTACTGGCAACAGCAGAGGCACATGGATGCCTAAAACTCACTTTCCAGCCAAACCAGATGAATGAATGAGCTTCAGGTTCAGTGAGAAACTATCTCCAAAGTCAGATGGGGGCAGCTGAAAAACAGACCTAACATTGACCTCTGNCTTCCGAATACACACTTGTGCACACATGTGCATGCATACCTACAGCTACATGTACACACACAAAATCACAAACACAGAGAAAACACAAACATAGACACACATCCCATACAAATGAGGGCTGAGGTGCCTGCCCCAAGATNCAGCGCTAACAGTTACTATTGAGAATTTAGAACAGTACAGAGCACCTAAGATCATGCTTGCTCTCATGTTAGCACTCAATCNCAGAAAACTTCTCTAAGGTTGGTGGTGATATTGACAAGAGCTTTCNGATGAGGAGACTGGTGAGGAGATCCAGTGGTTCCCCAAACAGGACATATAGTAGAGGTACCCTAGTTCCTAATCAGGACTGCCNATGTGGTTTGAGTTTATCTATGCTACTGGGTAAGCCTTGTAATTTTAGGAAGGTCTTAATGACTCTCACAGATTACTTATATACTTACTAATTTTTGCAGGCCTGGGGATTAAAGCCATGGCTTGGACATAGTAGGCAAGTACTCCACCACTGAGCTCTATTCCAGTCCTTAGAATTATTTGTATTACATGTGACCAAAGCTCTTGGCACTCGGGACTGTAGGTTTAGTTACTGTGTGGCCCAGCATTTTAATTCTTTGCTAAAAAAAAAATTAAGATGAATGAAATGATTCTGGGACCTTTCTAGGATCCATGAACACTCAGAAAGCCTAAGAAATGTATATCCTTAGATGCAATTTACCTGCCTGCATTTGACCTCCAGACAAAGGGAAATTGGTTTAAATTGTACCTGAAGGATTTGGGGTNCTCAAGAGAATGTTTTCCTGGTAGTAAGGTGGTGAAAGTCTAACAGGGAGCTTTGAAATCTCCTTACCCAGAGCTCTGGAAGAAGCAGGTCNGCCTCTAAGCATTGTAACTAGCAGTGGGCTCTGCCTGCCCAGAGGCTCTGCACAAAGCANGTTATAGATTTCTTGCAGCCNAATGGTCCTACTTCTCAGTGATGTTAACTCCANAGTAACTGTTCAGATTTATAGTCCTAGTTGAATAATTATCCTCAGCACCAAGCTGTGAGACGCATGTTCAAAAGGGAAGAAGACATATCTTCTCTTCATGGGCAAAGGTGGGTGTGTGAAGTGCAGGACACTTTCAGGGCTGCAAGGAAGGATGCATGGGGTGGGGTCAGCTTTGACCTGAGGCTCAGCTGTGAGCTACCTTGGGTTTTCCTAAGGCTCTGCAGCCAAGCCCCTCAACCCCCAATTTTTCTGGCTCTTCGCTCCAGGAAACCTGTTTGCTTCTGAGCAAGAATTTCTCATCCTCTTGTGGTCTCCTCCTGTCTCCCCTTCCTCCCTTCCCCATTCCAGTCCCCTCAGCTGCGGATGGCCCATGGTGGCTTAAGGTGCGACAGATATCAGTTCACACTGGAGTACTCCCAAGGCCTTTATTGTACAATCTAGGGGCTTGATCTTGCTGGAAAGGGTCACAGACACTCGGCTTTTCGGTGGAATGNTTGCTTTCACATTGCTTAAGAGAAGAGAGAAGAGGACTTCTCATCTGAGTGAGCAAATGCAACCTGACCTTCAAGGGAAAAGAACAGAGCTATATCTGGGACTAGTTACAAAACCATGGCAGCATGGTGGGGAGCTGATGCACCCCTCTAGTCCACTTGTCCAAGGAGCCCAGGCAAAAGATGGCTTGAATCCAGAAATTTAGGGTTAGCTTGGCAACATAGCAAGACACCCATCTCTTATGGAAAGGTGTCTAACTTACCAATCATTTATCCATCCTTTATCTATATGCAAACACACTCATATATATGTACATGTATGAATACACATATAGGAAAATGATTTATAAGTTAACCCTTCTAATAATCCTGAAAATTTTACATATATCTAAGGATAACCAGGTCATTCTGAAGCAGACAGAAAGAGTCTCAGGAGAAGGAAGTATTAAGAAAGACATACAAGTCAACTCACTCCAGAAAATTGTGTTCAGTTAGTGGCAGCAACTAGCTAATATTTTCTAATAAACTCACGTAAGTGACCTATGGCTGACCCAGGGAAGGCTCCCCTTACTGCTACTGCCATCTAATTTACAGGCACAGAAACAAGCCTTCAGCCTGGTGTCCCCACAAGTTGGAGAGGGAGTTCACAATCTGCGGGGTGCCACTAAACCTGTCTGTGTGGGCTCACTTTTAAAGGGAGGTCAGCAGTCTTGTTTCCCTGTGCAGTGTGCAGCGCTTGCCATCTTAGGGCACTTTCTTNTTTNCCATCCTGTGTTTTTGCAGTCTTACTTTTATTAATTTCTTGATCCACTTTCCAAATTTTCCTAATCCTGGATTCATAACTGATATATATTGGCTCACAGATAGGGACTTTGGGAAGTAAATTTAATACAGCTTGGATTCCAAACCAGGCTCCTTTGTCTGAACATCCTTTAGCTCGGGTCATAGAGAGGCTGCGACTGGAAGTTTGTGCTCTGCAGAACACCTAAAGAACAAATACCACATATNATAGAAATGTGTGTGTTCATGCTTGTTTGTGTGTATGTATACGCATGTGCACATGTGGGCACAGGNGGAGGTCAGAGGACAACATTACNTGTTGTTCCTCAGGTGTGTTTTTATGAAATAGTCTCTCATTGATCTGGAACTCACAAANTGGGCTAAGCTGTCTGGCCAGTCAGCCCCATGGATCTGGCTGCCTCTGTCTCCCTAGTGCTGAGATTACAAGTGTCTACCACGGCAGTGTGCTTTTGAACTTGAGTTCTGCTGTTTGAACTCATGACCTTGTGCTTGTTAGGTGAGTACTTTACCAACTTAGTTATCTCCTCGGCCTCAGACATATATTTTTGAAATAAACTAGTCAACAAGTTTCTTCTCACTACAGCTACAATGGTATTTTGCTTTGATGTAATTCTAATTATTTTCATACAGAACTCTCTGGAAATTCTAAGCAGCGCNCATAAGCAAACTTGCATTGNTTCCTCATATATTTAAGGGAGGTGATACAGTTGCTTAAAACAAGACACATGTAGAGCATTTNTAAAGTCTAAATAATAGCATTTAAATGTTCTCTTTACCGTTTCATCACAGTGCTGCCCATGAGCCCTCTGTGTAGCTAACGCATAATAATCTAGACATCGACTNNTATAAATGGCCCTCTTCCTGGAAATCACTTTCTCTCCTAATGAAGAAGGCTGAAGAAAGAAGTAGAAGGCNCCATGCTCATTATTGCAGATATATTGTATTGTTTTTAAATAATTTTAAATAATTGTTGCCCCAATTCCTTCTACAAGAAAGTCTTCCCAAAATCAATAGCACTGAGCTAGCTCAGGTGACCAGCCTGTGAGAAAGGGACACTCCAAAGGGCAATTTGCTAATAGAGCAAAGGACCTGAAGAGGACAGGACAAAGGGCAGGGAGTGAGTTGTAGGCACNGAGTACAGCTGGGTGTGCTGCAGTGATGGTACAGATGGTAAAGGGATGCTGTGCCAGCTTGCGTGAGTACCTGTGCTCNGTCCACAGCATCCTCGTAAAAAGTCAGGTGTGTTCATCTGCAACCCCAGAGCTGGAAGAGTGGAGACAGGGGCTGCCTCCTGTCAGTCANCATAGCCTACTAGGAGAGTTTCAACCCAGGTAGAGATCCTGACTGAAAAAAACAAGGTGAGGAACAACATCCAAGGATCTCTTCTGTCTTTCCCATGCATGTCAAACACTCACACGTGCCCANAGACACATAAAAACAAATGAAAGAAAGAAAGGGGAGTGGATTTTCAGGCTCTGTGACAGGAAATGGAGCCAGGCCTNGACCATGTTTGCTCTGAATCCTTTCGGTGCCCTCCATCCACTCTGATGAGTGCTCGTTAACNAGTTCCCCTGACTTCCCAGCCTCCAGTAGACTTCTGTGCCTCTCATCATAGATTAAGGAGCTCCTGGCTCTATATGAAGTTCCCAAACCTGCTGGGATTTCTCTGACTTGGACAAAGATGAACAGAGAGACAGGGGGTGGGGTAGGGAGTTCAAATATTGATCTTAAAAATCAAGCTCTTTGTAATGATCCCTCAGATGGCCATCCCAAGTCCCAGGACATGAGGGAGCTTGGCCAGCACCAGGCAAAGATCACAAATGATATGTGAGCCTAACTTCCATCATTTTGGAGCTGTCTATGCTTTGTTGGTTTAAAACTATTTTTAATTAAAATATTTAGAGGTGGTTAAATGTATCCATGAGTAAAATGCTTGCTTTGCAAGCATGAAAATCTGAGGTTGATCTGCGGAACTGAGGTAAAAATTGGCATGGAGGCATGTCCGTGATCTTAGTGCTAGAGAGATGAAGATGGGCAGATACCAGGGACCTTCGGTCAGCCAGTTAGCCTTCTTAAAGAGATCCAAAGCAATAAAAAATCCTATCCCAGAAAACAAAGTGGATAGTCCCTAAGAAATGACACACGGGCTTTCCCCTGACCTCCACAAACAAGCACACGTGGGCAGCTGCACACACACACACACACACACACACACACACACACACACACACGCATGCACGGACAAATATACACAGTTTATTTTGAATACTTTAAGAATACTGATCATGGGATTTAGCAAATTTTGATTTTCAACAGATTCTTGATTTCTTCCCAGGAATGTGGGGATAGAGTTTGAGAAGTAGGAACACTTTTTGAGTTGCCCACAGGAAAATGACATTCTACCTACATGACATACTTTTAGTGCTGATTGATTCTTATTTGTTTGGAATACTTATGCACTCATAATAATCCTGTTCGGAAATACTTAGCTAGGTCACCAAAGTTCTCCTGTCAATAAGGCTAAAAAGATTTTTATTGTGATTAGTTTTTTTAAACAAACTTAAGTAAAATGTTTCAGTTGTCTGGAAGAATTTTACTTCATGTAAGATGTATCTGAGACATAAAACAGATAAATTCATTCAATCTCTGAGCCCACCCATCATTGAGAGATCATTAAATTTTTCCATTCATGGAGGACAGCATCATGGCTTAGCCCTGATTAGAGACAGGTGATCCAGTTGATCAGTCCCATCCACTTTTTCTAGGGATGTGATTTGATAAAATGTATTAACTTCAATATCACTTACTTTGATTTGCGACAGAACTTAGCTTTGGTTTTAACAATTGGATAAGTTTTTATAGGAACAGTTTGGGAAAATCGAAATAGATCTTGATGTTTGATGTTCACAGGCCACTTAAAGAGCATAAGAAGTTAAATGTAGCATACAGGGATGGTTCAGATATCACTGCTCTGTAGCAAAGCATTCTTTAGATTTCTAGAAGTTTGGCTGTGACAGAGAGAGGAAAGAGAAAGAGGAGAGATGTTTTATAATTTCTGATGATTATCGTGGAATTCAATGATG
>LZPO01097135.1:57224-67513 GCA_001675575.1 Neotoma lepida | reverse complement strand
AAGCCCACAAAGCAGCTTTATGTCCTGTCAGCAGTGGGAAGCCTAGCAAGTCATAACAGCAGTCCTGCTGGCAGACAAGCCTGTTCTTACCTGGGTCTTCTCCACGGAAGCGGGGAGCAAATGCAATTGACTATGGTTGTGGAAAACGTGAGGATAGAATCTCAGCCCAACTGAGCATGAAGCAGCTGTTGGATGCACAGAGAGCCAGGTCTGGTTCTGCCTTGTTTCCAGTGTCTTAGTCACCTGGTATGACGTCATAGTTATATACTGTGAGCGTAGAGATGCAGTGTTAAAGGGGTCAGTGTTANATTGGTACACAGTGACTGTGGAGCAGCACTCTGATGCAGGCCTCCAGTGGGTGTGGTTTTGTCAAGGACTAATTGAATGATTATGAGCCACCATGTGAGTGCTGAGAACTGAACCCAAGTCCTCCGCAAGAGCAGCAAGTGCTCGGTTCCACTCAGCCATTTCTCTAGTTCNTGAAAAGTGTTCTTAAAGACATACTTCCTGTTGCTTTGTCTTTCTTTTTATATGAAAATGAATTATTTCCTCACAGTGGGCATTTGAATCAATTTGTAATTATATATATATACCCTTGCAATGGATTTGAGGAAAATGACCTAATTATAGATCAAACAGGTGGTCTCTGGCCATCCTTGATTTCAGCTTTGGTCAGTGGATGGCTTTGTCTTGCCTCATAGCAGACCCAGCATCTTTGGACACAGCCCACAGCACAAGGTCAAAACCTGCACAAGTGATGTGGACTCAAAAGTGTATAGAAACAGGTATGATGCTACTCACCTACAATTCCAGCACTCTGGAGGTGAAGGCAGGAGGATCCCAAGTTTAAGGTCATCCGTAGCTGTGTTTGAGGCCAGCCTGGACTTCGTGAGACCCTATCTCAAAATACAACAACAATAACAAAGCCCAGTTAAAACTACACTTTAAAGGTGTGACGTGATCTCCCCTGTCCCATGCTGACATAGGCAGGAACTATGACCATCAAGGGAGAGAAAATGATCAGAGGACTTACTGCTGTCTCCATATTTAGCTAGGTTCTAATTAGTTACAATTAAGATGTCGGGCATGCAACTATGTACTGCCATGCTTGGCTTTTTATGTGGTCTGTGGGCTCTAACTCGGGTCCTCCTGCCTGTGAGGCAAGCGCTTTACGGCCTGAGCCATCTGCGCACCCCTCTTGTTCCATACATCATGGAATTATTCCATGTGTCAGAGGGCAGCCTGTTTTTCAGTGGTCATTATTTGATGTTCTTGTTGGCAGTTTCTGTAGACAAAAGGCAGCCTTTGTGCAATCACAAACATTTTAGTGAGCAGGAATGGTCTGAAAAAGGTTTGTCTACATCTTGCCTTCATGCAGTCTTAGTTCTTTCTCAGTACGTGTATCACAATCTCCCGGTTTGAAATCACAAGGTCTTCCATTCTTTAAAAAGTCTCAGTAAGTTAAATACAAGCAGGACTGATGCCATTGTCCCCTCATTGTCCTTGGATGTCCTGCTTCCTGCTTTGAATTTTGCATATTCCAAGCAGTAGAGGTAGAGAAAGGGGAGAAGAGCCCCTCCTTAGTCAAGGAGAACCAGAGTTTCTGTGGACTGGCTTTATTGGCTAATCTGGCCCACTGCTTAGTTTTACAAATAAAGTTTTACTGAACACAGCACTCCTGTTTGCTAGCCAGTCGTCAACAGCTGTTCTCCTGCACCCATGGCAGGAGAGTTGCTATAGAGACTCCCAGATGCCAAAGCCTGAGGTAGTCATTGCATGGCCCTTGGCAGAAGACATCACTGCGTCGACACACGGAGCAGACAGCCAGCTGAGCTCATCATCAGCTGCAGGGCACAGCTCAGTTCACATTGCATCCTAGATTTGTGCAACACTGAGATACTAACTTCTGAGGTCACTACTGTGGCTTCACGTTACAGCTGAGAGATGGCGTTAACCAAATGTCCTGAACTGTGAGGGTTTTTTTTTTTAATACTTTTTCCTGAAGTCGTTCTAGAGTNGACATAATTCACCTTCACATGTTTTTCATCTTAGTTGCACATTGTAATTTACGATACATGTTACTGGTTGTTGAAAACTCAACTGTTCACTCTGGTTGACTGCTGTTGTCTGGTTTTATGCTCCCGCAGTTGCAGATGTTTGAGGGACTGGGGATAAGGGAATTTTGGCAGTGTTTTGATCCTACTTCATTTTTTTCTCCCCTCAATGTGTTTTTGTTTAGAAAAACTAAAAGTACGGCCATTTTCAACTTCCTACAAGAATGGCTTGAATCTTTACTTCCTTTTAGAAGCTTGTATATATCATGCAATGTTATACTTTAATAGTACAAAAAGCACTAATGAAGACTAATCGACAGATTCTCAAATTTTACTGAGTGCCATTGATAAAAATAGGTCTGGCTGATTTCCCCACTACCGCTGACTTGAGGGGTGGTAGGCAAAGGCAAAGTATCTTTGGGTTTAGCTGTTATAGCTTTATATTATAATTTTAAAGAATNGGACCACTATAAATGAAGCAGAATTATAGTTATCTTGCAATGCATGGGAGAAATGTTAAGATTCAAGTAGCAATTGTGAGTATAACAAAATGGAGTACGCCTAATGTATGAAAGAGCAATTAAAACCAAGCACGGATTGAATGACCTGAGTGAGGCGGCAAAGATCGGGGTGGGTGTTTCAGAAACCAAACCTGTAAAAGCCTATGTGTCCATACAATATTATAAGTATTTCCTGTGTCAGATGTCTGGCTGAGAGACGGGGCACCNAACTCAGTCTTGAAGAGGAGCTCACCTCCAAAGGAAAAAATAGTGATCTAAATCTTAATAGGAGAAGCATAGATTTTGTTTTCACGGTCACACTGTAAAATGAATGTTCAGGGAGGTTTAAGCATGGGCTAGCCAGTGGTGTGAATCCAGAGAGCAGAAATACTCCATCAGAGGCTCTGCAAGCAGCCTCCCCAGGTCACGGTCTCACTCCACCGCAGAGAGGCTGCATTAGATGGCCTTCTGTGAATCAGTTTTCCCCTCCCTTTTGACTTAATAGCTGTAATGTGTTCATTATGCATTGCTCTGACTGGTACGTATCCAATAGAAAGTCTCGAGTAACCATATTAGCTGCTTCTCCAGTATATAAATCACAGGACAANTCACCTGGGTAGGACACATGGCACTGGGCACATGGGTTATTTTTAAACACTGTGAATGACCTAAATAATGATTGTAGAAAGATGTAAGAAAGGGTCTGCGGACACATTTCAGTGGGTGAAGCACTTGCTATACAAGTTCAGATCCCCAGACCCATGTCAGGCCAGATGTGGCAGTGCCAGTCTGCAATCCCAGTAATCCTTCAGGAAGAAGGAAGAGGGAGACAGATATCTAGCTCCTTCATGTCCCCAGTCAGCCAGCCTAACTCCTAGAGTTGTAGGCCACTGAGACACCTAGTCTCAGAAGACAAAGTGGATGGCTACACCTGAGATTATCCTCTGACCTCCACACTCAGAGGCACATACCTGCACACACATGTGCAAACATGTGCACACACACACACATACACACACACACACGGGGAAAAGCAAAACAAAAAAGAACAGTCTGAGCAGCATAAGACACATGGGCGGTATCCCTCAAATACTTGGTTTTAAGGAAACCTAGTTTTACCAGGCCCCAAGGAACATTTAATTCCTATGATAATATGAGAATAATAATAAGTTTGAAGGCTTCAAAAGGTTTGACACTTGGGAACCTTACAAGATGGTACCGGAAGGCAAACCACACACTCTCACCACATATGAGTGAGATGAAACGTGGCTATAGAACACATCAGATAACTTGTTTAAGAACTAAGGTAGTGGCNGGATCAGTGGGAGGCTGACAGCAGGACCCACCATAGTAGGAGACAAGATATTCCCACGGCTCCTATTTCTAGACTGGGGAACACTTGTTTTTAAAGATTTACTTTTAATTTTAATTGAGTGTTGGGNGGTGCATCTGAATGTAAGTTCTTGTAGGAATTAGAGGCATTGTATACCCTGGAAGTGGATGCTAGGAACCCAACTCTGGTCCTCTAAAAGAGAGGGAATTGCTCTAAACCACTGAGCCATCTCTACAGCCCTTGAGGGACATTTGTCAAGAGTTCTTTCTTATATGAAACTTATTGCATACTTCAAATCTTATCTTANCTGAAGTTACCAGAGAAAAATGGAGAAAGATTCTACATCACAGAGTTTCCTTTCCAAGAATGTGAGACTCAATAAACACTGGGAGACACACTAACAGGATGCCTCATGTCAGTGAGATGGAAAAGCAATGCCTAGATATGGATACAGTGACACGTGAGAGCAAAAGTTCCTCACTACAACTGTGAAAATAAGAAAGAGAAATGGGCATGCTGGCATCGCTCATAATCCCAGTGTTTGGTAGGTGAGAGACAAACAGGAGGATCAGGAGTTCAAGGCCAGCCTGTATTAAACAGCCTGTAATAGATAGATAGATAGATAGATAGATAGATAGATAGATAGATAGATAGATAGATGAATAAATCAAGTCTACAATAAACTAGGTACACTAGTGCGATGTTGTATCAAAACCTGAAAGAGATACCAATCACAGGACATCCGAATAATGATAAGAACAAGACAAAGGACCAAGGTCATCTTTGCTGATGGACAGTGGCCTGAACATTCTCATAAGGACAACAGAGAATGAAANGAAACAGGATCCTTCACTTAGTTGTGGAGTTGCATTGTTTATTGCCTTTTCAATATAATAGCACACCTATTCTCAAAATCATTTGAACTGGAAGTAGAAATAGATGACTCTTTATGCATTGATGATACCCAGCATTAGGAGCNTTCATATCCCAGCCAGTAAACACGGTATAAAACAACCACAGTTTCCACNCAGCAATCTGAACATTTTCAGGGATAAACTTAATAAAGGTATTGAATTTATAGCGTGTAATCAGAAAGCAATTCTGGGACCAGAGGATGAGAACTCAGCAGCCCTGGGTGGAAGCTGGAGAGGCTTCTCTACAGTGGGATTTTCTTTTTCCCACTGTAAGAAAAACAAAATAGAANAAATTTTCATATGTGGAAAAAAAGAAANAGTAAAAGGAAAGAACCAAATAAAAGAAGTGGCACAGGAATGTATTTTCCTAGGCCATGAAAGTAAAGAGCCTACCAAGCATAAATTTGTCAAAATTAACCTATCAGTGTAAACCAATTCTAGTAATCTAAGGGACTTTAATTTTTGATAAAATTATTCATATTTTTTGAGGAATGAATATGAATGAATAGCTATGAAAATTTGCAAAAGAAATAAGAGCCAGTAAAATGAAGCACATTATGAATCTCCAACAGTTAAACAGCATGTCTTAAACCAGTCCCATTCCTAGAATCCACATATAAAAGCCAGGCATGGTGGTTCACACTTCCAATCCCAGCAATGGGGTGAATGAAGCAGGCAGTTCCCTGGGGCATGATGGCCAGCCAGCCTAGCCAACTATGGAGCTTAAGGTCCAATAACAGACTGGTCTCAAAAAAAGAAGGTGGACAGCCCTTGAGAATGCCACCCAGGGTTGACCTCTGGCCTCTATAGGTGTATGCATGCACACACACACACACACACACACACACACACACACACACACACACACCTCACACAGAGGAAATTAAGATTGACAGCAACCAAAAGCCTCCAGTAAGTGTAGAAGAGAAAAAAGCAAGGGGTTCAGAATGGCANACAACTAATGTAAACAGTTTTGGAAAGCAAAGAACAAACTTAGGAAAAACAAATTCCAGTTTGTATGATTAACAAATGAGGAATCAGACAAGACACAGTCTTCTTCAAGCTGAGAAAAAGTAGAATACCATCACGAAAAATATTTTTTCCCATCTCATTGTCAGAGGCTAAAATGGATATCACTGACATAGGAGGATCAGGTGACAGACATACTTCCTCTGTAAACTGATCAAAGCTTTGTGAAGAGCAGCTTAAAGTTTCGTGGCAAGTCTTTAATCCAGACATTCCTTCTGCAGGAACTTCTCTTCTGGAAAATCCCCCAACATCTCACATGTGCAAACATGTATTGTAGCATTTACTACTTTTTCACAGATTTCTGATGGAATGAAGACAGACAGCAAATAACAATGAGAAATCTAAGTGTTCATAAAGTAGTTTGGTAAACAACTCTCACCCTGTGTCCATGCAATGACCAAGTCCACAGTCAATGGATGGAGAATGGCATGGGGATTACAGAACAGAGTGCCCGCATGATCCCTGTTTATATGGAAGTGGAATAGCTCGTGCACACATGTTGTGAACATTCTCTTGTNTAATGTTATGTACACATTACAGGGNGGGCACTAAGTCCCCATTCGCATGTTGAGACCCTAACTTCAGTAGCACATAATGCAACTGTGTTTAATAGCAGAGCCCAACACATAACTGAGTTTGAATGAGGCCTTGANGATGGTGAGTAGCAGAAGTCTGACACTGGGACTTTGGTTTTGTGCTCATTTGAGTGTGANCCTGTTTCTCCCCTCTTAGAGCAAGAAAACTTAATTTTTTTTTATTTCACAGAAGCCCATAGTTAAGAGACATTGGGTATTTTAGAGAAGTTTTGAACCTTGAAGAAGACCTGATGTTTTAAAGAACCCAAGCATTTAAAGTGTGTTTAATTTTTTAATGACTGTGAGTTTTAAAAATTGGAGTGTTTTATATTGCCTTATTAATATTAACATGGCATTATAGGGACAAGAAAGGAAAGGCTATGGCTTAACCGTTATGTGTTTGTGTGTCAAACTGAAAGGGGGTCAATTGTCTTTTGGATTTTGTTTTGTTTTCTTGTCAACTTGCTGGGAAGAGGAACCTCAGCTGAGAACATGCCTCTGTAGGGGATTTTCTTGATTAATGATTTGTGTGGGCAGACCCAGCACACAGGAGTGGTGACTTCCTTGGGCAGCTGGTCCTGAGTTGTGTAAGAAAGCATGGTGAGCAAGCTATAAGAGCAAGCCAGTAAGCAGCATTCCTCCATGGCTTCTGCCTCAGTCCCTGTCTCTAGGTTCCTGCCTCCAGTTCCTGCCTGACTTCTGCTAGCGATGGAGTTTGACCTGAGAGTTGTAAGCTGAAGTGAACTCTTTCTTCCCAAGTTGCTTTTGGTCATGATGTTTTGTCACTGCAATAGAAANCTAAGACAAACTCAATATCCATTGGATTCTTATTTCTTTGCTTTACAACCTACCATAGCACCTCACACATAAAAAAAGACAGAAAGATATTGATAAGGAGATTTACTAATATACTTTTTAAAGACTTATTTTTTAATTGTGTGTATATGAGGGACAGAGATGGTATATGCACCTGCTTTCAGGTGCCCTTGGAGTCTAGGAGAGGGTGTAGAGTCCCTTAGAGTTGAAGTTATAAGTGAATGTGAACTNTCTGCTGTGGGTTCTGGGAACCACAAGAGCAAATGCTCTTAACTGCTGAGCCACTCTCCAGCACAACTGTGGATTTAAACACTAGACTTGCGTAAAATGAGGAGTTGTGTGCAATGGCAAAGCAGACCTTCATGAGCTAAATAAAGGGTCGGGGTCTTTGCAAGTATTTGGGACCATGTTTTCACGGTGCCCCTTCCGTGGTGGAAGATCATTGTTTATTCTTAAGTGTGTGTACCTGCTTTTCTCTAAGAGTCTAGGCTCCTCTATTTAGGCTTGGCTGTCATGATCTACCTTTTTTCTGACTTTGCATTTTAGCCTAGGGAAGCAAAGGCTTACTCGAGTGGTCCCAAGAGCATGGCTCCTCTTCTGTTCTGAAGCTACGTGGCATATTGACAAGTGAGGAGGGCCAGGACATACAGAACCAGTGACAGACACTGATGGAGTTGTCTGAATTGCCCTGCAGGGGCCAGCCTCAGGTCCAAACAGGTCTTGTTAGATGTGTGGATATTCAAGGCTGCTTTCTAGAAACATTTGTCTAATCACCATGCAGACAGATGTGAGGCAGTTTTCCTCGGCCCTGAAGTCAGGGTCCTGAGATCACAGACCCATGCCTCACTCAGGCAGACATCTTTTATTAATGGTAACACTGAAATCCCGGCGCAGCTTTGGCAGCTTGGTTTGTAGAGAATTATTAGACTCTTTTCAGTTCTCCAGAAAAGTAAGATGGATGGCTGGTATTTTAAATAGTTGTGCGGGGCTGGGAAGATGTCTCAGTTAATAAAGTGCTTGCCTTGCATGCACAAAGACCTGAGTTCTATCCTCAGAGCTCACATGAAAATAAAAACAAAAAGCAAAAACAAAAAAACCAAACCAAAAAAAAAATAACAAACAAACAGATGTGATGGCATGCATCATTTTCATCTCAGTGCTGGGGAGGTGGATCACTGGACTTGGTGGCCTGCCTTGTTAAATTAGTGAGCTTCAGTGAGAAATCTTGGCTGAAAAACCAAGGTAGAGAACAAATGAGGAAGACACAGCATTGATCTCTGGCCTCCACAGACACATGCACCAGCATATACATGCACGCGCATCTATATGAACACACCACACACACACACACACACACACACACACACACACCTCACATACATAGATACACAAACTCACAAGGAGAAAGAGGGAGAAAATGAGGGGGAGAGAGAGGGAGGCAGGAAGGAAAAAGGAAAGTAACAGGGGACAGAGGAAGAAGGAAGGAGAGGAGGCTCCCGAGGCAAAGAACAGAGGTCTAGTGCCAACATTCATGTGAGTAAGACATGAGCTGAGAACACCAGTTCTGGTTATGCCCTCTGGTGACAGTGGCCCTGNCCAACATGGGATGACAATTTATGAGATCCTGAACCAGAACACTTAGCAACTTGCTTCCAAGTTAATGACTCACATAAAGCAAGTATGACACTATACACGTGTCCTGATAAAATTTCTAGGCTCAGGATAATGCGCCTAGACAATACTATGGGGTGAAGATTGGTCAAGAAACTTACTTATGACTCTAAAAGTCCATAATCTATTAAATATACTAAACAAAGGAGGAAAGATCAAAAAGAAAGGAAGCTATCCATGACATACTGAAACGTGGCTGAAGATGGGATGATGGAAAAGGAATCTGCCTCAAATTTAAAGGCTGTCAAAAGACCTTGGAAACTAGTATCATTCATGTCCTGTGAAATCTGCTCTTGTTAGTACATAATATTTTACATTTTAAAGGATCACTTTCTTTGCAAAGGCTGTTGATACTCANGTCCTTAGGTGAACAAATGTGTTCACACACTTGTTCAGTGTCACATCCCAGGAGCCAGTGAGTCAGCTAGATTTCTCCTGTTAGCAGCTCCCCTTCTGCTAACTGAGTGCCAAGTGTGGTCTAGTTCACACAGCAGCGTATTTTAAAAGCACTTTCCAGTGCACACAGCTGGCACTGCCTTAGTGACAACACTCATCATATACAGCATAGAATCTACACCCCCTTTGTCTGGACACTATATATCATTGTGATTATTTTTAAATAAGACCAAGAAAGCATCAGAATCAACAATTAAAGAATAATTTCTAACTTCCAATTTAACAACGTANTTGAACAGAGGGCACAAATGAAAACTGAAACCACTGAATAGCAGTTTTGGGGAAAGAAGACATTGGCAAGGTCTTAAGTGTTATTTATTAGGTGATTATTATTTTTAAGGTAAACATACCTTTATAAGTGAGATGTAGTAGACATTGGATTAGCCAGGCAGTTAAGTTTAGACACTGTGGAGGACACTAAGCTGTTTGTCTCCTGGTGTGATGTAATTAGACATATACAACAGCAACTGTGTAGCGTTTTGCCAAAAGTAATTAGGTTAAATATAATCACAAGGAAATCTTCAGAAAAATCTGTAATGTGGAATGTTCTATAAGAAGTCAGGCTTGAGGGACTGGAGAGATGGCTCAGTGGGTAAAGTACTTGCTGTGCAAACATGAGGACCTGAATACAGATCTCCAGCACCATAAATTTTATATATATATAAATATATATATTTAAATATATATATAAATATATGTATAAATATATATAAATAAATATATATATAAATATATATATATTTAAAGCCAGACTTGTTGGTGGCATATACCTGCAATCCCAGGAGTGGGAAATGGGGACAGAAGAATCCTCTCCTCTCAGCTTGTCTGGCCATCTATAGTAACTGAAATAGTGAGCTCAGGTTCAGTGAAAGACCTTGTCTCAAACAAATGATGAAATGGAGATGCTAGATGAAAATATCACTCTGTCCTCCATATGCCCC
>LZPO01097135.1:44730-56994 GCA_001675575.1 Neotoma lepida | reverse complement strand
GAGAAGGAAGAGAAGAGAGCAAGCAAGCATACTTGAGCTTCCCAGCAAGGTCAATACCAGAGCTATAAGCAGCTTGATTAGAACTTGGCTCACAGGAATAGAAAGGCACAAAACCCTTGGAGGAAAGCTGGAGGAACGTAAGCATAGACACAATATATGACACAGTTAATGTAGGTGGTTTTGGCTAGAATAATACATTGTTGTTTATTATGTTGCTCATCACATGAGATACACACTAAAATATTTAGGGTGATGGGTTATGATGTCTTTTCAAATGGCTCATCCAAATAGACATGTCAAGAGAAGAGGGAAGCAACTGTAGAGCATATGTAACCTGTCAGAGTTTACAGACACTCAGTTCATAATTCTTTTCACTTTCCCACAGACTCAAGAATCTTCAGCATTAAGAAGCTTATANTATACATGCAGAATACACACAATTATATGATACCAACTTGAAAAGCAGATGCCAGCAATCTGAAGGAAAATCTGTAGATGGTGGGGATGGCCTGTGTCACAAATCGCAAATGCATTTCATGGACAGGATTTGGTATCATGTGTAGAATCACAGACTTTTTTAAAGTGGGATCTCACTATGCTGCTGTGACTGACTTCAGTCTTCTGGCCAGTCTCCCAAGGAGTCAGGACCATCTACACCACACCCCCTGGCTATCATCAACTCCTTCCTAATGAGATTAGGAGGTGACACAATTTAGGGCTACTGTAACCAATTAGCCCTGTTTATGTTTTCACATGTATGTGTGCATTCAAAGAGTATATCAACTCATACTGAAAGGGATTTTAGTAGAAAAAATTAGCATAAAAGTACAGGAAAGCATTTCAATATTTAGTTCACAGGCTTTTTCCCTTAGTAATGTATAACATAATGCTGTATTTTACAGTTAACTGAAGCATAGATTAGATAATATTTTGTTAAATAACTGTAATATACAGTTCTTTTTAAATAGTATTGGTATTCAAAGTGAACTAATAAATATAGTACAACAATGGAGAATAATCTTATGTCAATGGAATGGGTGATATTAGCAAAATACATTAATGACATCAGTTGTCAAGTGTGATCAGATTATATGCCAAGAATCATCACCATCACATACAGTGGAAATTGTGTGCTTCTTATTGTCAATGAGGAAAAACTGTAAGCACAAAACAAATAAACAAAAAGGAAAGAAAACCATAATAAACATTAGTCTATCATTCCTTACATTTATCACCATACTGTGAATGTTTTAAAGCATACATATTAATGGACAGAATAGAGTAGCCCATCTCCTTGTGTATCATCCAACTTTGGCTACTGGTAATATCCCTAAGATTTGTTTAGCATCGATTTACTTCGAAATAGCCAAAGAACATGGCTTATGTAGACATGGTACAGAATCAGATTTGTTTTATGAGGGTGACCATATGAGTGTAAGCACATGAGTGGGGTGTGTGGGGTGTGTGGGGTGTGTGTGTGTGAGAGAGAGGGGGGAGGGAGAGGGAGAAAGAGAGAGAGAAAGAGAGAGACAAAGACAGAGAGAGAGACAAAGACAGAGACAGAGACAGAGAGATTGCATGACTGTACATACATAGAGACCAGAAGGAGTTGGATCCCTCAGATCTCAAGTTACAGCATTTGCAGTATTCCTGGCTTGTTACATGGGTGCTAGTATCTGAACTTGGGTCCTCATCATTGTGTGGCAAATGCTCTTGACTACTAAGAAATCTCTACAGCTATCACAGTCTTATTGAAGTTTCTTCTGGATTTAAGATTTTTAAATTTGATGGACACTGTATATGAGTTCACATTAGTATGCACACATATTCTTATTCATATGTATGATATAATCAATTGTCTATTGTTTCAATATTGAATATATGTATTAATTTTGTATACAGGTGTACACATACATCACATNGATATAAGTATATGCATATAGATATGTGAACATTTAGGTGTATGTGTGTGCTTGTACCTATATTCTCTGCTTCTTATGGTAATAAACTGAAGAATAGGGAAGACATTGACTTGGAGAGTACGAGAGTTAAGCTAAGCAGGAATATGATCATTCTAAGCTTTTATTCAGGAATTTCCTGAAACCAAAAGCAATGAAGGAGGTAATATATGTAACTGTGAAGAGCTTCTGTATTTCCCATGTAACTATGCTGATGTACATTCCCACAGCCATGTGAAACAGTTCTGTCTCTTTACATCCTTGCCAACACTTGTACTTGTTTGTTCTTTGGAAATTAGCTCTTCAAATGGCTCTGAAGTGGCATTTCATTCTGGTTCTGTTGTGAATGTTAGTGACAGTGGTGTTGGGTATCTTTTCATATAGCTGAGGACCATCCGCAGGTTTTCTTTTGAGAAATATCGGCTTCAGACATAATCATAGTTTTTACAATGTTGAATTTTTAATTAAAATAAAAATTTAATTTTATTTATGTGTACGTGCGTGTGTGTGCCTGTGTCGTGGGTGTGTGCATATGAGTACAGTGCATGGATCGGGGCAGAAGAGAGTGTCTGAGTCCCTTGAGTTGAAGTTACAGGTGGTTGTGAGCCACCCAACAAAGGCTCTTGAAACAGAATTTGGGTCCTTTGGAAGGGCAACAAGTACTCTAAATCTCATACCCATCTCTCTAGCCTCTTAACAATTTTTTTTTTAATTTTGACTTTTGATTCCTANGTTTTTGAGTTTCTTAGCAATTTTGGATATTATCCCCTTTCATAGTTAGCTTCAGTTATCAACTTGAACTATCTTGGAAGAGGGAATCAGTTGAAGAATTGCCTCCATTGGACTGGCTGTGGGCATATATGTGGGGCATCTTATTAACTGCTGATTAATGTAGGAAGACCCAGATCATTGTGGCTGGTACCATGTCAGGGTGGGTGGTCCTGGGGACCCAGATCATTGTGGCTGGTACCATCCCAGGGTGGGTGGTCCTGGGGGCCCAGATCATTGTGGCTGGTACCATCCCAGGGTGGGTGGTCCTGGGGGCCCAGATCATTGTGGCTGGTACCATCCCAGGGTGGGTGGTCCTGGGTTATATAAGGAGACAACATTTCTCCGTTGTCTTTGCTTCTGTTCCTGCCTTCAGGTTTCTGCCTTGAGTTCCTGACCTGACTTTCCTTGATGATGGAATGTAACCTACAAGCCAAATATACCCTTTCCTCCCAAGTTGCTTTTGCTCAGTTTTTATCACAGCAACAAAGAAGCAAATTAGGACAGACCTCTTTCTGATACGTGGTTGACAAACATTTTTTCCCGTTCCATACTACTTGCAGTCTCACTCAGGTATACAGCCTGAAAGTATAAAATTGGCATCTTGAAGAGACATTTACATCCTTAATGCATTATTCATNCTAGTCAATGCAAGGGAACATCTTAATGTCCATCAACAATGTGCTAGTCAAGAAAGCATGGCATGGGGCTGGGGAAGTGGTTCAGTCAGAAAAGTGCCTTCTGCACAATATGAGGACCCGAGTTTCATTCCCAGAACCTATGTGAAAAACTAACTATGGTGGCATGTGTTTCTAATCCCAGCACTGGAAAGGTAGAAGCCAGAGGTTCCCTGGGGCTTACTAGCCATACAGTATCGCCTAATTCACAAGTGCTAGGCTAGTAATGATCACTGTTTCAAGAAACAAGATGTGGGACTGTAAATCTGTTCAAAAAGCCACAGCTGGGGAAGGTCATAGATCCCAGGAAGGAACTCACTCCTGTTATTTATCTAAATTGACAAGGCACCGAACTGTAATTTAAGGATTTATGTCTGTGCCTATGGACAAAGGTTACTCTCATTCTTAATTAGAGAAGGNTCTTTCTCTTCAGTGAAAAGCAGTGGATGCAGACTTGAGGCTGTTCATAGTGCTTAGAAGAAGTGACAGCCTAGTGCTCGTAGTGCTAAGGTTGAGGGACATTTAAACTACTCCATCTAAGGTGGGGAGAGCAGAGAGGAACGAACGAAAGAACCCAAAGATAAGGAGAAAATGCTGGATTCAGAATGTCACACAGCCACAGCAAACATGATCTTACAGCAGCTGTAAGACCTGTTCTGATGGTCCTGCCCGAGACTGGGCCTGTCAACAGACTGTCATGGACTGATAGGCACTCATGAGACCCACCTCCTCCCCACTGAACTATTAGNCACTAATGGATTCTGGGGGAGGAAAGTCATCACCTTTAGCTGTACACCCAACAGTGAGCAGGCTCCAGGGGATCCTTCCAAACCTGTGGCCACACAGACATTCCTGACTAAAGTCAGTGGGTCACAAACAAGACAAAAAGGCAAGAATATGAGAAAAGGGACAGTAGGAATGAAGTGGCAGGGGTGGGGGGAGCAGTGAGGGGAAGATCGGAGATGGCAGGGNGNATGAGATTAAACAGAATGTACTATATACAGGCATGGAACTATCAAAGAACAAATGCAATCAATACAAAAGAAAAAGAAAGTAGATGGCTCCTGAGGAATGGTACCCAAGATTGAGTTCTAACCCCTATCTGCACCAACACATACANCTGCANCTGCATGCACGTGAACATGCCCACACATGCGCACACATACACGTGTTTTTTAAANGAAAAGAAAACATGACAAAATGGAACTTTTTATTTTTTCAACTTTGAAAAGAGAGAAACTTGTCTATTTGGAAAAACATGGCTGGGCTGAGTGAAATAAACCAGTCACAGAAAGACAAATGCTATGTGATCATAGTTACATGTGAAATATTTAAAAAAAAAAAGTGAAAACAGAATCTTAACTGCAGAACTGGAATAGCATTCACCAGGACCTGAGGTGCTGGGAGAGCTGTAGGTCAAATCATCCAAGGGGGTGAGTGACATCTAAGGGACAAGTTCTAGAGATTCAGTGTGCAAGCTAGTGACTTGAGTAAAGGAGACTGTCTCACACAGCTGAAATGTGGTAAGAGAGTCTCATATGTCCTCATGCATGCATGTAAAGAACTTAACCTTAGGACAGTATGGGTGTGTCAGACAGCTTGAATGCAGATTCCAGCCACAGAGTCCACATACATACACACGTCGCATGCTGGAAATAAATGCAAATTTTAATTTGCTAATGATGCCACGATAAGCCAAACANAAAGGACAATAAAAATGTTTAAGAGGAAAATTTCTGGTCAACAAAATGTTCCAATGATATATGTGAGCAATTCAAGTTTTTGTTAGTAGTTTCAATGCACAGCTGGACAAACATTTTCATTGCTGGGCACATGCCTATCTGCCACACATGTTCCTCTTCTACATGTTAGAGCCTGCCGACTTCAGCATTTTCCTGTCCTTCTCTCCCAAGTCTTACTGTATTTTCTTCTTATTCTGGCAGAGTTCCCATAAATTTAATCCTAGTTATCTGGATTTTTATCACAGGTAAATATAAGTCCATGTGTAAATGTACATATTTATATAAATGATATTTTCTTTTCTTCTTTCGGCTCGGCCAGTGCACCGTCATTGTGTGTAGCTAATGTGCACTCTTCTGTCTCCAAGGAGTTATTGATTTGGTTGTGGCTGGACCTTTCCCAATGCCAGTCAGATTGAAAAATGCTATTTTTATTCAGATTAAAGAATTTGGGATTCAACAAGTCAATAGCATATGGAGGATGTCAGGCCTGTTCCTACCCAGCACAGTGTTTTCAGAGACCCTGGGGTATGGGGGTAAACTTGTATGGATTATTCAAGTCTGACTGCGCAGCTCTCCATCTTAATTTCACTTAGTGTTAATAGCCATGTGGATGGTCTGGAGCAGAAAGTCAATTGAACTACAAAGGCTGCACTGCATCATTGATTTCCAGAAGCAGCCATAGTGCTTTGCAAGAAATAAAATATTGATTAAAACAAACTAAAGCGATTTTCTCTGCTTTCTTCATTTAGAGTTGTTTTATTTAACATTTGACTTTACTAGTTGGAGTTATGCAAAAATTATGAGAATATTTGAGACTAATTATCAGAGACTGATTTGATAGCTGTGTGTAAGAACCTACGAGACTTTTATTATTGTTTCAAGAAATGATTTTTCCTAAATACTCAGCATTTTACTGGTAGCCTGGACAGAAATCATTTCACTATTTGATATTAATTTGGCTCTGGAGGAGAGTGGGGTTGTGTNAAGGTTACAACGAAAACGATTTNAAAAAAAAATCGCATGGAATCATTTACAAATGACAATTTTCTTGACAGGTTCAGAATGTAAGAAACTGGTCATTAACACTGTTTCCCATAACAGCGACTCANAGCTAGAAAACACACGGCCTTAACGCTAAATGGAAATGCTGAAAATAAGCAGGCATTACCAAAGTAATTCCAAGGATTTCAGAGAAGTTGAACCAGAGTAAGGAACCCGAGTCACTTCAGAAATGATGGTTTCCTCTTGGCCCAATTAGGGAACCTGAAATGTGTTACGTCGCTGTTCTTGGCAGTCTAATCGCACATAAAACCCCCTTCGAAATCATACCGCGCCGTTTCTGTTTCTGCAGCAAACAAAAGACGAATTATTCAAATGGAGCGAGGTCTCGCGCAGCAATCATTTAACACTTGCCCCTTGAAATTGAAGTTTACCTCTACTCATTCTGACTCCACCCACCAGCAGCAGGCAGTGGTATTTTTATTGTATTTTGTGTTAATGAGAGCAGCGAGATTTCATAACTCCCCATTTAAACAGAATGGCTCTCCCCATCTGGTCTCTGACCCGGCAACCACAGGAAGACTCCTAGAGTATTCTAGAGCGTCACAATGCCCCCCAAGACNAGCTGAACAGAGGCCCCTGTGGCCAAGGCTTCTGGACCCTAAAATTTCTTACCCATGCTACTCAAATCCTCTTTCTTGAGGGGTCACTTGCTCTTTACTCTAAATTTGCTTCTTAATGAAGACAGTTTTTGTGTCTCTTTTGTTGTCNTTTCCTCTTAAATGAGAAAGAAGGACAGATAAATTTACACTTGTGTTNTTGGAAATAAATTATTGCCTATCTTTATTTAGGGCAAGGAAAGACACAGCAACAGAACAGATGTATGGTGGTGTGGTTTCAACACTTCCCCAGTGGCTGTCCTGGAGGGGTGAGGGCTGGTGCTGCTCAGCTACAGAAAGAGCCCAGGGTTCAAGGCTACCCAGCTGATCCTGCCTGAGCTGGACGGAGACGTTTCCCCCTGACCCCAACCTTGCTATGCAGCCACATACAAACAGCCCCAGACGTAAATAGCAAATGTCTGCATATACTATTATTTAATACCCAATTCTGTTCCCAAATAGCCAAGATGAATGAGTGGTTTCTAGCCACTGAAGTTCACTGCTGCACAACTCCTCGTCCGGTCTCAAATACCTAGGGTCACTTCCAATTACGTAGCTGAGGATGACCCTGAACACCCGATCCTCCTACCTTCGCCTCCTTATTCCNGGATTACATTCATCTACCACATCCGGCTTTCATGGTGCTGAGGGTGCAACCAAGGACTTCCCACATCATGCTAGGCCAGCACTCTGCCTCCTCAGCTACATAGCTAGGCCCTCAGTTGTTTTTAAGAGGCCAGTGTCTGGACTGTGGAGCTGGGGTAGGCACATGCAGCCCCACACTTGGTTTAGCTGTCTATTTCGCCTGTCTCAAAGTTGTTAGGGATTTTTGAACNAGGGAATTCCATTTTCATTTTGCAAAAACTGGGTAATTGTCCGTGAGCTGGGGTTGAATTGTTCCCTTCTCACCCTCCCACTGAGCTGTGTGGCTCTTGTCTGGGTTATGGGGCTCAGCCTATTTTTACCTTTCTGTGCACTCCTTAGGCTCCATTTTCATGGTGTTTAGATTACTGCAGACATGAACTTCCTGTGTCTCAGCACTGGCCATGAATCAGGCTGGGAGCAAGGACCACGAGGCCCACGGGGAGCTGCCTGCTTCCAGCTTTAGAATAACAAGTTTTTGACAGCTTNGTTTACATAACTGCAGAATCGTGGCTCTATTCTACAGTGCATCGACATGGGACAGAATGACTGGAGATTTCATTTATTGAGACTTTTTCCTTGCAATATAATTTCCAACAAATAAATCTCCCTCAGGCAGGAAGATGTGGCNTTCATAACACTCGCATTCTCCTCCTTGAGCATCCCCACTTACCACAGCCTCCACGTAAGGCTTGTGGGAACCAACAGAGGGCTCACAGAGTTTNCTAGACAAGGACCAAGTCTTTATGCCTTTATTTTCCCCCCAGACATGGTCTCATGTATCCCAGGCTGGCCTTGAACTTGCTATGGACTGGTTGAGGATAAACTTCAACTTCTGTTCCTCCTGCCTCTGCCTCCTATTGCTGGAATNACAGGTAAGTGCCTGGTTTATGTGGTGCTGGGGACTGAACCCAGGGCTATGTGCATGATGTGTAAATACTCTGCCAAGCTATCCACATGACTAGCCTGTGTTAGTTTCTTTTTAATCTTTTCCTTTTTTTGTCCCTAAGGCCACAGAAACAATGAGTAAGGAGCAATTAGAAGACTNGTGCCTCTTAGTTACTTCTGAAACTTCAGGACTGAATTAAAGTGTGAAAACAGAAAGAAAGGAAGGTGAAAGCAAGGGAAAGGATGCCATTTCCTTATCACTGGTTGATATTTATCTGAGGAGGATATTGAGGACCATGCACCTGTCTCTTATACACATCTAGATGTGTATAAGAGCCCTGCCTTGAGGTGCCTGTTGCCCAGGTCTGGGTCAAGAGTACAGGAAAGAGAAAGAAGGGGTCTGTGGAGGGTAGAGTTGCCCTGGACAGCAAGTGCCAAGNCACATGCCTCAGACAATGGCTTTACATGAAAGTATTGACAGAAATTTCTGGAAACGTTGGAAAGCAACTATGACATTCAAAAGCTAAGGGGGCTGGTGAGTGTGGGAAGCTGAAGTGTGAAGCAGGTTCATGTAGGGAGCTGGCATTGAGTCACCTCTGCTTAAGAAGTGGAACTTAAGAGTGAAGACCCTCAGGTGAAGCTGTGAGAAAGGGACCCGAGTGACACTGATTACAGCTCTACAGGATGGAGCTCATACAGGCAAGGGATAGGAAAGAATGGCTGTTTCCCATGGAAAACTCTGAAGAAATCTGCCTTCTCAAATCTCAGACTTGGGATTCCGGGCAATGACAGCCACAGCCAACAGAATGAACCTTGACCTTTTGTCTACACAGCTACGAAGGTATATGATGACCAGATGCCAAGAGTGGGAAGGGAAATAAAGATGTGTACAAAAGATTAATCTTTATGGGACCCTGTGATGGTTTGCACGACAGTGGTCCCTATAAGTTCACATATTTGAATGTTTGGTCTCTGGTTGGTGGAACTATTTGAGAAAGATTAGGAGGTTTGGTTTTGTTGGAGGAGCTATGTCACTGGGGGCAGACTTTGAAGTTTCAAAAGACTAATGGGATTCCCAGTACANGTTCTCTCTGTCTCTGTCTCTCTCTGTGTCTTTCATCTCTATCTCTCATCTCTATCTTTATCAACTCTATGTATCTCTTTCACTATCATCTCTATCTCTGTCATTTCCCTCTTCCCCAACTTCTCTCTCTTCCCCTCTCTCTCCTCCACCTCATAGTTGTTGAGTAAGATATGAGGCCTCAGCTGTTTCTCTGTTCTGCCATCATGGACTCTTACCTCCTGAAACTATAAACCAAACTAAACCCTTTCTTTTATAACTTGTTTTGATTTTTGGAGGAATGTGGAAGACTTTAGGACTTTGAACTAGGAAGGCGATTGAGTGCTGTAATCAGAGCTTAATGGGCCATCATCCTAGTAGGAGCCTGNAAAACAGTGGCACAGCAAGAGCTGTGTAGACTGTGGAAGATCCAGCTCAAGATGTTTATGAGGGGAACAATATCAGCCTCTGGGCTAGAGATAATTCTTATGATATTTGGTCAAAGATGGCTGCTTTCTGCCTTTGTTCTGAAAAATTGCCTGATGCTAAATTGAAAAGTAATAGACTAATTTTCTTTGTGGTGGAAATTTCAAGACAGCCTAAATATTGACTCTGTTGTGTTGTTATTAGTAGGTCNTATGTAGGTCTACAATAAAAGAGCTAATAGGGACAAAAAATTATAAAATATATAATTTGAGGGTGGAAAAAAGTACACCAAGAAATTTAATGTTAGAGCCAAGGCTTGTGCTGGAAGACTTGAGAAGATTAAAGGAAAGCCTGATCCAAAACAGAATAAAGGGAGGGGTGACCTCAGGGCAAGACCCCACCCAGCTCAGCTTCCAACTTGTGAAAGTAAAAGTTCTAAGAAATTTTCTGCTCCTAAGAAGCAACAACAAACCAAAGCTGCCATGAGTGTGATTCAAGGGTGCCAGGGTACACCCCAAGTTGATAGTCGAACTTGGCATTGCCATCCTTGTGGTGCTGCTTCATGGTCANGAAGGGTACATAAGTAAAGGGCTTGGTGGAATCTCCTGCACAGTTAAGGGGAGCTGCTGAGGCNGGGTATANGGCAGGGACTTCCTACATGGAGACCATCGNGTGAGAGAGGTCATTGCATGAAGCCGTGAAAGTGAAACCTGGATTACATTGGAGACCCCAAAATGTTAGAGGTGCCAGAGTCATGGGATACCTGCTGAGGAGAGCTGAACACAGGGAGTAGAGAGAGCCTAAGACAGAGAAATGTGCTGCATTCAGAAACACTGGAGGAACAGAGGTATCTCAGCTACAAGATTTGGAGTTTGCTCTGCTGGGTTTTGTATTTTGTTCGAGTATCTCCTTGCTATTATCAGATTCCTCCCTTTTGGAATAGTAATGTGTATTCTGTGGGATTCTATGTTGGAAGTATGTAATTTGCTTTTTATTTTGATTGTAACAGAGGGTTACAATTAAGAGATGGCCTTGAGTCATGAAGAGACTTTGCACTTTTAAACTATGTTGAGACTGTGAAANATTATGGTAGCTTTTGAAGTTGGACTAAATAAATCTTGCATTATGATATTGGCCACGGGCTTATTGGGGCCAGGAAGTGGAATGTGGTGGTTTGGATAAGAANCCTACTTCCACCCTTCTAGCTCATATATTTGAATACTTGGTCCACAGTTGGTGGAACTGTTTGGGAAGGATTAGTTTGTTGGAGGAGGGCTGTCACTAGGGATGGGCTCTTAAGTTTCAAAAGATGCCTGTGGTTCCTAGTGCTCTTTCTCTCTCNCTCTGTCTCATGATTATGAATCGAGATGTGACTTCTCCCTTGTTTTTCTCTGCCATCATGGACTATAAACCTTTGAAATGTTTTAAGTTAAGTACTTTCTTCTGTAAGTTGCCTTGGTCATGGTGTTTTATCACAGNAATATAAACTTAACTAAGTCATTCTTTTCATGTGTGTCTCATTTCTTTGGAAATACTAATAATCAATGTTGAATTGCTCACTCTTTTTCTCCCATGCCCCTTTTTTTCTGTTTTCCCTCTGCCTCTCAATTTTATTTTATTTTATTTTATTTTATTTTATTTTATTTTATTTTATTTTGATAAGCTGTCATGTAAGCAAGGGTGGCCTCAAACCTACTACATAGCCAAGGATGACCTTGAACTTCTCATTCTGCCACCTCTACCTCTCAATGCCCTGTTCATAGAGTCCTGGGGATCNTACTCATGACCTTGTTCATGCCAGGCAAGCTGTACCAACCCAGCAACATTCACACCCCACAAGATTTCTTGTGATAATGCAGAAAATATAGTTAGCTAATGATGGAAATGACCAAGAAAATATTTGTGGATGGATATCTGTCCCTGAGAGAAAATGGGAAATTAGCAGCAAAAGCCATATGCTAAGCTCCAAGCGCTGNGGATATGACAACTCCAGGTGGACTCTGAGAGCCTCCTGGTTTCAGTGAGAACCAATCTGTCTTAGTTAGNGTTTCTATTTCTGTGAAGAGACACCGTGACCATNGAAACTCTTATAAAGGAAAACATTTAATGGGGTGGCTTACAGTTTCAGAGGTTCAGTAGGAGCTGAGAATTCTACATCATGATTCATAGGCAACAGGAAGTGAAGAATTGAGACACTGGGCATGGCTTGAGCATATAGGAGATATCAAAGCCCACCCCCACAGTGATACACTTCCTCCAACAAGGCCACACCTATTCCAACAAAGCTGCACCTCTTAGTAGTGTCACTCCCTATGAGCTTATGGGGGCCAATTACACTCAAACTGTCACACAATCTCTGCGGCTTCTGGCCTCACAGTAGAGCTGATCCAGCTCTGAGCTCTCTAGCCAATGAAAAGTAACCATATTATCTTCTCAGTTTTTAGC
>LZPO01097134.1:479590-499366 GCA_001675575.1 Neotoma lepida | reverse complement strand
CACATGATGGTCTAATAAAGAGCTGGACGGCCAATATCGAGGCAGGAGAGAGAAATAGGGCTGGCAGGCAAACAGAATAGGTAGGAGGAGAGATTTAGGAGTGAGAGACGGAGGAGGACATCAGGGGCCAGCCACCCAGCTACACAACCAGCAACGGAGTAAGAAAGAAAGGTATACAGAAATAGAGAAAGGTAAAAGTCCAGAGACAAAAGCCAGACAGGTTAATTTAAGAAAAGCTGGCAAGAAACAAGCCAAGCTAAGGCCGGGCATTCATAAGTAAGAGTATGCTTCTGTGTGTATTTATCTAGGAGCTGGGTGGTGGCCCCCCAAAAGAGCAAAGAGTAAAAGAGCAAAAATAACCAACAACAGGTAAGGCCTGTAGAGTAGTGTGAAACTCTAACAGAATAGGGCTCCCTTCCTTTGGCCTCTTACCTTAGCCATCTGTCACCAAGGAGGAAGATGTACCCTGATAAGTGCATCCTTGGGCAATTTTGTTATTGTGTGGACATCAGGGAGTGTGCTTACACAAATCTAGATGACAGAGAGGTGAGTCACTTGATATGGCTTCTTGATGGAGACATGGTAAACACAAATTATGAGGCTGCTGCTGACCTGGAAAAACTGTCTACAGTGAATTTTTTTAGATATAAGTGGAAGTACACTCTACTGTATAAAAGTATAGTAAACACATAGACCACACTATTAACTGTTATGTATGGTACATAATGACATGTACTATTCTGCACTGGCAGGACCAGTCAGCTTGTGTACACAAGCATAGCCACACATGTGAATGACACATTGTACTACAGCAGTGCAGCAGCTGTGTCACCATCTGACAATGGGTATTTTTCAGCTCCATTATACTCTTAGGGAGCTACCACTCCCTAAGAGTATAATGCAGTCCATTCCACTGCCGAATGAAATGTTACTATGTGGTGGCCTGGCCACTTCCCTTCTGCATAAGTGGGGCACTCTAAGATGTTAGCCCTGTACTTGAGGTTTTTCTCCCATTTTCTCACAAATGTCTACTTTAGGGTATTTTGCTGTTGATAAGCTAGTTTGTTAATGAAAGGTTTAGTGATGAGAGTGTGAATTGCAAAAAGCTTCCGGGAGCCACCATCCTTCCAAGATACTCCAAGATCCCTAGTTTGGTCACTGGCAAGAGATAAAGGATAGTTCCTTACTAACCCTGAGTACCCAGGGCATATTCCTCCAGAGTAAGAAGAGCTTGGAAGGCAAGGGGTGTGGTACTCAGCATGCCCAATGCCCTGGATTCAACCCACAGCACCAGGGAAACAGGCAAACAAACAAGCAAAGACCGGTGTCGTGGTATATGTCTATAATCTCAGAAGTTGGGAGGGGCAAACAAGAGGCATTCAGGGCTAGCCTGGGCTATATGGTAAGTTTGAGGCAGACACAGGCAACATAATAACTCGTCTGAAACACAAACACTCATACACTTGGGATTTGCAGGTAAAAATGTCCCTGCTATAGTAAGCAANGTGCTGGACCATCCCTCATAGCTCTCAGCAGAAACTTCTATTTTGTCTTTTGGAGACCATCAGAATGGAAATCTTGACTGATTTTTTTTTCCTCCGGTGTTGGAAATTGAACCTAGGGTCTGACACATGCTAATAAGTACTCTGCCATTTAGCTATAGTCCCAGCTCTGGTTTTTTTTTCTTTTAAATAAAAGTTGTGGGTCAACAAGATGGCTTAATAGGTCACAGCACTTGTCACGCAGGCCTGATGACTTGAATTGCATCCCCGAAATCCATGGTAGAAGGAGAGAAGCTATTCCCAAAAGTTGTCCTCTCACGTCCACACTAGCTCTATGGCACATGTGTGCCCACACTCACACATGTACCCATCACACACATGTGCCCACTACACACACATAATTAAAATAAATCATTGTTAAAAATGAATAAAAGTTGTCCATTGGCCATGGTGGCTCATACTTGTAATCCTAGCACTTAACTGAGGCAGTTTGGGGCCAGCTTGGGCTACAGAGAGAAATTCTNTCTCAAAAAGAAAATAAAAAGGTGATTGTTCATTCAACTTCAAACATCTCCACTATGGGCTGGAGAGATAGCTCAGTGATTAAGAGCATTGGCTGCTCTTCCAAAGGTCCTGAGTTCAATTCTCAACAACCACATGGTGACTCAAAATCATCTGTAATGAGATCTGGTGCCTTCTTCTGGCCTGCAGGCATATGTGCACACAGAACTGTATACATAAGTAATAATAAATCTTTTTAAAAAAATCTCCACTAAAGACTTGTGATGTATATTTTTTTGTAATTTTGGTTTTGACCATGTGATGGAATATATTTATAGGTGTAGTATTTTTCCATTATGTTAAAATGTCTCCCATAGCACATAAAATGTTAGTGTCTATTCCCAGCAGTTGTCAGAATGATTGATGGAACAACTTCCATCCACAAGTTTCCAGTTTGTATTAAGAAACTCACCCTGGTGTTAACCAACAAAACATCTCCAGTTCATTTTGGACTTTGGGTTTCAGACAAAGGAGTCAAAGTAATTCAAAGACTTCAGGTAAGATACAGGTTAAACACAGATGGGCTCTTCTCATCACCCTCCTCTTCACCACGACCCAAGTTCTCAGGATTGTTGAAACACATTTTAAGACTATCTCAGAGCCACACATTACTAAGAGGGACAGCACTGCAGAGTTGGACCTAAACAAACAGTTTCTTCATTCTCCACCAATCCCTAGGTGTTGAAGTCAGGTAGGGAAATAGACTCTCAGCCACATCTCCAGCAACAATGAAACAAGCTTCATGATTGGCTTCCTAGTACTTCAAAGCGTAAGTTAGCATTTACTCACGCAGTCTATACTTCATATAATACTTTCCAGATTCATCTACATTCCTGCAAATTTCATTTTTTTTTCTCCTCAGTTGAATAAAATTCCTTTGTATCCGTAGAGCACATTTTTCCTAGTCATTTATCTGTTGTGCATTTCCTTGCTATCATGAATAGTGTGGCAATAAACATGGATTTCCAAGAACCTCTGTGGGAGGCTCTAAAGTCCTTAGACTCTATGTCCTGGAACAGCTGAGTCACATGAAAGTTCTATTTTTAACCTGAGAAACTTCCATATGGATTTCCATAANGGCCGGACTAGCTGACACTCCCCACCACTAAGGGTTCTTCTTTCTCCAGATCCTCACCAACCTCGGTTGTTAGTTTTTTAAAAACTAGTTTTTACTATGCTGAGGATTGAACCCAGACTTCATGCATGCTAGGNACATGCTAGCTACACTCTAATCCCCAGCCTCTTCATAAGAAACTTCAATGATCTTTATTTGAGTATGCCAGCAGGTCCCTGTGGGGACCCTGGCGGTTACATTTCCTCCCCGCAAATAAAGAGAAAGCAAGCACAGCAGACAGGGCCTGACTTCCTAGGGTTATAGCTGGAAACACTGCTGCTTAAGAAAGATAGTCAACTTGTGGAGATAGGGGTTGCCTTTTAATAGCCCTACTGTTTTGGCAGGAATGATGCTGCATGCTTAAAAAAAATGAAAAACCATTGGAGTTTTCCACTCTTCAAGGACATACATTTTTGTTCATTTGATATGTACTTTTCTACATATATATATAACATATATATACTCATACAGATACACTCAATTTTATTCCTGTTATTATTTTGTTTGTTTGTTTGTTTTGAGAAGGGGTATTGTAGTTGTTTGGTTTTTACTCTTTTACTCTTTGGGAGCCTGCCACCCACCTCCCAAATATCACACATAGAGGCTTATACTTACGTATGAATGCCTGGCCTTAGCTTGGCTTAGTTTCTAGCCAGCTTTTCTTAACTTAAATTATCCCATCTTCCTTTTGCCTCTGGGCTTTTACCTTTCTCTCTTTCTATAAATCTTACTCTTTCTCTGTCTCTGGCTGGGTGGCTGGGTGGCTGGGTGGCTGGTGGCTTGGGTGGTGGGTGGCTGGGTAGCTGGGTGGCTGGCTCCTGGAGTCCTCCTCCTTTTCTTGATCCTCCATCTTTCTTTTCTCTCTTCTCCTTCTATTTATTCTATTTATTCTCTCTGCCTGCCAGTCCTGCCTTTCCTTTCTCCTGCCTTGCTATTGGCTGTTCAGCTCTTTATTAGACCAATCAGGTGTTTTAGACAGGCACAGTAACACAGCTTCACAGAGTTAAACAAATGCAATATAAAAGAATGCAGCACATCTTTGCATCATTAAACAAATGNAACACATCTTAAAATAATATTCTACAACGGGGTATCATATAGTTCAGGCTCTCAAATCTACTATTATAGCCACAGCTAGCCTTGAACTCTTTTTTTATTTACTTAGTGTGTATGTTGTNTGTGTGTGTGACAACAAATAAATAAAGAACTTTTTAAATAAAGGGAAATTCAAGGATCACAAAAGTCACATGGGGCCTAGACAGAGAGAACCAGAAACACAGAGAAGGGGTAGCTGAGGAAGTAGAAGAAAAAAACATAAGAATTCCTCAAGAAAGAGGACTTCACAGCAAATTACAATGGCTCCTGTCTGTATTCCCAGCACTTGGGAGGCTGAGGCAGGAGGACTACAAATTGAAANACAGCCTGGTCCACACCCTGAGACCCTTGCATAGTATATGTGAAGGCCTAGGCTGGACTCCCTAGCACCACAAACTAACAAAAGAAACAGGGAAACAGAATAGAAGGACAACAGCAAGTAAGTAAGATAAGGATTTGGATTTATCAATAATAGAGGTAGCACATAACCAGAGAAGAGTGGACCTGGATGGGCGAAAACTGAGGCAGTCAGCCTGCGCACCCCACTGACAGCTCCCACCCTCCCAGACCAGGGCTTCGNAAATTCTAGTATGCATAGAGATCAATTATAATAGAGATGNGACTGCCAGGGTCTGGCTTTGCNTTTCTACCAAGCCTCCTGGTGGTGTGTTTCCTTGGACTGACAGATTGGGTCTTGAAAAGTTCAAGGGCTTGAACATTTTTAAAGCTTCACCAAAGACACACCTGTGGAAAGATGAAAATGACTTCTTAGATTATTATTCATATCAGGAAACAANGTGAAGGAGAAAAATAAAGGACATTTCTGTCCCTGTGCCCAGTTCTTCTCCCAACACGTGCCTTGTTCATGAAAATCTCCATTTGGGTCACTTAACTCCATTTCCTTCCCTACAGTGTTTTTACAATTTACTCCCTTGTTAGGTTTTAGCAACGTAAGCAAAGATTATTTCTCTAACAGCTTTGCTGAAGTACAGTTATTCACATATCATAAAGCCCACTCTTTCAAAGCATGTAATTCAATGAAAGCCTGTCCTTATTTATCTTGGCATCTGAAAGGTTTTACATCAGAATCACCTGAAGAGCATTAAAAACTGTCTCGAGTTGGTCCTCANCCCCAGAGGTTTTGACTTAATTGAGCTGGGGCATGGGCCAGCATGCCATACCCCCAAATAAACTTAATTTGCAGCTAACTAAGCTCAGCACACTGCAGGTGGGTATCTAAGGGTTGTTTGCTGTGGCCATCCCTTTGTCTTAACTTCTGGTGTCCAGTTAACTCCTGGCCTCTTTGTCTCCCTAGAGCCCGCTGTCTCCTATCATGTTAAGTGTTACTTATGACTCAACACTAGGCTTGGCTACACAGCCATTTCAGGCCAGCCTGGGCTAGATGTCACAAAGATAATGTTATACCAAGTTTCTGCACTCAATAGTCATAGATAAAACGATTTTCACTCAGAAATCAGTAACTTACAGACCAAGCTCAAGACTTCATTCATTTTGGAGACCAGCTGTAAAACAGTTTAATTTCTCTGATGATGGAAGGTGCCATTATTATTATTATATTATTATATTATATTATATTATATTATTATTATTATTATTATTATTATTATTATTTTCATCAAGGACCTGACGCACACTGAAAATGGTGACAGGGTAGTCCGGTTTTCGCTTTCCACAAGCTGGGAGATCTTTGAGGGTACCTGTTCATATTATTATTATTATTATTTTCATCAAGGACCTGACGCACACTGAAAATGGTGACAGGGTAGTCCGGTTTTCGCTTTCCACAAGCTGGGAGATCTTTGAGGGTACCTGTTCAGTCATACACATCATGGCATTCCTGTGCTGCCACATATTAGATCGTGCTGGTGGGATGAATGTAGTTACACTTCATACCTTGGTGTATATATGACTTTGACTGGCGAGGGAGCCGCACAACTTTCCCGTTTTGATTCTTTTTGCAGTTCTTAATTAAAGTTCTCTGAACTGGGCCACTCCTTAATCTGCATGGGCTACAACGAACAGAAGGTGCTTTTATTTTTTTTACNTCCGCCTACGTGAGGTTTTGTAAACATTCAAGGCGAGTAAGGACTGTCTTCTCGGACAAATGAAAGCACGATTCTTGAGACTAAGGATACCCCAGCGAGTTCGGTCCTTTAGCTTGTCCCCGTAATGCCTCTTAACACCCCAAAACCAGATCCCCGGGCTCCGCGTGGGCATCCCGACCGCGCCCCCTGGTCAGCAGCAGCGTGATTCCTTCCCGGGAGGGTTACGCCCCAGGGCGCAAGTGGAGCGACTCAAGCATTAAACAAGACAATGTAAAAGCAGTCTAGCCAAGAAGAGACAATGTTATTTTGGCAGCTAGCTTCTCCCCCAGAGCCTCCACCCAATCCCTTGGGCCAGGCGCCCAGAGCTCAGACTGTGGCCGGCTCCAGAAGCCCAGCTCCCTCCACGTGTCCTGTCTTCCCAGCAGCCTCTCCGCCGCCTGGGGAGGAAAATCTCCTGACAACTCGCGGTCTGTGGACTACATCTCCCGGGAAGCACCGCGCCACTTCTCGCAGCCACCACCCGGCGCGCAGGCGCCCTGCGCTCTGTCAACAAGCGGGGCCTGTCTCTTATACACATCTAGATGTGTATAAGAGACAGGAGCCCGGTCACGTGTCAGGGGGCCGACCGGGCGTGCGTGCCGCCGTTGATCCGGTGCTGCAGTGAGGTGGTTGTTGCCCGTGTTGTGTGTGTGTGTGTGTGAGTGTGTGCTGTCTCTTATACACATCTAGATGTGTATAAGAGACAGGCAGTGAGGTGGTTGTTGCCCGTGTTGTGTGTGTGTGTGTGAGTGTGTGTGAGTGAGTGAGTGAGGGAGCGAGTGAGTGAGTGAGTGTGTGCGTGGGGGCACTCGGCTTGTTGTTGTCGGTGACTTCCCCCTTCCCTCTACCCCTCCCCTCCCCGGCCGCCGCTGCAGTGGCCGCTCCCTGGGCCGTAGGAAATGAGCGATAACGATGACATCGAGGTGGAGAGCGACGTGAGTCCCGGGGCTTCTTCTTTTCGTGCGGGTTGTCAGGCGGGGACAGCGGCCGGGGCTCTCAGCGGGGCGACGGCGGGAGGGGGCCGGGTCGCCGCCGCCTCCGTCCCCTTCCCCCGGGGCCGGGACTGCCTGCGTCGCGCTCCGGGCTCGCTCCCCTCCGGTCCTGTCCGGAGAGGCCTCCTGGGACTGAAGGTGGGAGCAGACACGCGGCCTCGGGGACCCCCGCCTCCTCCCGTGGAGGAGGGTGCCGAGGCCTCCCCCTCCACTCTCCCCGGCTGGGGATCCCATTATCCGTCCGGATCCTGGGCAAGGAGACCAGCGCTCAGGACCTGCTTCTTGGGTCCACGATCCCCCCCTCCTCCCGTGACCCTTTGATCCTGGGGGTGAGGGGACTGGGAGTGCTCTGACGCCCGAGGGGGATCCGGAGGGAGCAGACAGTGTGCTCCGGACCCCTCTTGTCCCGTTCGGATCCCAGAAGGAGGGGCGGCGCCTGGGACCCCCACTAGGCTGCCGGATCCCGCTGGAGAGAGTGGAGGGGAAAGAGGGAGGGAGGGGTGTCGGGCTGACTCCCCACCCGCTGCTTCCTCCGCCGCCGGCATTTTCTTTCTTATTATTGAATGCGAAGTGTAAAAATAACTTCTATATTTTCTATTTTTTTTTCTCTCTTATTCCAGGAAGAGCAACCGAGGTTTCAATCTGCGGTACGTCTCCTACTCTCCATTTCATTTTCATTTCCGTTCATTTTTGGTCCTTTTTTGGAGTCAGAGAGAAAAAGAGATCGTTCTTTACTTTTATTATTCTTGTAAACTCTCCTCTTAACCGCTAAGGTGAGGTGGAGTCAGCTGGGGTTGGAGGTGGGGGGCGCTGCAAATCTTACGATTCTGGATTCTCAGGTGGTAGATTCTAGTGAGTCGGTAGGTGAGTGAGAGCGAGCCCCGTGCTACAAACTCAGTTGTTCTGGAGTGTTCAGTGAAGGATGCAGCCCAGGCATGTGAGAGAAAAAGAGCATTCTGAAGTGAAGGGTAGTGTTATTTCAGAGCAAACTGGTCAGGTTTATGTAGGAACAAGTAAGCCTTAAGCAGCATCTGCAGAGTTGTGTGAAGCTTGCAGGTACAGTAATAATTGCCTTTAGCCAAAGTCCTGTGACTGCCGCAGACCCTTAAAATCTAGAAAAGCATGGTATTCTCAACAGTAACAACAACAAAACGGAAATAGAGAGGAGCCCGACGTTAAATCTTGAAAGTGTCACAGCTTCTTGTGGTCTGACTTTCCATTTGAGAAGAAAATTGTTGGGAAGTGGNATTGTAGGAGACAGGTTTGCTGAAAGGTGATGGCTGAGTCCGTATAGTGTTATCAGTGACTTCTCAGGGTTTTGATGTTAATGTTGTTTGTAGGTGTTTCTGTGGATTTGGGTTAACACCATGGTCTTTTTGTCTTTGGAATCTGAGACTTGGCANTAAGTGGGTATAGATTAGGGAGAGAGAAAAAGAATAGACAGAATAAATCCAAATCAGAGAGCTGACGACGAATGATAATTGGGAATGGGAAGAGCGGTGTAGAGGGAAGGCCTTACATACATTTGCCTGTGGGGAGTAGGTAATGAGATCATTAGGAGACAGGGAAGGACTGGGAGGAATGTATGCCTCTTCTAAAAAGTCNGCAGCTTGTGTGAGAGTGAGCTCAGTGTTATCTCAGGGCTGGGGTTAGACCCTTTACCACTGAGCCATACTCCCTGGATCTTCCTACTTNAAGAGAAACGTTAAAATTCTAGAAACATTATTTTTCTGNTGTATCTCTGTGTGTGTATAATTTTTAGCTATTCTGGGAGTTGAACCNAGGGGCCTCAGCCTGCCAGGCAACTCATCTGTGTGGAGCTATAACCTCAGCCTACTTAATTGAATTTTTAAAATTACGTTCATTTGTTTAATCTGTGTGTGTGATCCTGTGCATGCCATGGCTCACATGTGAAGGTCAGAGGACAACTTGGGGGAGTGGGCTCTCCTTCCAACGTATGGGTCTAGGGGTTGAACTTAGGATCATCAGGTTTGGCCTCAACACCTTTACCCACTAAGCTATCTCTTTACCTCCTAGTCATTGATTTTTAAATGATATGTGNAACAACTGTTTGGGAGCTTGTAAAGAATTTGCTGGATGCAATTAGGCTTGGTTGCCCAGGCCTGTAAACTCCTTTACCCAGGATGCTGAGGTAGAAAGATCAGAAGTTCAAGCTTGTTTCAGCAATTTATTAAGACCCTGCCCCTCAGCATACCAAACCAAACCAAAACAAAACACCAAAAACGAAGAAGCCAGGGTTGTATCCAGTACTGTAAGCCCAGTGCTTAGGAGGCTTTGGCAGAAGGGTTGCTCTGGTTTTTAGGCCAGCCTGGGCTACAGAATGAGATCCCNTCTCAAACAAACAAGAACTCTCTACCTTTAGCTCTCTTGCTAGGAATTCAGCTGGGTAGGACACTTCCTTCTCAGGCCTTGGGTTCACTCCCTAGTACTGCAAAAACAAGTTTGCAGGGTACCACTTTGATAGCTCTGCTGTAGGACTTTAGTAATCACAGGGTAAAAACAGGTTCTTCAGTTGTGGCTGCTCTTCATTAGAGCATCAGAGATTGCACACATTGCCCGAGCGTTACTATTGAAAGCCATTGAGTGTGAGTGCAGTTATGGCAGAGGTCTTAAGGGTTGTTCTGAGAGATCCTCACCCAAGAAAATGTTTTGTTTCCTTAAGAAGTGGCACACTTACTTCTACTGAAAGTCAAATTCCTTTTTGTTTTGTTTTTCAGTTACTATTTCTTTTTTTTTTCTTCTTTCTTTGAGAGAGATTCAGTATGTAGTTCAGTATGGCCTTGAACTCACAGAGGCCCACCTACCTCAGCTTCCCAAGTGCTGAGATTAAATGTGTGCACCACCATGCCTGAGTACTGTTTTTCTTAATAGTATGGACTTGGTAGTTCTCATTTGAGCCTGTTCTACCAAAACAAGAACAAAAAAATCAATTTCTTTTCCTCCTCCAAGTCTCCAGTTATAAGATCTGCTCCAGGGCTTGATCAGGGTTAGAGGGCGAAGATTGGTAAGGCTTGTTTTGAAGAATCATCCTTGAGTTTGGAATTAGATTTGCTTTTCAGTGAGAGCTAAGTTTTCTTATTTTATGATAAGGAGTTATTGTAAGCCTTCTGCTTTTTCAAGTGTCCACCTGGATGATGATGTAAATTAGCTTACTAAGTGCTTCCGTTCCCCTGAGGCTGATCTTGCTTTGTCTAGATGGTTTTACTTTTTTTGTTGTTGTTGTTAAGGTGCTTAGGAATTTTTCCTTCATTTTGAGACATAGACAGTGAAATTTTCATTGTTGCTGAGGATTGAACCAAGGACTTTGAGACCCTTTGTTTTAATTTGATACACTTGTTGAGATTTATCTGGTACAAGTTTATCATGATAGCATAGACAGAAAAAAGCAGGTATATTATAGACACAGTGTATTGAACAACTGTCACAAATGGGGTGGAAACATGGATCCCTCCCCCATCTCTGTGAATATATCTATTTGCTTATTTGAAATTTAGTGTAAATAATAAATACATTTTTTTTAAATGGGGAAAGCTATTAAGTTTTGTCTTTGGAAAAACATTAAAAAGAAAAAAGATGTGGACTCTGAACAACTATTTAGGACTACAGAAGAACTTTTAAAAAGTTATTTGAAACTCATTTCACACCTGTAATCCCAGCACTCAGGATGTTGAGACAGGAGGATTGCCCTGAGTTTGAGCTGAGTTACAGTGTGAGACCCTGACACACACACACAAAAAAAACCAAGTTATTTGGAAAATGTCCTGTGGGTCCTAACATGAAACGATGATCATATTTTCTAATATCACTACAGTATCTTAAGCCTCATGAAAAGTGCAGGCGTTGAGCTCACCATTAGGAAGGAGGCTAACAGAAAGTGAAACTGATTTGACGGATGTCCTACACGCGGAAGCAGCCTCTCCAGTGAACAGAGAGCTCTTAGAGGAAGTAACCCTAAACACTAACTACTGAATTTGGTAATTGCAGAATCTCACTTGTGTTACTTTTTTTTTAAGGGAATAAGTTGTATTTTAAAGATAAGTTTCTGAGGTGGTTATTTTATGCAAGAGGTTCCTTTTACTTTATTTCTGTTTGGGGGATTTCTCTGGGAAAGAGTGAAAGTATATGTGAACTGTAGGATTACTGACTTGGTCAACCTGAGGCCTTTCTCCATGTATTGTCCTTCGTGTCTGATGAACTCAACATGTTGTTGCAGTTACAATACTAGCCGACTAGTATTGTAGCTGGTTTAAAATAGGTTTGTGCTGTTCCACTTGTAGACCTTTCTGGTTTAAAGTTTGTAACTTCTCAGCTCTTCCCTTCTTTAGAGATTGAAGTGTACTTGGGCGGAAGGGAGTTGCCCACTTTGGAGGTTGGAGTTGAGGAAACTTTCATGTCTTACCTGGGATCAGCCGCACAGCAGGAGTGCTGCAAGATGCATTATTTGTTTCTACTCAGAGTGTTGGCTCTGATGACGGAAGCAGTAGGCTTCCTTCCTGTGTGTGCCTGGAAAAGGAAGAGGTGGTGTTAAGTTTTTAAGAGTTGTGTAGTCTTATCAAGAGGCTGATAGGATAAAAGAGTTGATCAAAGAATCCTATTTGATCTTCATTTGGGGCAGGGAGGTTACGATGGGGTTTTGCTGTGTAGCCTGGCCTCCAGTCTGCAGTGATTTTTCTGCCTCAGCCTCTCGTGTGGGGATTACAGGTGTGTGCTGTNGAGCCTGACTTCAATTTGACATTCAATTAATGTCCTAACCAAGACCCCCTTCCTCTTAAATGGGTAATGGAATGGCAGGTGTGGGTTGTAGTGTTCCCAAGTTCTTTCAGGCACCAAAAGATGGGAAAAACCTCAAAAACAGGTATATTTATTGTTGATCACAGAAATGTATACCAACGTGGGCTTCAAACGGAATTCGGAAAGAAACGGCGGTAACTGCCTGCCTGCTGGAGACTTTAGTGAGTTTACCTTGTCTCNGTTGTCAGTTGTTTTGTGTTGCACTTTTTGTGTTCATTAAATGAGCACTTTTAAGATGCTTAGAAATTGTTTTATTTGATCTGATTCTTATCAGAATAAATATACTGTATGAGAATTTGGAAGCTTTGTGGTTTTCAGTGTTCTTAAACTAGCTGATAATCATAAGTGACTCCTTCTAAAGTGCAGCCTTTACATTTCTTAAGCTAAATATACTAAATACCCACTAAGAATGACACAGATTCCCTCTGCGTGGAAGGTTTTCTACATTGGCATTGAGATTCCCTCTATGTGGAAGTTAGGTAGGTGTCAGGTAGCTTGCAAGAATGTCATTCTGGGGAACCTTCCTTTTACAGTAAGACACTTCTTTCTCCATGTTAGGTCTTGCAGGAAATGAGGCTGTTGATGAGTGAGATGCCGTGAATGAAGATGCAGTCTCTGTGCAATAAGTTAAAAGGAAATGCTCTTGACAGGGTTCCTCAATTCTGAACAGGTCTCCTTAGCTTCTGTGTCCTCCAGTTTAGCGACTAAGAAAAGGCTTGCTTTTAACATTCAGCAGCACTCAGATACATGTGCTTGTTAGTGTGAGAGGTGGACAAATTATAGGTGAAAAGTTTGTTTGTCTGCCAGCGTGGAAAAGTTTGGTGGAACTAAAACTGAGACTGAGTAAAAACCTTGGCATAGACTCAAAGCCAGAAGCAATTTGGTGCCGTAGTTCCTGGTGAGCATCTGTGGACCTCTCTCTGGAACCACAAAGACCCTAGTGCTTCCTTTAGTCTGGGGCATGCTGCTAAAGGGCTCTCTGACAGAAACTGCAACTCCTATATTGAAGAGCATGTGGTGTCCAGCCACTGCTCCTAGAGGGTGTATGTATAGGGGAGTCATTTAGGAACCTGTGGCATAGCCTAAGAAGACCTCTGTGACCTATTCCACAGTGGTACCGCCNGTCCCAGTGTTTGCATGACCAGACACTGGTCTTCTCGGTACAGGCGAGAGAAAGTGTGCTCATCTGAGTTGCTTTGTTTGTTCCACTTCTGTAATTGTTATGCTGCTTTAAGAAGACAGTTCAGGGGAGGATCTCTAGTACCTTAAGCTGAGAGGTTCTTCTTTTTCAATTCTGAAATTTTTGCCTTTTGGGAAAGAGCTGTCAGCAAGATAAGATGGCTAACAAGGCAGTCTTATAGCCTGCCCACTGGCCCATCATGCANGGCTAGGAGGTATCATCCTCATCTGCAGCTTAGAGGTACTTTCCAGAGAGAACTCTCAGCCTTGTGTGAAGGTATGTCAAGTTTTCCTATGCTCTGTAAGCACTAGAAATGCCACTTAATTCAGAGTTGCCTGGAATTAGGCATGTGAGTTCCGCATGTTTTTCACGTGTGCCTGCAAATGAGGCTTGGGAAAAAGGAAAAACAAATCCATCCTTGCGGCTCTCTCTGTTCAGGCATAACAGCTGAGGGGTAGACATGGCAGGAGGGATTGGTCTAAGATTCCACCGTTCTGCTAGTTAAATTGGGTCTGGAACCACCACAGAAATTCCATCCACTACTTGGAGAACAACAGTCCCCAGCCCAGGCTTTCTACCAGGCAGTGGCCTGCTGCCTTTCCTAGCCCAGCCAACTTCTAACTTGGCTGACTCCCCAGATGAGAAGCCGAGATTTCTGCTCGTGGTCTACAGCCAAGTTCACTATAGTCCTCCAACCAAAAGACTTGTTGTCCATCTGAGTCCTTTCAGTGCTCGGCAGATGGGAGGGGTGGTACAGCTTGGGGGTGATTTGAGTTAGGTTAAACTTAGCTACTTGCTTACAGCACAGGCCCACAGGAAACCAAGTCCAACTTAGTTCTAACTGCTTGAGATTTTCAGGGTTCTCCCAGAAAGAAAACAAGACAATTAGAATTTTATTTGTATCAACAAGAGGCATTGTGGGTAACTGGTGTCCCTGCTTCTGTGCACAGCTCCTAAGCTGGGAGGAGGGCCAGGAGTCAGAGTGATTGAGTAGACAGGAGTATCTTGGGCTGCTGCTGAAGACCAAAGCTGAGCAATTGGTTTGCATGTAAATAGACCATCTTGGAAACTATAGAGTGAACACCGGAGGGCTAGTGTATGCCAAATATTGGTCCTAGACCTCTTGTGTCCTCAGGTATTGTGGCAGGCCAGTTTACCTGGGCATTGATGTGTAGTTCNTTCAAGCTAACTTACACTGCACTTAGAGGGTGGTTATGGTTATCTTGCCCTAGTGTTGTGTGATACAAAGATAGCACCTCTACCCTCAAGTTACCTGGTTTTCCAAGCTTAATTGTCCTTCCAGAGTCCTCATTCTATTTTCTAACTAGTTAAGAAAATACTTTGCTTCACAGTGAACAGAGGTGTAAGAAGGGATAAGTTTAGAAATCCTCCCAGCTTGTGCTCCATCTTCTGGCCCGTGGCTGTGATGGAAGCGTGTACCCATTTAACAGAACTGTAGGTGAGGCCTCTGAGAAATCAGGAGGAAAACAGTCTACAAGGGCTCCAGGCACTTCCCTTGGAGGGAGTCACAGACTTTTAGAATTTGATAGTAGAAGAATTTCAAATCCTTTTCTTCTCATGGCTCTTGTCTGATTTCTGTCTGCCCATCTTTTCTAGTACAAGGATTCATTGGAAGTGGCATTGTTAAACCAAGTTTATGCTTGTTGCATTTTCAAAATTCCTGGCCCTCTGTCTGGGCTTACTAGCCAGGTTACTTTCTAATATATAGACAGGCTCTTTAGGCTAGCTCAGCACAGCCTGCTCTAGTCAGGGTAAATGCTCAAGAGAGTATTTCTGTAATTCCTAAAGTAGAGGTGTAGTGAAGTTCTTGCTCAAATAGCTCCTTGTGTTGTGTTTAGAGGGAGATGAAGCTCCTTGGCAGTGCTCCCCAGCACTGTGCTCTGCTGCCTCCCTTCCTGATTGGTTGGCAGTCCTGAGCCTCGCCAGCTGACTGTTTATAATTCCAAGCAGGAAAGGTTAAAGGCTGGCTAGGGTATTTAGAGAAGTGCCAAATGGGCCTGACCTGCTGCAAGTGCCTGAGGGAATTTACCAAGAGCATGCAGGTGTCAGAAGGTCTGCTGCCCAAGAAGTGCCTCTGGCTCAGCCTGTGTGAGAGGAAACCCAGATGCAGTTGGCACATCTGTCAGCCATGTCATAATAACCTCAGGTGCAGCTTGGTTTTCCAGAGGTTTGGAGCTTTCTTGTATGACTTGATGAGAAAGTGTGATAGTGACTTTTAGCAGGGAGGTGTCAGAGCAGAGCCTTGGGATGGTGGGTTTCATGTACACAGAAGCATCCCCCAAGTCTCATGGTAGAGTAACNGTATCTTATGAAGGTGCCCACTAGAGCTTCCTTTAGTTACATACAACCGCAGACTGGCAAATGCTCCATCATGTAGGTTGGGGACACTTGCAGNAGAGCCATACTTTGTCCCCTTGAATAACTTCGGTTTTACTTGTGCATGAGCTGGATCCACCGTGCTACTTTGGATGTTCCTGTTGCAAGCCTTGCTCACCCCTTTCTCCCTCTTTAACAGAGCCTAATTCTGGAGACTCCTAACTGTCCACCTCACTCTGCAAATTTTCCCAGTCCACTTGCCAGGGCCAGCGCTGACTACATGCACTTCCAGGCTTGACCACATCCACCTGTAAAAGGANTGGCATTCCTAACATGCTCTTTCTTCATTCTCCTAGGCTGACAAACGGGCTCATCATAATGCACTGGAACGAAAGCGTAGGGACCACATCAAAGACAGCTTTCACAGTTTGCGGGACTCAGTCCCATCACTCCAAGGAGAGAAGGTGAGTTTATTGACAAAGCCAATTGGCCCTTCAGTAGCTTGGAACTTAACCAGGACCTCCCTNCTTCTGTGAAGAAATATAGTCAGGTGGCATGGTCTCTTATTTTTTGATTCTTTGGAAGAGTACCAGACATCTCAGTTGTTACTGATTATCTTTAGCAAAAACAGCGTCAGTTGTAATAGAGCTGTTTGTGAGACATCCCTAAAAGTCTTTCAAAGTTGGAGATACGTGTAATTAATTACTTTTTTCTTTGGTGGTGTTGGGGATTGAACCTAGGNCCTTGTACATGCTAGGCAAATAAATTAGTCATTCATGACATTATTATAACTATATACTGTAGTATATAACTTGGTCCATAATTTAGTTTGTGATCACTAAAGATTCCCCAGGCCAGTGATTCCCTAAACCTCCGTGGGAATTTCTCTTGTGCAGTTCAGCATTAGTACTTAGTGTAAATGAACACTTTCAGGCAGGGCTGTGAACCTGCCTGGGCACCAGTGATTTCCAGCCCTGGCAGCTACTCTTCCCAAGATATATAAAGAGCACTGTAAGCTATGGAACAAGAGTTAGGAGACATGTTCATTCTCTTCCTCCCTAGAGGCCTTTAGAAACTGCTCTTTTCCCTAGAGAGGCAACAGCCAGCTGTTTCTATCTTCAAAAAAAACANAAGTTTTGAGCAAAAGCCTATGGGTTAGGTCATTCCTTGGAATATGGAGAAAACATTTGTTTGCACAGTTAGTTCTACCCTTGACACTGTGGAGCAGGCTGCTTTCTGCAGCCCTTCAGTAGAATAAATGGTAAATTGGGGGAGAATACTTGTATTGTTTGAGGGTTATTGATGTAATGGGGGGGAGCTCAGCATTGGAATGCCTACTTAGTGTGTGTAGGTCCTGTGGATGATCCCCAACACTGAAAAAAAAAAGAACACTTTTTTATTTTTTTTGAGACAAGGTCTCATAGCCTAGGCTAGCCTGGAAGTGGCTATGTAGCTAAGGATGTCCTTGAACTTCCGATGCTCTTGCATTCGTTTCCCAAGTAAGTGCTTGGGATATGTGTCCACAAACACACTTGGTTGACTTGTTTGTTTGAAAGAGTCTCATTGTATAGCCAGACTATCCTGAACTAAGGGTTCAGCCTCTTGTGCCTGTTGGAATTACAGGCATGTGCTTCTACACCTGGCTTAAGAAACACTATTTTAATAAAAGCAGTCTTTACTCTTAGGTGTACTTTAAGTGGCTTTACTGCTTTAGTTCTGTGGTAGGGGTCCTGAATTTGTTTGGTTATCCAAGATTAAATTTTTAATGTTTAAAGGCAATTGAAAAGCTCTGCTTTATGTTTTGTCTATGATGTGGCCTTCTGTGTGGTTAAAATATGGAGTAAGTCTAAGCTTAAGGGAAAACATGAATAGGCCATGTGAATACAGTATTACAAAACCAGAATTTGCTGTGGGTTAAGCCCACTTAGTGTGTACTTGATTTGATGGCCTTGAACCAAGGTGCTTACCGGAATAACAACATTCCTGAGTATAACACTGAGCACCACAGGAAATCTTTATGACTGTAGAGACGCACCCTTTGTGCAAAAGATTATCTCTTATTCATGTCCGACCTGTTGGTGCTTATTTTGTATACTACAGTGTCCATTAACAGCATTTCGGTGAGCTACATGGGCAAGAGCTCCCGTGATCTAAGCCTCACATGTAATGAGATACTGAGGATGTGTTTCTCAAGGNTGGGCCACAAACCACCTACATCCAAACACTAAATGAACTTCCTGGAGGTGAGCCTGGGAACACGCACTCGTAACAGTCAGACGATTCTGAGGTATACTGAAAGAGTAGGTCACAAGCCACAACTGTGTCTCTTCCTTATTCAGCCTATCTTAGTCTTGCTATTACATTCTTCCTTATGTCCTTACAATTTTATTATATTAAATCCTATTGCTTCCTTTTCTTCAAGGAACTTGAAGGTTTGAATTGGTAGCTTACAAATTGAATATTTGCCATTTGCAGCCCTTTCACTTACTCCATTCAGCAAACATTTGTTGAGGGTCTGTGTACATCAGCCACTGTTCTTAGCAAGAAATAACAATGATAGAAATTAAGGAATCACTAAAAATAAGAGTGCTGGCTAGGCATGGCAGTGGCAAACACCTTTAATCACAATGCTTGGAAGGTCAGGGNCAAGTGGATCTTTTTGAGTCCAGCCTGGACTACATATCAAATTCCTGGCTAGCCAGGGCTTTTTTTTGTGTATGTGTGTATATGTGTGTCTGTGTGTATGTATGTGTGTGTAGGTATGCGTGTGCATGTGGGGGGAGGGAGGGGGCACTATGGAGGAAACTAAAGTGGAAGGAATGGTGGGACTTGAATTGGAACAGACACATCTCACTGGCAAGATGAGCAGATTTCATGGAAGTGAAGAGCTGTCCATCTGTCTGGTGCTGGGCATCGCAGGCAGGAGGAANGTGAGTGTAACAGCAACCCTGAGTCAGGGCCTGAGGATTTCAGGGGCCAGTTGAGGAAACTTGAATGGTTGAGAGGGTGGTACCAGGTCCTGTATTGTAACTTACTTGTGTGTATCTCCGGCTGGCCTGGCTGACCTTAAATTCCTCGTCTCCTACCTCTACCTCTTAAGTGCCCCAGCTTAGTCTTTTTTATAAAGTGGGAAGAGAACCAGCTTGTCTGTTTACTAGCTGCTGTTTTTATTTCAGTCCTTGTCCTGCTTGCTTTTAACTTTGGCTGAACCCAGCCTCTTCCCATGTGAAGGGCATGACTTTTCATTCTTCTGTCTGCCAACAGAAGGTGCAGGGAGCCTTAACTTCCTGGACTCTTTGGTCTTTCAGACCGACTTCTCACTACATGTTGCAATTTTCTTCTTAAAATGTGGTATTGGAACCAAAGGAAATTGACTCATTCTTGATTTGAATTGCAATGGTTAAAGTTGTGACATTATGTAAGTAGTCATGAAATGACTGNTCTGTGTGAGTTTTAGAGAGCCTAGCTCAGATTGTTGAAGGGAAAGCTTTGATCTGAGTCTCCTTTGATGTCCACATCGTTATGTTCCAGGTGACTCTACACTTAACGTCGGGATTATGTGCTATGTGTCTAGCCAAGCCTTTTTTAGAATTGTTGTTTGTTTGGTTGGTTTTGTGAGATAAGGTTTCCTTCTGTGGCTCTCAAGCTGGTTTGAATTCACGGTAATCTTCCTGCTTCAGGCTCCCAGATGCTGAAATTGATTGATTGATTGACTTTGATCTTGTTTTGTTTCACATGTGTATGTTTTTNGGGGGGGTTAGTTTTGTGAGACAGGGTCTCATTATGTATTCCTAGCTGTTAAAAACTCACTATATAAACCAGGCTGGCTTTGAACTTGAGAGAGATATGCCTGCTTCTGCCTCCCAAGTGCTGAGACTAATGGCTTGCTCCACCAAGCCTGGCCTTGTATATGTCTTTAAATATACAAAGGAATAGTTTGATCATAGGCATTATATACATATATAACATTTTACTTTGCTCTTTTTTTTGTTTGTTTATTTGTGAGGCAGGGACTCACTATGTAGCCCTGGCTGTCCTCAAACTCACTATATATAGACCTGGCTGGCCTTGAACTCAC
>LZPO01097134.1:462538-479541 GCA_001675575.1 Neotoma lepida | reverse complement strand
TAACACAGAACAAACTCCATGTTTCTGTGTGTGTGGTTTTTGTTTTGTTTTAATACAGAAAATTTGATATTTATTAAATTGGATCCACACAAGAAACTAGGGGATGAGGGAGAAAAAAATGGTCTTTTTCAAATTTGGTGTGGAATTTTGCTGTGTCGCTTGATTAGCACTCATAATTCTGCTTTAGTCTCTCAATCACTAAGACTATGAGCATGTACCACTCTGTCTATCTAGCACAGGGAAAACACTTTATTGTTTGTTTGTTTATTGAGGCAGGGTCTCATGCTGTAGCTGAGGCTTGTAACCCCCTAGGTAGTCTTGGTTGGCATAGAATTTGTCACATTCCTGCCTCAGCTTCCTAGGTATTGGAATGACATGAGTGTATCATCATGTGAGACACAAACTCCATTTATTCCTTGTTTCTTGTATCTGACAAAATAANCATCATAAAGAATGCCCATCTTTCCTAATTTCTGTAATCCTAGCACTTGGGAGTTTGAAGCAAGAAGGTAAACTNTGAGTTCAGGGTTGGCCTAGGCTATAGAGTGAGACTTTGTCACTAGTTCCTCCTACCCTCTGTGAAAGAATATTTACTTTTTTGTTAAGCCAGGGGACTGGAGAGATGGCTCAGTAGTTAAGAGCATATGCTGTTCTTTCAGGGACCTAGGTTCAATTCCTAGCACCCACATAATGGCTCACAACCTCCTATAACTCCAGTTCCAGGGAATCTCTCTCTCACACACACACACAAGAAAATAAATAATCTTCTTTTAAAAAGAAAAGAAAAGGCCAGTAAGCTGGGGGTGGTATTGAATACCTGTAATCTCAGTACTTAGGAGACAGAGGAGAAGGTCCAGAAGTTTAGGGTCCTTGTCAACCATATATTGAGTTAGGCCAACCTGGGCTATGTGAGACCTGTCTGAAACACACCTGTCATTGGGCACTCACCTTTGTTGCTGCTCCTGCTGTTATCAGAGATGAGGAGCCAGCTAAGGTCATGACCCCAGTCTGTACCAGAACAAGGAATAGAATGAGACAGCTGAGTTCCATCTTACTACAGTGTTGGAGGGTAAGTATCTAAGGGTATTTAAAAGAAATCAAGCCAGGTAGAGACACCTGTAATCCCATCACTCAAAGGCTGGGGCAGGAAGACTGCCACAGGTCTAAAGACTGTGAGGCTAGCAATGACCTATCTCAAGCAAACAAAATCTCCCCCTACTCTCACTAGCAACCTTAGTTAAATGCAGTAGGACAGACAGACGGGGACACGGACACATGAAAGTAAAGGGGGAATGTTTTGGGAAGAAGAGGGATTCAGTGAAAGGGATNGAGAGGGTAATGGGGGAAATACGCTCCAAGTTTATTGTATGTACTGTGAAATCGTGAAGAATAAAGCAACAAAGGCAATCTTACCTAAATACTACTTCAGTCTTGTCATTTCTTGAGAGAGTTCTTGAGATAGATCCATTGATCTTAGCAGTGTGTCACACAGGAGTTATTATGAAAATACTCATTCAGAGTGGTTTATTCAGGTTACACTGAAATGCAGAGTTGAGGGTCACTTAAAGTCTGTGTTCTTCTGACTTCACATCTCTCCACTCAGCCCCAGAGAGTAGGTCATTCCAGTCAATGACCTATTTAGATTTGTCTTCAATCCTGGGTTTGGGGAGTGGACCTTCATCCTCTGTTGTTTTAAGGTGTTTCTTGTTTTTCTCTTGTAGTTTTTCAGTTGGAGCTAGAGCTCACTGGGAAAGATGGGATGAAATTAGGGCCAGTTAGCCAGAGTGACAAAATGAGAGTAACATCAACTATCAAGAAGAGATGTTACTTTTCTTGAATAGAAGTTATTTGTTTTNATAATCTTTAGGTGGGCTCTAGGGAGTGTGTTACTCAATAGTTCACAGGCCCTGAGTTCACTGTTGATTTGGTAGTTGGAGGCAAGACCTTATAGACAGCCCATCACTCTGTCTTTATGTGAGAGTAAAATTCTATCCTCTAGCCCATAAATTAACCCCAGTATCAGTTGANAATGTTTATAGCCACTCACTTCTGTTTATCATGATCAACAATAGCAATAGAAGGTTGCTTTTACCATTGCCATTTGCAGCTGGGCAGCAATTTATAGGAATTTTTAACATTTTAAAGTTGCTTCTTAAATGCCTGTTTATTGTCTGTAGTGTTCTCTCAGGCAATCATGCTGTGGATTTCTTCCTGATAGAGATGCATGGAAAGAATCTAACCTCACATGCAGCATTTAAACCCAGGATTTTGCTAGGCATGACGTTACATGCCTGTAATCACAGTGATTGGGGGACGAAGGCAGGAGGCTCAGGAGAGCAAGGTCATCCTTGGCTATATACCGAGTTTGAGGTTACTCTGGGCTACATGAGAACCTGTCTCAAACACGGGGAAAAGAACCTTCATTTTCCTAGTCGGCACTCAGCTCAGAATTTCTTAACTTGGGTGTGAGAACACAGGGAGCTGTACGCTATCACAGATCCAGCACATGACAGGTTCTCCATCTGTGGTTGTGGTGAGAGTTAGGAAAACAGTGACTTGCACAGCCCTTTAAAGAAGATAACAGCACCCAGCTCTCATGTGAGTACCTGTGTGATTGAGACCCTGTGAGTGCTATAGAAGTGTAGAGACCAAATAGGTAGTATCTACTCTTGAGGGTCTAGCTCTCTTGCAAGGAAAGAGGGTAACATCTAATAACATTTCAAAGATGGAGCTGATCTGTTTCACTTCCAGTAAAGTCTGGTGTCCTTAATAAGGCAGGTGTATTTTAAGACAAATAGCTTTGTTATGGCAAAGAACATAATGGTTCTTGGCAAATACTCAACCCCACTGTCATCTTAGCAGTATTTGTGTTTGCCTGATTTTTTGCTGACTGTTGCCTGTGCTGTGCCTTCATTAGGACCACCAAGGCAGGGAGCCTGTCTCTCAGGCCTAGTGGAGGAGCTCTGTATCTGTCCTGGTTACAGTATCTGGGAGATGCCTCTTTCCTGTGGATGCCCTGAGGGCAGGCAATTCTTTCAATACATACTTCTGGGCTGTTGGTAGATTGTCTTTGAAATGGAATATAAAACCATAGCCCTGTCCNTTTCACCTCATTACTCATTAGCCAAACTCCAGTTTGAACAAGTGTCAGCTTCTGCCTCTTCTGCTTAGTTCTTACAAACTGGTTCTGTGTCTGACCTCCAAGGTCTTCTCGTGGACCAGTCAGGTAAGGNCTCAGCCTTGTTTGCCTCTTTTCTCTTAGCAGTCCTCCTAGTATCATGGAAGAGTATGTCTGCTTCCTCTTTTGTCTCATTCAAAATACCATTGTCAACTTCTCTAAAGTCCTCCTCAGGTCAGATTTTAGTCTTAGGATCCAGATAATGTCTGACTCTAGGGCTGTGTCCAGGCATTATCTCCTGCCTGCATTCCCCCTTGCCAGTCTCCACCTCCAGTCCTCTCTCTTAAACACTTCTCTTGCCCTTAAAACACTTCTCTTGATCTTTTAATGCCAGTGGCTCCATAGGCTCTCCTGTCTTAGTACTTACCAGGCCTGACCCTGCTCAGCTTACAAAGGCAGATGGGATGGATCCATGTTCCTAACTTAAATTCTCTGCAGAGCCTGGGGTGGTGCTTTCCCTGAGGAGGACCAGGGGACTTACTGACATTCTTTGTTTCTTGAGATTGAGAAAGAGACTGATCTAGACCTTCCCTTTAACATTGTCTTTTCTTTTTTTTGTCTTTGAATAAAAATGCTAAACCTTCAGAAAAAAAATGGGAAGAAAAAACAGATCTGCCTCTTTCTGTAACACAGCTCCAGCTTCCCTTTTTCCTAAGGTTCTTTGACAGCCAGTACTGTCTGGTACACATTTAATGTGAACCACAAATGTATCTAACTAGAGCTTACTGTGAGTACAGATAAACTTTATAGAGGGCTGGGGTTGAGCCCCGTGGGTAAAGTAACAGTGTAAGCTTGAGGCCTGAGTTTGGACCCCCAGGACCACGTAAAACCATAGGTAGTAGCTCACATCTGTAATCCTAGCACTCCGACAGTGAGTGAGAGGTGAGAACACCAGAATCTATAGAAGAGGCCATGAATTTGAAAGGGTGGAGGAGGGCAGGAGAGGTGGGGGGGTGTTATAATTTTTAAAAATAAAATTGAAAAATTAAAGCTAACAGACTAAAACATAATTTCCATATTTAAAAATATTGAAAATTTAATACTATTTTGTGGTTGCACGGCCTTTTTCCTCTTTTAGAGAGGAAGGTGTTTGTTTTTTGTTTTTTTTGAGACAGGGTCACAGGTAGTCAAGCTGGCCTCAGACTGTGTAGTTGAGAGTAGATTTGAACTCCTGATCCTCCTGCCTCCAACCTTCAGAGTGCTGGGATTACAGAGGTGTCCCACTATGCCAGTCCCTATTTATTTATTTTACTAAGAATTAAAATATGGTATATATTTCTATACTGTGGTCACTGCAGTTCAGCCATCACCTCCAAGTGTTCATTAGCCTTGTGGCTAATGTGGGATCACACTGGATAGTGTAGTAAACTACTCCTGTGTTACCCTCCAGTTTAATGTGACAGAAAATGGTCACCACCTTAAATGTCAAACTTGTCTCCTTTTTCTCCCCACCAAAAACTGTTATTTTAGTTTTCAACCCAGAGGCTGTAGATGTAGCTCNATTGGTGGAGGGCTTGCCTAGCATGCTTGAGCCCTGGGTTCCATCCCCAGCATTGTATAACCAGGTATGGTGGTGCACACCTGTAATCCCAGNACTTGGGAGGTGAAGTTCAAGGTCAGCCTCAACTACTTAGTGGGTTTTAGGCTATCGTGAGCTAGGTGAGAACTCCCAACCCCTAAGGCATAGAATTGATAGTCTAAGAAGCACAGGACTCGGTGTCTGTGCGCTCTGGTCTGCTCTCCTCATAAGCACACTTGCCATGGATAAAGTGTTACATAGCTTGCTGTATTTACACCTTGCTTTTTCCCCAAATGATGTACCACTCGTATTTAGTCATCAGGAATGTTTCTGTTATCAATTTGGGTTTTGCACACTTTAAATTTTATAACTAAAGTAGCAATGAAGAGCATGATGTGTGTGGCCGTTCTGTGTCCAGAATCCCTTCGCAGGGGTTGGATGAAGGCTAGTAGCCACTGGCTTTGCTGTGTATTGCCAGGGCACTTCCAGGATGACTGTTTTCATCTCATTCTCTCACTGTACTATTTGGAGTCTTTCCCTAGAGTTTGACTGTCTCAATTTCACCATCACTGGGTTTTGTTTTGTTTTGTTTTTTTCCTCTTAGAGGATGACTAACTTAGGCAAAAACTAGTAATTACTTTTACATTTTTGTTTATTACCTTTGAAAGTAAATACTTTCCCACATGTCCATTCACTTGACCTATTTTCTCTTCAGGGAACCAGGAGTTGGACTTGCTCTTCATGAACAAAGTTTGATGGGGAAGTGCCACACCTTCCGTCAGGGTCCCAGTGTCACAATTAAGCCCATGAAGTTTGAAAAATAATTTTTGGCCCTTAACACCAAAGTCTTGCAGGGTCTGTCATCTCCTCGTCTACCCTGCAGTCAGCCAGGCCTGCCACAGGCCTGGAAGCTTGGAGCCCTTAGGGAACTTCATAGCCTCNAGCTGCCCTTGCTGCCACTGATGGTTCCATTTTGGAGTGAACTAGTTTAAAGGAGACCCACATTTGTTACACAGATTTGCTAATTTTTCATTTCCAGAAAGTGGCTTATTCAACAGAAATGTGTACCAGATTTGCCTGCCCTCTCCCCNACTTATGGCTCTTCAAGGCAAGTCTTATTTGTAACCAGCTGGCCTTGAGCTCACTGTTCTCCTTCCTCAGCCTCCCAAATACTGGGATTACAGCAACTGTAATGGCCCACCATGCCCAGCCAGCATCTGGCTGTGGAGAAGAACGGGGACTAGGGAGCTCCTGGCCTTAGGCCCCCAGGGAAAGGCAGAGGTGCTCCTGATGCTGCTGAGCTGGGGCTGCTGTGCTCTGCCCTGCCTCCCACGCCCTATTGTCTAAACCAGTTTGGCTTTTTATACAGAAACAAGTAAGTCTGGTAAGACTGAGAACTAGAATGTGTGGGACTCTTGCTTTATTTAGGTTGTGTGGGGGGTGGGGAGTGCCTGCTAGAGGAAGAACATTTGGATGTTCTGTTCTTCCACTGTGTGAGTTCTACACTGGCCCTGTATGGAGACTGTGGGGAGCCACCGCTTAACTAGTATTAATACCCTTGCCATAGCTGTGTTGTTGATGAACCTCAGGAATCATATGAAGCCTTAGGATTCACTGGAATCAGCTGCTTTGAAGGCTTTGAGTCCTTTTGTGAAATGTAGATTTTTGCCAAGAAACGTGGGTAGGTTAGCTGTTTTCTGAGAAAGGGGTGTACTTCTGGAGAATGGATTGCCTGCCTTCCCCTCAGGCCACCTGCTACCAAACCTGGGGTCTTCTCCGTTGTACCTTGTGGGTCATGTTGTCATGTCGTGTTTCCCCCCACCCCACATTTTCTGAGTTGCCAAAAGGCAGTGAAGGCAGCAGCACTGTGGGAGCTGACCCTTCCATCCCTGCCCTGTAGAGAGGACTATTTCCTGCTATCTTGCTCTCATCATCTTCAGGCTCTTCCTCACCCAGCATTTCTTGTCTGCTAGGAGCCTTTTTAGGTCTCACCTGTGGAAAGCAATGTTCTTTGATGCTACTACTACTATAAGCCGGTTGTTGTTATTACTGCTTATTGTGTTTCTCACTCTTACTTTTTAACCAGAAAGACTAGTCTTCAGCCATTGCTTTTCAGCCCAGACCTGCACCTGTATGGAGGTGGCTCACCATCAGGCCTTGACTCTGCTTGGAGGAAACACCTTCACAAGGGTTTGCATTGCTGTCCTTGCAGGCAAATGAGTGATTCTCCTGAAGTTCTGTCCTCATCTTCACTTTTCCTCTCNGTGATAACCCTGTCTCTATGGTTCTGTTGTCTTTTAAATTAGTGCTGCAGCTCCCTCTGTTCCTAAACATGAGTGTATCCGAGACTTGGGTTCAAATCCTGATATTGCCTTCAAGCTAACTAACAAGGAGTATGTCTCCTTGCAGGGAAGGTTGTGTGGGGTGCCTAGTACTGGCAGCTGGCACTCAGTGTGAGCTGCTGCTGTTTCTGCTGTACTGGTTATTCTTAATTCTGTGTTTAAGATGGATTTGCAACAAGAACTGGCAAGGCTGCCCAGCATCTATTCTGTGACTCTCCATGCTGCTATTTATATGTAGCTACCTCTTTAGTCTCTTCAGCCACAGTCTGTCCTGTCCAACGGCCCTGTCCAAACTATTCAGAAGAGCCATTTCTACTCAGAAAGGCAGAATTATGCTTTTTAAACATTAAAAACTAAACAGAAAAAAAGTCATTTGGGTGCTTACTAAGGCAGTGGTTGATCTGTGGGCATGTTGACTTAGCATGCTCTGTGTGGTCACAGGACCATGTGAACAGTGTCAGTTGACTCAGCTGACTGAGAGTTTTCAGAAAACAGAAACTGAAAGCCTAGAGCCATTCCATAGTCCATGCCACAAATCCCAGGCCCTTCATGTTTATTGTCTGAGTACTATGAACTCATAAAGGCCAGGAGGGGCCCTGCCCACANCATATAGTTGTGGCTGCTCATGTAGTCTTGTGTGGTTTGAAAAGATGAGGTGTGTAGATTGCAGATGAATCTAGCATATTCTGACTTTAACCTTTGTTTTTCTCCCCTGGAGTGGATGTAAATTTCATATTTTGTGGCATTCTATCTTTTTTTTTTTAAGACTGTTTGAGTATCCTGGAAAGGACAAAATAAAGTGAACCGGACCATTTGTCTGGAATTGTTAATTGGCCAAGGGCACCCTGCCCACCCAGGTCACTCCTGCTTTTAGCTAGCAGGGACTAGAGGAAGGGTTGTGTTGTGTTTAGCATTAGGGATGCCTTGAACACTGGGTTTAAATTTAAGATAGACCAGTCAGTCGGGTGTGCTGGGGCACGCCTTTAATCCCAGCAGTCAGGAGGCAGAGGCAGGCAGATCTCGCTGAGTTTGAGGACAGCCTGGTCGACAGAGTGAGTTCCAGGACAGCCAGCGCTATGCAGTGAGACCCTGTCTCAAAAATGTTTTTTTAATTAAAAACAAACAAAAACAGGCCAGTCTTCTTTAGGGACCTCCTATTCCCAAAGCACTGTTTTGGGCCTTTATAATTCAGCCTTCACTGTAAGCTACCCTGGAGTGAAAACTGCTGTCACCTAGAGGACTGTGTTCCCTTTTCTGGCTTGCTGTGTTCACCACTCACTTTCCTCTTGTTGCTGCTTTCCTGGTTCTGGTTATAAGTATCTGAAAGAGAAACTAGGAACACACACAGGCCTAGGTGGTGACCCTGGCCATCTGTGAGTGCTCTCNTTTTCAGACTCTGCCTTCTCCCCTTGTCCCAGATGNACACATGTGCTTAAGAACTAATGCTGCCTTCTGGGAACTGTTAGAAAAACAGCTTTAAAATAGGCAACTTAAAAAGAGATTGGCATACTTACCATGCTAGCAGTCGGGAGCCTGAGTCAGGAAGATCAGTTTCAAGGCAGATCCAGGCTCAGTGAATGAGACTGAGGTGTGAATATGCATAAGGATTTATCAGTGATAGAGAGGCTAAAGAATTTCTAGTCAGGAGCAGACATGGACAGGAATGTCTGTGGGTACAAATAGGTAATACAACTCTGTCTCCTGAATCCCTACTCTGCAACCTGCCATTCCCTGCTAAGCAGCTTCAGTTACATTTCTATCAAAGAGGCAAGGTATTTTAATTAGTCCTTACTAATTATGTGCACTCTCCGTTTTGCCAACTATGTCCTCTTTGAGGAAGTGAGAACCACTGAAGTATCTTGCTGGATCACCTCCTTCCTCCTACACAGGCTGACCACTTAGCTAAAGGAACACACCCAGCTTACCTCACTGCATGTCCGTGGGCTGCTTTGACCTCTTCTCACAAGTTCTACCTTGGTTTAGTACAGAGCTCACTATTTTGTATGGGGGTGTCGGGGTCCTGTNCAGTGCTCAGGCCAGTGTCTAGCACATGGTAGGTTGTCACCCTAGCCAGAAGCTGCCTTTCCAATGACATTTGTAATCTGTTAGGTTACACTTGTCAGCACTGCCTGTGGCTTGTCTGCATATAGATACTACTTATCTTCTCCACTAGACAGTAAATAAGCTTATGAGCAAAGAAGCCATGACTAATACATCTGTTTCCCCAGTGTCTGCCTCATACATAACTCTTAGCAGATAAAAATAATTGATTGAATATGAATGACTTCCTCTTGAACAGATCACCTTGAAGGAGAGGAAAGCCTGGAAATTGTAGTGTTTTTGAGGACTGGTAAGGTTCAGGCCTTGCACAGCTCACCTCACCTACCTAAGGTCTATCAGTTTTCATTAGAATTTAATAGGAGTAAATTTAGGTTTACCAGCTTGAGTCTTGGTGTGTTCTTTGCCTTCCCCTCCCTGTTGTTTTCGGGTGGTTTGGAGCACTGGGGTGTAATGCAGACCTGTACAAAGCTTTCCTAATGCTCAGCCTCTAGAGCGAGTGCTAGACTCGGGCTCTTGTGCTGCCTGGCCTTNAGCTTGACTTTGTGCCATCTGACATGCTGGGCATCTTCCAAACACTGATTCTAGGGGCACAGTAAACAGTAACCTGTTACCCATTTTATTGACTTCTTTATTACTTGTTCCCCTGATGAGCCAGGCCCAGATTGCCTACTGTAATTGTAGAGGTGTGGCTATTTCCTGAGATGGCCCAATTACATGTCCTTCCTGTGTTGACATCAAGCACCTACAGCTTTCATGATAGTCTCTTTAGACAAGAGACAAAAATGGTGATATAGCAGGAACATTGTTCAGCTGAGCTTACTTACCAAGAGTGTGAGGGTTGGTGAAGTCTAAGACCTTGATGGAAAAAGATGTACCCACCTTTATTCCAAGCCAGCCCATGATCTGGTCATTCTGAACCAGCTGCCTGTAGCCAGTAGCCAAGCCCTAGCAAAGTGTATGTGGCCTGAGTTTTCATTGCGTCTTGACCTCTTCTGAAGTAGTCAAGCTGGGTCTAGCATGTACAAAGCCCTGGGTTTAATCCCTAGCACTACATAAAACTGGGAGGAATTATCCTAGCANTTAGAAGGTAAAGGCAGGAGTGGCAGACTCAGCTACATAGTGAGTTCAAGGCTGGCCTGTCTCAGGCATGGGCAAGCTGAAGACTTGAAACTAAAGAGCCAGAGGGTTGAGAGAGTGGCTCATGGCTATAATCCCAACAGTTGGGAGGCCTGCCTGGCCTTAAAACTCTGTCTTAAAAACTGTCAGAAAAAGATACAGAGGAGATAAGAGGAGTACAAGTTCAAAGTTAGACAGACTGTGAGCCCAGGCTGTCCACAGTCTAGCTGGTGGTTTTAAATAAGCCAGTGGGGCTCTCTGAGTCTGGGGTTCCTGGTAGAGCTGAGATCTGTGATCTGTGTAGGTAAATTCTGTGAATCACATGGCACTTAGGGATAAAGGCCATAGCTACCTTACTCTTTCCTCAGCCTTTTCCAGCTTGCCCACCCTCCTGTTTTCAGGCTTTTTTTTTTCTTATGCTGTTGCCAGAGAAAGATATGGTTCTCCCGCTACTCATACTTGGTCTTTATTTTGTCCCATATTTTTTCTCATATTGCAACAGGCATCCCGGGCCCAAATCCTAGACAAAGCAACAGAGTATATCCAGTATATGCGAAGGAAAAACCACACGCACCAGCAAGACATTGATGACCTCAAGCGGCAGAATGCTCTTCTGGAGCAACAAGGTGAGCAGCCATGCTCATGGGGCGACTGGCCCTGCTGTGCCCGGCCAGGCTGGGGCTTTCATACCTTGGCCTTCGGTCAGAGCCAGAGGACCATGCCTCAGCAGCATCCTCAGCCCTGCTCCACGGGCCTTCGAAGTTGAGTGTTAGAGCCATCCTGAGGAAGGACCAGACCCTCCAGTGAGGAGATGGAGGAACTAGGGAGTTGAACATCCAAAGGCTTGTATCTTTTCTGGCCTGATCTCTCCCTTCCTTGGGGCTCAGGTGCTCTGCCTACAGTAAGGGTCACACCTGGTGTCAGGTTTCTGAACAGAGCTCGGAGGTCCTTGGAGTAGAATGTGTCGTGTAAGTACCAGAGTCTCCAGGAGTTCAGGGACAGTGAGCCCTCCCCATTGTCAATAGTAGTCCAATCAGGGCAGCCTATGGGCCAGGCCCCTGCTGTTCTCCAATGCTCACACCCGCCTTTTCCTACAACCACAGGGGAAAGCGAGAGCTGATCAAGTTCTTTGTTCCTGGGGAATTCACTTCTCTTCCTCCCTCATGGAAGATGCAAGTAAAAGGAAATGCAAGTAACCACCTGGGTTAGAACACCTCACATCAAATAAATAACATGAAGGGCTGATCCTGCAGGCTCAAGCTGAGCCGAACCAAGGGATGGGCAGCGGGAGGCGGCAGTGGGTTGGATGATGGGCCAAGCAGCCTGCATGTAGGGGTGTCTGTTGAAAAGCCCAGGTATTTTGTGTGTATTGGTGACTTGCTTCCAAGTGTCCAGCTTGTCATTCCAAGTGGATTTTGTTCATGAGAGCCAAGCCAAAAGTTTTCTTTGACCCAATCTATTTTGTCATCCTTTCCTGCTATCATTGGGCCTTCACACCTTCAAGGAGCCTGGCATTGCTAAGCTAGTTTCTCCTCTGTCGTTGCATTGCTTGATCCAACAGGGAACTCTTGCTCTGGTCTCTGTGCTGGGTCCATGGCAGGACGGTGTCTCATCACAAGCCTTCTCTTCAGGGTGGTGTGGCAGAGTGGCTGGCCATGTGTGCTGGGCCCCCAAGCCCAGCTGGGAAAGGAAAAGGGGGAACAGCCACCAGAAGGGAATGATTTCTGAGCCACCCTGTGCCTTGGGGGCCAGCAAGCAAACCCTTAGGAAGAACAGGCTGGACCCTGAGTCTGAGACTTGGTTTCTCCGGATCTCCAGAAGGTGGTAACATGCTCCCTTGGTTGCCTTTTAGTCCGTGCACTGGAGAAGGCAAGGTCAAGTGCCCAGCTGCAGACCAGCTACCCCTCCTCAGACAGCAGCCTCTACACCAACGCCAAGGGCGGCACCATCTCTGCCTTCGATGGGGGTTCAGACTCCAGCTCAGAGTCCGAGCCTGAAGAGCCCCAGAGCAGGAAGAAACTCCGGATGGAGGCCAGCTAAGCCATGTGGGGCAGGCCAGCAATAAAAACTGTCGTCTCCATCGTCTCCTCCCCTTCTCAGTTCATCGTTAGAACCCTCAAAACCATCGAAAGACTCTTTATTTTCCTTTTCTCTTTATTAATTGTTATTTTTGCATAGACGCTCTTGGACAAAAGCTCTCATCCCTTCCCCATGTCCACTATTTTTAAATGTATTCCCTTCAGGGGTTCCTGTCCCCACCAGAAATTTTAAACCAAAACACCCTAACTTGGCAGCTCTTTCTGTGGAGGACAGACAGCCGGCCAGACCTCTGAGTACATGGTGTCCTGCCCACCCCCTCCCCAGCCCTTCCAGCCCTCAGAGCGCGTGCCTGGAGGACGCCTGCCCCGCTAGGCCCCTCCCTTCCAGTCCCCTGACCTCTGTTTGGTGGACTTTGTGAATCTCTGAACTGCTCTACTTTGACAAGATGACCAGATTGGAGGAATGAGAATTAACCCCCTCTCCTGTAAGGATTGTTTTTTGGAAAAGCTGTCACTCCTGTTGAGAGACCAGATTCTTGGAGAGTCTGTGGTGTAAAGAAAAACGGGGACAGATTTACAGAGTCCTTGGCATGTTTCACTCTTCAATTGTTTAAGCCTGCAGAGCCAGCCTTACAGAGGGCCACGTGACACTGGTATGTATAAGAGATGGCAGCAGTGAAACGGCCTCCCAGGAGTGGTAGGGGTGGTTATTTGTGGGTGGGACAGGGAGGGAGTCTTAGATGGGGTAGAGGTTTTGTATTAAGGGCCAGTGATGATGTTTTGATATTTATTTCCTGCTACTGAAATTTGAATCTGAATGAAAAAGCCCCTATTTCTGATGATGTCGATATTGTAAAGCGACAGATTCATAAAGTAATGATCAAATCTTCATTTCTTTCTGTGTGTATTTCTGAGAAACAGAGCCAACTATTTTGTATGTAAATACCAAGAGCGACTTACCTGGTACTAAACCCACAGCCCAGTACAGCCTTCCTGCCCTACTTGCCTCCGGTCCTGGAACTTGTCGCCACTGTGTGATCCAGCCCTGGCTCTGGCTGTGGTCAACAGATCCCAGTGAAGGGTTTCATGTCTNTAGGCTTCATCTCTTTGTCCTTTTCCCACTCTGTTGCCGCCATTTGCTGATTGCTAGTGTATACTTCGTAGTCTCAGTCGGGGTTTGATTCCATTCCATGGAAATAAAAGTATGTTGTACATACTGCCCAAGAATTGTCTTGCAAGTTAAGGCTTCCCCCTTTACTATAAGAATATAAATAAAAACTTATTTTATCCTTGTTGGTAGTGGTGTCTTCTTGCCCCTGCAATGGCCAGGATAACTGAGGGAAGAGTGTCCTGTAAGCTCCTGGGCCTCTGGAAACTTGAAAGAGAAGCTGATCTCTGACTAGAGCCTGCAGAGCCAGGTGCAACTGTAGCCAGACCTTTTTGTCCCTTGTCCCTCAGCCTGAGAGAGTAACTGAATGAATGATAAAAAGTGGCTTTCAGGCTTGCAGTGGGTGACGTGTGGCACAGTTCCTCAGGAACAGTGCCCTTTGGAGGAATTGACGACTCAGAGCCGGGGCTCTTACTCTCCTGGTAATCCACTGGTGTCCAGTGTAAGAGGTGGCTGGTATTGGACAAGGTTTTTCAGTTTCTAGAGAGTTCCAATAACAAGAGGAAAACAGCAGAGCTGCCAAAGGCTGGAAGTCAGAAAGACCACAACAGCATCAAGTCAACTACTGTGGACCCAACTCCAACCTGAACTGCTTTGACCTTTGAAAGAAAAGAATTTCCGGCCAGAAAGCATCTCCATTTGGTTTTCCAGTCTGGCTAATGGAAAGTACTGCTTTCATAGACCAAGGGAAGAAGTGAAGTGAGGTAAGTTCTTTGCTTTAGAATGCAGAGAGTGCTGGGGTTTCATTCCCTCGGATGTCAATCTGAGGTGTCTGGTTATTAATGGAAGTGGGTGGATAGGTCATGTTTATACAGGAAGCAGCATTGAACCTCAAAAGCTGAGGTGCACGAAGGAGAACAAAGCTGCTGGGGATGCAGTCACTAAAGGCCTTCCTCCTCAGCAGGGAAAGAGGGGAGGCGGCATGGGCATCAGTGGCCTGGTGGTTTCTCAAGTGCTGTGGGTCCTCGAGCCAACTCTTCACAGCTGTCAGTGCATACTTGGTTTGGTCAGGATGGATGTTAGGGATGATCTGCCAGTGCAGCCAGGTTGGTGAGGTGGCGAGTGTAGAAAGGCATGCAGCAGGCAGGGAGCAAACCCAAAGAGGCAGCCAAGCTGCTTGGCTGGTAGAGTAGCTTGGCATCTGGGCCCTGGCTCCAAGACGGTATGGGACGACGGTGAAGTTTAGGCTTCCCTGGAGTTAATGAACCATGTAAAGGGGTGCAGTGGCTGGCTGGGTTCTCTGGGAAAATCCAGACTACCTGATAGGCCGAGTGCATGCTGGCAGGTGGTTGAGGAAAGATAGTGCCATGGGCAGCACTGACTGGACAGGAAGCAAGGCNAGGGAAAGGGACCTGAGGCTGGGGAGTATCTGCTGAAGGGAACAAACAGAAATCACAGCTAACTCTCTTCTGGCATGTGTGTCTAGGAACTGTAAGTGAGCCCCATGGGTGCTTAAATCTGACTGTGGCCTGCTCAGAGGGATGTCAATCGATACCCTTGCTTTTGTCACTGAGACTTTGTATTTGTCACTACTGGCTTTTTATTTGCTTGGTCACTGCAGCAGGTAACTTCCCTTAGGGACCTGTTGAAAGTTACAGCTTCCTTCTTGCAGTGGTGAGTTTGGTATGACTGCTCTTGAAATTGCCCCAAGCACAGGGTGTTTAAAAATGGCCTGGTTCCTCATACGCTGGTGCTTTCTTGACATGCCAGTCTTCTTGTAGAACGTAAAGCATCAGTTAGGCTCACAACCCTCACCTTGTTTTCTTGATAACATGTTCTCACTGTGCAGGTCAGGCTTGATAACATGCTCTCACTGTGCAGGTCAGGCTTGATAACATGCTCTCACTGTGCAGGTCAGGCTTGATAACATGCTCTCACTGTGCAGGTCAGGCTAGCCTCGATTCCTTGGGTAGCCCAGATTGAATTTGAGATTTCCCCCTGCCTCAGTCTTCTTCTACCTGCTGGGATTTGTGCCACCACCCCCAACAGCTGTCAGCTGGAACAAGGGTGGGAAACAGAGCTGAGTGGGTGGGAGGAGAGAGAGACATGAACTAGGACTAAAGTAAGCAGAATTCTGTTTGTCAAAATGGCAGTATTTTTAATGCCTAGGCTCTGGAGTCCCACTGCCTGGGTTTAGTATCACATCTTCCATGAAGTGGCTTCTCTCAGCTTCAGCATCCTTACCTCTAGAATGAGATTCATAATGGCAGTAACTTTCTAAGAGGTAATGTAACCCGTGCCAGGTACAAGATGGGAAATACTAGTGCGTCTAAGCACAACTGCCTGAGTGAGGGTTGACTTCTGTGTTTCCCAAATGTCTCACACCTGCTTTGTCCTAACAAGCCTCGGTGACCAAAGAGCAANGGGGCCCTGGGTCCAGACCAGTAGACTCCTCAGCACTGAAGAGGCTTCTACTGAGACATTAGTTGCTCTCTGCAAACTAGAATGCTGTTTCTGCTCTGCACACTGTTGGAGACCCAGGAAAATTTACAGAAGTCCCAAGTAGTGTTCCCAACAGTGCTTGTTAANGGATTCCAGGACTCTAGCCTCCCTAACCTAGGCACTCTGGCTCAGGGCTGGAGAGCATACACAGAAATATTTCCTACTTAGTTANTCCCTTGGGATAAAACAACAGGTTCCTGGGCTTGGTGGTACATGCCTATAATCCCAACACTTGAGAGATAGAGCCAGAATGATACGGAGTTCGAGGCCAGCCTCTGTTGCACAGTGAGGCCCAGTCTGAAGAAAATATGATCANTTTCTAACTACCACATTCCGAGCAGTTTGGATAGTCTGGCTCGACTGCATTGCACCAGCATGATGAATCCCTCCCTTCTCACCCCCACCTTTCACCTAAGTGTNATGGCTGCTGGTGCCTGACCAGTTCTGACCTAGGGAAACTGACCTGAAGAGCTGTGGAGTCAGTGCTGGTGTAGCTGAGGCCACACCTGTTAATGCAGAAACACTCCCATCTCACAGGGGAGAAAGAGTTGATTCTGAAGCCAAATATAAAATGGCCGTGGCCGGGAAACACTGACTNAGATCACTCCAAATTCCATNTCCCAATGTGGAAAGTTTCATGAAAATTTTTGTAGGACCAGAACAGAACATAAAGCCATAAATTAAGACACTTGAAAATATATGTGGGTATGTCAGGTAGCCAGGTGATAGCTCAGCAGGGAAGAGGGCTGTAGGTCCTGGATATGATCTAATTGATGGAACTAGGAGTCNGCGCATTCATTCCAAAGGAGTTTTACCTGTTAAGTGATTGGATATTCTAATCAGTTAACTTTGTGGACACCACTTTGTTTTTTTAATTTTTATTTTATGTGCATTGGTGCTTTGCCTATATGTATGTCTCTGCGAAGGTGCCAGAAGCCCTAGAACTGGAGTTACAGACAGTTGTGAGCTGCCATATGGGTGCTGGGAATTGAACCCAGGTCCCCTGGAAGGGCAGCCAGTGCTCTTAACCACTGAGCCATCTCTCCAGCCCTACAGACAACACTTCTTTCCAGGAATTCTCATTCACAAGCCAAAGGCTTGGGCCCACATGTCTAAATTCCCTTGCTTGCTGCAGTCT
>LZPO01097134.1:441568-455509 GCA_001675575.1 Neotoma lepida | reverse complement strand
TCTCTCTCTCTCTCTCTCTCTCTCTCTCTCTCGTCGTTGTTGTTTTGAGACAGGATCTCACTATGTATTATGTATCACTGGCTGGCCCAGAACTCACATGTAGACCAGGCTGGCCTTGAACTCAGAGAGATCTGCTTGCCTCTGTCCCAAATGCTGGATTAAATGCATGTGCCGCCACAGCAGCTGTCCATGGATTTCTTATCCCTACCACCTCCACCTCTGCAGTGCTGGGATTCCAGGCTTGCAACACTACATCTGGACTTTCATTCCCATTCTTAAGATTGTGTGCTTCTGATAGAATCTCATTGTCCCCTGGAGAGAGAAGCATGTGACCAAGATACAGGCTCAAAGCTAGTCAAACAGTCGTCCCCACTGGGAAGAAAGGCTGGACTAGCACTAGTACTCATCTGCTAACCTTGACACTAAGAGGGTATAANGCATGGAGCCTTCTCTTCAGCTCCAACGTTCTCTTTTTTAGGTTATTATTTATGTGTGTGCGCACANGCATGTGCACATGCATACCACAGTGNACATGTTGAGATCAGAGGACAACTTACAGTAGTCAGTTCTCTCCTTTTGCAAGGCGGGGTCCAGGGACCAAACTCAGGTGGTCAGGTCACTATATAGCCCAGGCTAGCCTTGAACTTGGGCTTCTTCTGNCTATGCTCCTGAATCTTGCAATTACAGGTGCAGCACCACATGAAGCTGTCCGTTTCACCGTTATCTTGAGTTGTGTGTTCTCCATCCTTGTCCAAGGCAGTGAACACCGCTGAGCAGTGCACGTGAGTGACGGCAATGCTTAGCCTGAGTTTTACCAACCAACTGCATTTGTTTGATTCTCACAGTACACGGTAAGCATCCTAGCCATGAAGATACGGCAGAACTCTAAATGAATACAAATGAGTTGGCATGTATACCAGGGCAAACTGCAGCCCACGGGCCAAATCTGGGCCACCACCTGTCTTCATAAACACAGCTTGGCTTGGGACACAGCCACACTCCTGTGGTTTTGTGGTGGAGGAGAGTTGAACAGTTGTAAGAGAACATGTTATGAAGATACAGCCATTCCCCCTGAAGCACCCCTCTTTCCCCAGATGGAAGCAACACTGCCATAGCCCTCAAATCAGCTTCAGTAAAGCAAAAGTTCCTGAGTCAAACCCACCCCAGAAGGAGGGTCTGTGCCTTAGCTAAGATGTGCTCNGTGCAGGACTTTTTAGGCCACAGTGAGAGTCTAGACAGCATGCAGGTATAAACACATCCATTCCNATTTGGAGCGTTGATCCTTTCCTCGAGTCAGAAGTGAAGTGTATGGTGAGCTGCATTTCCCAGAACAGTCCTGTAAGGGTGGTTCAAGTGAAACAGCTCTTTAACCTGCTTGACGGAATGTCAGCATTGTTGACCAGACACCCAACATGTCAAGCCTGTGGATCCTGCCTCAAGCTACAGCCACGCTGCACTCAGGACTGTCAAACACCTGCTACTGTTACCTTTTTAGTTTATGATGCTGGGTACAAAACCCAAGGCCTGGGGCAAACTAGCCAAGTATTCTACCATTAAGCTGTTGTTTCTGGCCCCAGACACCTCCACCTCTAATCCCCGGCTACTAAGTTCCTGCCAGAAGTACAGTATATACATTTAATATTAGTGAAATATTGTAATGGGCATGCAGCCAACCATCACTCAAGGTTTCCTTTTGGAAAGATTTTATTTGTGCATGTTTTCTTTGCAGCATGAGTAAGCCACATGTATGCCTAGTGTGCACAGAAACCAGAAGGGAGTGTTGGATCCCTGGAACTGGAGTCAAGATGCAGTTGTGAGCCACCACGAGTGGGTGCTGAGAACTGAACCCAGGTCCCCCAGAAGAGCAACAAATCCTCTTAACCACTGAGCCATCTCTTCAGCCCCAACGTTTTCTTTTTTAAATTATTATTTGTGTGTGTGTGTGTGTGTGTGTGTGTGTGTGTGTGTGTGTGTGTGTGTGCAAGCATGCATGCACATGCATGTCACGGCACACATGTTGAGGTCAAAGGACAAATTGTAGGAGTCACTTCTCTCCTTTGGCCATGTTCGATCCCGGGGATTGAACTCAGGACCTGGTGGCATGCTTTACTTCACGAGCCATCATGCAGCTCCCTCTCAAGTTGTTTAAATTTTATCTTTGATGAGGTAAAACACCAGGAAGCAACATAGCAAGAAGCAACATAGCAAGATGTGAGTGGGTCCAGCCCTTGGCAGGTCTTCCCTGGCGTTGGTCTTTAGGCATGTTTTGTAGTCTTCCTGACAAGTGGCTTCCTATTGGGTACTACTGCATTGTCTGCAGAACAGCTTAGGCGAGGAGGGTGTTTTGGTCCTTAGTGTCCCTAAGGCCTACATGACAAATCTGTTATGGAATTTGTCACCAGGAAGAGACTCTCGGCAACTGGCATGTTGCCTTCATCCACTAGAACTACAGTAACCCACTCCAGCCTTTCGCTTTCTCGTGTCCCCCGGGAAGCTCTAGTTAACCCAGTTCTGAGAGCCACCACATTCTTCCTCCTCCAGATTCCTGGGCTGTGGGGCCCTTTTCCAGGCCTTTAGTCCTAACACCCCCACGGCATGGTGGACTGGGCAGACTTCATGCTGTTGGCATACTGACACAGGAAGACAGACTGCTGTTCTGTGCTTTAAAGGAATGCACAATAGTTTCTGCGGGTCTCCATTCAGACCCAGAAGACACATGTGGCTACTAGCTAAGTACAGCTAGGACCAAAGGCAAGCTCTGAAGTGAAGACCATTGATGGCTCCAGGGCTTAGGCTAGCTCTCTGGCTCTCTGCACTCCTTCCCAAAGGCAGCTTTGGGAGCCCTGCCACCAGGTGGGAGCTGGGGGTGATGTCGACTCTGCAGTTCCTGGGCTACGCTGAGGAAGCTCAGTCCCGACTGGAGACTGCAGCAGCTGGGCCCCAAGTGTCGTCTTCTCGGGAATCTGGGATGAGCAAGATCAGTCATGGGGTTAAACATTCATCTTCAGTAGAGGAGACGATATGGTGATGGGGAGGCCCCAGCACAAGCCTGAGACTCTGGATGAAGATCCATCAGGGGAGGAGTCGCACGATAGAGCAGTGGTAAAGGCTGGCAGTTCCTCTCTTACCTTGAACTTGGCTATGTCCACANAGCTATNGCTAGATTCTCACCTGATGTTACTCAGAAACAAGGCTACAATGGGAAGGCAGTTTCAGAAAGCACTCACCAGAATTGCCACCTGAGAGGTGTTCACCCTGGCTGATCTAGGAATCCTGCCTTCTGTTGCCAGGAAGGGCTGGCAGGATCCCCAAGTGGACAGGTGGGACTCATGCAGACACCTCTGTGGTAGTTTGGTATTTGTTGATAGGGACATATTTCCTGGGGTCGAGTGCTATATAGGTAGTGTCTTCTACTCAGCCTCCACATGATAAAATATGGATCAAATAAAAGCTGAGATTTCTCTCCAGGCCCACCTGAAGGCTGAACTGGGAAGCTCCAGAAAANGAAACAGAAAACTGTTAGTGCAAACCTGGAGACAGCAGGATCAGGATGCAGCCTTTCTTCTCTCCCTCGCCCAACTCCACCTCCTCTTCTAGGCCCTGCTCCTGGGTATGAAGACGTCTCAGTCCCAAGTGGTTTCTTGACCCAATTATGACTGCAGTTATCTTCAGTACCTTAGGCTGCTGGTGCTGAGCCTTTACCACTCAGTGACGGGCAGATACACTTGGACATGTTGGATTGCAATCCAAACCTTTATTAGCAGAACAAACTTTGCCAGGGAGTGTTTGTGTTCAGAATGTGACTCTGGGCTTTTTGCATGGATGGAGTTTCCTCTGAGGTCTCCTCTTTTCCCAAGGGGCAAGCCACAGAATGTTGCCTTCTTGGCCTTCCTTGTGAGAGTCCCTTCTAGTAACCACAGGATTCCAACGATAGCAATGCCAGCCCCAGACTACAGCCAGGATGTCCACCCACCAGCCCTATGCAATGCCAGAGTGCAATCTCTTTCATGGCAGGTTGGAGACAGACACGGATGTCAAACTCAGTGTGTGGAGAAGGTGTGCAAGGGGGGTAAGCTCTGCTTCCCTCACATGCAAGAGACGAAATCCCCAGAGCAAATGGGCATCTGGAAGGAATTGTCCTGGGACAGACAGAAGAGATAGCACAAAGGGCTAGAGTACTTGCTGTTCTTCCAGAGGATCTGATTTGGTTCCCAGCACCCACACTGAACCCACTAAAAACCACCTGTAACTCCAGATCCAGGGGATCTGACACTTTCTTCTGGTCTCCACAGACACTCAATTCACACACAAATAGATTCACACATATACACACGCACAAAAAAAAAAATTTAAGAAAAAAAAGCATAGAAAATGTTACGCTTTTATTATTTCAAGGAGGTAAATACATAGCCCAGTACACCAAAGCAATAGGGAATTAGAGGCAGCAAATGGCCAGTGGTTTGGGGAAAAGCCTCATGCTGCGTCTCCAAGCTCCTGTCTGCCTGCTCACATGAAGGCTGTGGCAGTGAAATGAGCTTGCTGTGACTGTAGCAGTGGACAGATGACCAAACTCAGCACCCTACCAACTGTGAAAGGGCCAGTGCAGAGGCAGCTCCAGGATTCGGCACACTGGCAGTGCTTGCCCTACTACCCAAGGCTACTGTCCCCACAGCAGCCGGCGTGCCTCGCGCTTGATTCTGTTTCCATGAAGCCTGCAGTGGGCAGGGCAGGAATAAATCCNGAGTCATCAATTCAGGTGAAGCCTTAGTAGTGTTAATACTCTGGATGAGAGAAGTCAACACTGTCTGGGGGCAGGGACAGAAATGGAAGGAGCCTGGGCTGCAACGCTGCCAGGAGGAGGAGGAGGAGGGCCTCTCCTAGTACATGATGGGGAGAGGCAGGGCCTGGGGGAAGCTGCTTCCTCTGGCACAGAGTTGACCTAGAGGTTGATTTTCCAATCATAATTGGTTACCTGGGTCTAGTCATCATATCTAGGACAAAACAAGTCTTGCTTACACTAAACATGGCCTTGGAGAAATGTGTAGCTCAGTTCTCCCAGGTTGAGGGGAGGGACTAAGACCCTTCTCCTCCATTCCCAGCTGCTGTCCTTTGCAGATGGCTGGGGTGAAGGAGGCAAGCAGAAGCATGCGCTGCTCTAGCCCGACGGTCTTTTCCAGGGAGCTCACGTAGGCAGGACCCAGAGCCCCACCCTGGCATGGCACGGAGCTNACATTTCTACCCGAGAAATGACTGAATGGTAGTGTGCAGGTGGACATTACCGCAGGGGCTGGGAGGCGGAGATACTCACAGACACGTCCATTTCAGCATGGTGGGCCAGGCTGCTGGCTGCCAGGAGAGGCTGCTGCTTCCCAGCATGCACTGCTCTCCTGCAACCCCACTGCACAGGCTCACAGAGTTTTGATTTGACAGGTATGAAAATAATTTTAAAAAAATCACACCACTGTGTATTCCAAACCCAGAGCTGATGGCTTTGTTTTGTTTGACAGGAAAGGACAAAGAAACCACAACTCCACAGTGGCCAAGGCTCACGTAAGCACAGAGCGTGCTATGTGCCCAAATGGAAAAACCTTGTCTGACGGGGGAGCTGGGTGAAGCCATGGGGTCCTCTAGTCGGTGGCAGGATCTGAGGTCACCTCATCTTCACATTCCTCAAAGCCTGGGACTGGCTTCTGCAGAAAGTATGTGGTGGCCTGGATCACCTTGTCGGGTCCAATGTTGTAGACGGGGTGAGTGGGCTGCTGTAAAGAGAAGAGACGCCAATCCGTCACCAGTGGCTCGTGGTGGCTGAAACTGACCTGGCAGAACTTAGATTAGGGGAGCATGAGTGACATGCACACAAGTGTATTCCAGGCCCAAATGTGCAAACCACAGTATCTGCTAAAAACATTTCATAGTACACAACCACAGGGAACATTATACAGCCACTTAAATGTGCACTTCTGGATATTTTCATGACATAGGACATGCTTATGTTTATCTAAAATACATTTTGGAGTTTGTTGGAGTTTGAATATTTAATAGACTTTACTTGTTAAGTGTCTTTATCTAAAACTCTGANGTCCAGAACTGTGTGTGGCAAACCTAGCACCTCACACGCTAACGTATGTGNCCACCTCTAAGCTACATTCCTTGCTCCAAAACCTTTTCTTAAGCATCGTAACTTTTTTATCCCTAAATGTGTTTGTAATTAGCAGACAAAGTACTGAGTTTGTTACAGCGTTTTCTTGGTTTCATTCTGTTTTCGGTAGGCTGGCTAGCCCAGGCTGGCCTCAGATTTGCTACATAAGCTGGACTTGAACCCTTGATCTTCCTACTTCTGCCTCCCACATGGTTGGAATTACAGGTGTGCACTGTGTCTGACTTTCACTGTGACATTTTCATGTCTACTATCATTATGCCTTGTTCTATTTGCACCTTAGCTCCCCACTTCTGCTGGTCCCCCAACTCTCCCCAAATAGTGACCCCTTTGGCTTTCATGGTACATACANCACATTGTCCTGTTTCCCTTCCCTTAACACCTCTAACACAGGTTCCGTTTTCTCTCGTATATGGAGTCCAGATCAAAAGTAAAGGAGGAAAGGAGAGGAAGAGNGGGGAGGAGGAACACNGTAACCTTTCAAAGAGTCAAGTCTGTCCATGAACGCANTGTGTTGANCACACTCCCCCTACTATCCCACCCTTCCTCCCTCTTAGCACCTCCCCGTCCCACTAATTCCCTTTGTCCCCGTAGACAGCTTGATTTCTAGTTTCATGTCATAGATACATACATGTTCTATGTGTCTATATATAACCTAGGACCCACAAATGAGAGAAACCATGTCTTCCCGAGACTGCTCCATTCACTTACTATGATGGTTCCAGTTGCAAGCATTATTTTGCAAATGACATGACTTCATTCCTTANGGAATGAAAAGTGTCCATCTTTTTGACAGGATGTAGCCCTCCCTAGTGCTGCAATTACAGGTGTACACAACCACTCCTGGCTTTAAAACTTTTTGAGTGCTACCATGACACTTGAAAAGTTTTAGCTTTTAAAGCATTTTGGATTTAAAATGTTCACATTAGGGATGCTTAACCTGTAACATGTGAGCAAAGCATCATGTACAGAAGCATCTCAAAGCTCCTTTCAAAGTGTGCTTACAGCNGTGATGGAGAGGGTAGGGCTGGCAAGCACTGGACATCCACCACGACAGCCACAGCGATGGGGCTAGCTTCCACTATACTTGTGTGTGTGTTTCAATTATTAAAACCGTGAACACGTATCTGTGTTCATAAGAAAAAGGACCAGAGCTCTCTTGAGGGTGAGAGTGTCATGTTGCCATTCTTTTACATCATTTCCCTANATCACAGAAATCCAAGAGAAACTTAAGTCTGAGGCAGGACAGAATTTGANAGCAGTATTCAGGGCCCTCTCTGGGAGAGTGGAGAGGAGGAGGATAGAGCTGCAGAAGATTTTCAGTTTCTTTACACACACACACATACACACACACACACACACACACACACACACACACACACTTTGTGCGTGAGGAGGGTCAAAGGACAACATGTAGTCAGGAGTTGGTTTTCTCCTATTGTATAGGTTCCAGAGTGATCTCAGGTTATGAGGCCTGGCAGCGAGCACCCTTACCTGCTGAACCATCTTGCCGGCCCCTCNTTTATTTATTTAGACAAAGTCCCGTGTAGCCTAGGCTGGCCCCATCTAAGCGGCGTGCAGCCAAGAATGACAGACTTTCTCATCTCCTGCCTCCGCCTCCCAAGTGCTGGGATTACGGGCGGGCACCACCATGCTNGGTTTCTACAGTACTGAGGACCGACCTAGGGCTCTGTGGGTGCTAGGTGTGCACTCCACCAGCTGAGCTACAGCCCNAGCCCTCCGCCTATACAAAGTGTCTGAGAGACAAAGAGAGGGAAGCTGGACATGGCAGTAAACACCTTTAACCCCAGCACTCAGGAGACAAAGCAGGTGGATCTCTGTGAGTTCAAGAGNTCAAGAGTTCTCAGCCAGCCAGCACTGCAGTGAGACCCTGTCTAAAACGGGGGAGAGGTAGGAAGCTACCCATCGAATTTCATAAGGCCAGTATATTTTAAAACACAAATTGAAAAACACATTATAATAAAAAATTTATAGCAATCCTAAAAGTGTTTTTCTATTTCTTTATCTATTTTGTGTCTGTGGTGCAGGGTACACACAGGCCACAGCATTCAGGTGGCGGTCAGAGGACAAGATGCAGGCGTCAATTCTCTCTTTTCACAGTGTGGGTTCCAGGGACTGACTCAGGTTATCAGCCTTGTGTGGCAACCCACCGAGCCATCCCACTTGGCCCTCATGTGTGTCTAAGAAAGATTTGGAGCTGATCTTTACTGAGGACCTGAGGAGATGGCTCAGCTAGTAAAATACCTGCTTCAAAAACAAATACCTAGTGTGGTCCCCAGTCCCCATGTAAAAAGCCGGGTGTGGTTGGTGCATTTAGCGTCTCAGCACCAGGGAGGCAGAGACAGGGAGATCCCTGGGGCTTACTGGCTGGCCAGCCAGCCTAGCCTAATAGGCAAGACCCGGTCCCAGTGAGATGCTCAGGTCAAAAAATAAGATGTACAGCTCCTGAGGAACAGCACCTGAGGTTGCCCTCTGGTCTCCAAGTGACCCGCACACATGCCCCATAAAAGGTTGAAGCAGGTAGAGTGGATGCAGCCTATAACCCCAACCACCCCAGGAGGCAGGGGCAAGAAAACTCATACAAGTCCAAGGCCAGCCTGGTCTACAGTATGGATTCCAGCCAGCCAGAGCTACAGAGTAAAATGATTTTGCATCGGTCATCTTTTTGCACTTGTGCTTCAAACATTTCTGAAGCAAACAAAGGAAAGAAGTGAGAGCCAGATGGAAAGATAAGGCTCACTGTTTCTATCTGGTGGAGGTGGAGCTTCCTAATACGGGTGGCCATGACAAGTGGCTCTGTTACTTGGCCACTGTGGACAATCTCAGCTGCGTTTGTTTTTTGGGCTCCTGTCTAGGNGCAGTGTCGTTTTCTGTCAGGCTGCTGTAGCACAGGCCATGTTAGGCAACATCCTGCTCTTTTCTTGTGGTGCTGGGGACCGAAGTCAAGGCTCTACAGACCCATCTCAGCATGGACCCTACCCACGAGCTACCTCCCNAGCTAGGACTGCCATCNTATGGGGGAAGCATCCACACATGAAACACACATGGCAAACTGTCGTGTGCTNTTGTAGCATGGCAATGTGGGTAGTCCATCCTCTGAAGAGAAGGCACNTGAGCTAAGACATGAAGCCAGCGATACAGTGAGTGGAGTCCCCTGCCCATGCTAGAGGTCCCCGGGATCTGAGTAACAACTGTGGTGGCCTTCGAGAGGGAAACTGTGGTCAGCAGTGGGCTGGGCTAAAGTCAGCTGATTAGAGGACTAAGTAGCTCTGCCCCAGTTCAGAACACTGAAATCATGCCTCTGCCTGGCCCTATATTTCCTCTACTCGCACCTTCACTTATAGGCCGAAAAATGCCAGGAGGGTGGNGCTGGTGAGTTTCCCAACTTGCCCATACAGGAAACAGGGCCAGCTCTGCAGGACACAAGTGGCCACTCTGAAATGAGGTCCCCTGACCTAGAAGACCTTGTAGAAAAGGGGTGTTGAATTGTTATGGCTAAAAAAATTCCATTTTTCATGTGAGCCTTGGTATGAGAGTGTGTGTACACACACAATGAAGACGTGTAAGACATTTGAATTCAGTGATTTAAATATTATTCTTCTGAAATATACCTTTTTTCTTTTCAAAAAAAAAAATTCCATTTTATGCTAGGCATCCATCTTGGTACCCACCTGCCACCTGTCTGACTTCAGTCCCTGGAAGGTAAGTTCCCAGTAACCCTGATTCAGTGACCCCCCCCAACCCAAAAACGTACAGCCATGACTATCTACTTGTTATGATGTAACTACCTGCTTTTTTTGCTTCTGTAACTTGCTTATGCAGATACCCAAAGATTGCTTTGGGTTGCCTTCCTTAATCACTTAACTTGGCAGAACAGAACAACTTTTACTTGATTGCATAGATAAGGAAAGTCTTTCCCCATACCCTTCCTTCATGACAATCCCAAATTTGGCTCAGAGATTCATCTTGCTAGCAGTTAATCAATAAATCATTTAATTATAATTGGATTAGTCTATGGTCTTCTCCCAGGGGTCACAGACTCCATAACAGAGCCCCTGCCTGCCTTACCAGAGCATTTTCAGGCACACCCATGACCACATCATGCAGCATGGCGCCACTTCCGAAATGCTGGGCGATGGATAAGCCACTCAGGCAGTAGCAAGTGTGGTAGAAGTCACGTGACCTGCAAGGACAGACAGCTCTGAGAAGCCCTGTTCTCCCCACCCCCAACCTCTCCAAATACTGTGAGATGAGTCCAGAGGCCTGGGATACAACCATTCTTTGGACCCTTTTCTCTACAGGGCCGGAGGAGGAAGCCTGGCTGTTCCCAGCAGTGGGCTTAACGGCCCCAATTTCCAGCCCTGCCCAACAATGGGACTCAGTACTAAGTTAATGTGTTTCTCTAGAAAAATCACAAAATGTCTAGAGGTCGAGCACACTCCTCTTGATAAACCGCTGGGCCAGGCCTTTCTCCAGCAGCAGCATGGCAGCGGCAGTGTTTGTGAGTGTGTGTCTGGAACGTAACAGAACATCTCACATTTTAGTCATCCTTTCCTATACTCTACCATACACGATACCCCACATTTGTGCTTAGTCATTTCATCTACTCTAGAATGGTTGTTGAATTGCAATCTGTTTCTAGCCTCATTGGTTTGATAGCCTATTCTAGTTTGCTNTTTTACACTGCTCAGGATGACCCCAGAACGACATACATGCTAGGCTCCACCACTGACCCAAACCTCCATCCATTTAACTATTCTAGTTAAATGGGCTTAACAAGAAAAACACAGAACAGTACAGTAAAGGAAGCTGGGCATGGTGGTAATCCCAGCACTCGGGAGACAGAGGCAGGTGGATCTCTTGAGTTCAAGGCCAGCCTGGTCTACAGAATGAGTTCCAGTACAGCCTGGGCTACACAAAGAAACCCCATCTTGAAACCAAACAATAACAGTAAAGGGAAGTTAGCAAGCCAGCAATCCATTTGCCTCTCTGGGGAAGGAGAAAGTTGCCTGTGAGCTGAGGGACAAGATGAGTAGCCAGAAGTGAAGGCCCAGTGGCACTGGAGGGGTTGTCCAAACTGTAGCGCTTTCCCTAAACAATGTTAGTCCTAAGGGGCTGGAGGACAGGGACGCCCCAGGTTGATGGGCCTGGCTCTAAGTGGGCCTGGGTGGCACAATTCCTCTCCCCCCATCCCACATTCCCAAGAAGACACTCACTTGCCAGGTTTGTCCAGCAGACCCCCCGCTGGACACTGACAGCACATCAGGATGTACTCCTGCAGGGCCTGCTGATGGAACATCCAGTGGCTCATGCTGAGGGCAGGATCACCTGGTGAAGGACAGAGGATCAGAGAGTCAGGGCAGATGGCAATGGTTAGTCTCAGTCCACTCATTCTTGGTACACTTGCTAGCTTCATCACGTGTTCCTCTATTGAACATGGATGTGTGTCAGAGCGGTTCTAAGTGGCAGTTTCATTTGCCTTGAAGTGTGCCAGTCAACATGGATGGTCCTACACCACATCTCCAGCAGTAGTTAGTGTTCCCTGAGGGCATTCCCTCTAGTCCTGTGTAACTTGTTAGTGGACTCTAAGCAGGGAAGGAACTCCTACCAGGGGGTAATAGCCAAANTGCTTGTTCTGACTTTTTTTTTTGGTTTTTCGAGACAGGGTTTCTCTGTGTAGCTTTGGTGCCTTTCCTGAAACTCACTTGGTAGCCCAGGCTGGCCTCGAACTCACAGAGATCCGCCTGCCTCTGCCTCCNGAGTGCTGGGATTAAAGGCGTGCGCCACCACCGCCCAGCGTTCTGACTTTTCTAATCCTGAACTAAATTCATCTCCAAAAGGAAATCCCAGACATTCCCAGAACTCAGACATTTGTCCCTCAAGGCACCACTGCTGACTGCTCCACACCACAGACAGCACAAGCAGAAACAATCCACATGCTGGGAGCANTGTGCAAGTTATCTTGGGTTTTGTTTTTCTTTTCCATTTCTTCCAATGNTGGGGAATGGATTCAGCACCTTGTGCATGCCAGGCAAGCACTCTACCCCTGAGCTACGTCCCCAGGCCCTGGGCTCCTTCATTCTCAAGTTCAGCCAATACAGAGAGAAATCTGTGGGCCACACAGTTCCCTAGCAGGCAGAGGAGAGCGCACCACCTTTGTTTTTATGCATTTCCCTATGTAGTTACACTTGTAATTTTGTAACCATGTGTTTTTCATATAACATATAAGCACAAACTTCTGTTCTGTTACATCATCTCAATAACCATCATTCCAATAGCGGTGCAACGTCTCTTTAAGCAGATGTACAAGGTAACTGAGAAAAGGAATCGTGCCAAACTCTATGGGTGCGGGTCTATCAACCTCTTGGGTAGGTATAAAAACCTCTGGGTAAACTTCACAAAAGGCTAATGTGAACACAGTGAATGAAGAGGATATAAGCAAACAAGTAGGGCTGGGAAATGGCTCACTTGGCACAGTGCCTCCTGGGTAAGCACCTGAGTTCAGACCCCAGCACCCACGTGAAGAGTCAGGTGCAGCAATGCACACCTGTAACCCCAGTGCTGGGGAAGGGGAGACGGAGGATCCCCGAAGCTCACTGCCAGTCCAGCTGAACTGGTGAGCTCCAGACTCAGTGAAAGACCCTGCCTCAAAACCTACAGTGAAAAATGACTGAGAAGGACACCAGATGTCAACCTCTGGCCTCTATCCATACCTACATGGTACATGTGCACACACAAACGCATACACACACATATACCACACATGACAAAAGAAATCTCACATTTAAGTATAAAATATTCAGACAGAAAATATTTTCTTTTCTTTTTTGAGACATGATCTCGTGACTGGTCTTGAACTTACTATGTAGCTAATGATGACCCTAAACTCCTGACAACCCTAGGCCTCCATCTCCTGGAGTCACAGGTATGCATCACATACCTGGCAATAATTTGGGTTTTGTATTGGTTTGTTTTACTTTATTTTACTTTTATGTATATGGGTGTCTTGTTTGCATGTATGTCTGTTCACCGTGTGTGTGCCTGGTATCCATGGAGGCCAGAAACGGCACTGGATTTGGAACTGGTGTGTAGACAGCTGTGGGGCACCATGTGGGTGCTGAGAAACAAACCTGAGTCCTCTGGAAGAGCAGCCAGTGTTTGTAACCACTGAGCCACCTCTCCAGCGCCCAAGTTTTTTTCCTTGAAAAGAGATACACACTTGTAAACTCAGTTCCTTAGGAGGCCCAGTCAAGAGGATCACTTGAGCTAGAGAGGGAGAGAAAGGTAGGGGAAAGAGGAGGAGGAGGAAAAGATGGAAGGATGGAAAGAAAAAAGGAAAGAAGGAAGGAAGGAAGGAAGGAAGGAAGGAAGGAAGGAAGGAAGACACAATAAATAAATGTAATTTTTAAGATGTTCCTAGAGCCCTGCCCCTCACCTGGGCAGCAGAATAGAGCCAACCCCATTGGNGGGGGTGTGAGTGAGCATGGGAGAGGGGTCCCCATTACTGTCTGTCATGTGGTGGCATGGGTGGGNGAGAACACNNCCCTCCACAGGTGGGANAGCTGGCCCTTGCTCTTCATCAGCTTGGGAGAGCGGCACCTACACCATGCCTAGGCAGCACAGTAGAGCTGGCCCTGAAGGTGTAGATGTGGGAGACCTGAGGACACAAAAGCGGGAGAAGTGCCCCGCCCCTTGCTCATCAGTGCAAGGGCTGAACTAGCCGGGGCAATGCAGGACAGCTCACCCTGGTGGTGAGGACANGG
>LZPO01097134.1:372402-386874 GCA_001675575.1 Neotoma lepida | reverse complement strand
GAGACAAGGTCTCCTGTGATCCAGGCCAGTCTTGGTCTTGATCTGAGGAAAACTTCAAAGTCCTGGTCTTCCTGCCTTTACTCCCCCACCTAGTGTTAGGATTACAGGTATACACCCAACTCCTGACAGCAAAGTCNTTTCTGGAAAGGGGATTAACTGTAGAATGCAGGAGCATTCAGTGCCAGCCTGGAACCTCAGCCACATCTGTTTCCTGGCTTCGGTTCTAGCAGGCTGAATAACAAATGCCTGCCTCAGCATCATTGCAGGCATTCCTGGACCTGTGCACAGCCAGTGGCCCTGACAGCATGTCACATCCGATCAACATCATGACCTTAGAAATACAAACAGGCTATGTCACCTAGGTGACTACCAACATCTGGATACGCATGATGGCGAGCCATGAAGCCCATTCCTGAATCATACTGTCAGACTCTGTCTAAAATGTGGGGTTTTTTTTTTCCCCCTTTGGTTTGTTGTTATTTGGAAGTTGTTTTATTTTGTTTTGTGATGCAACTCTGGGCCTTATATTGCTAGACAAATATTCTACCATTTCACTATACCTCCTAGCCAAGGCTTAAATTTTGACTACTAAAAGGTTATAATTGTAATGATAATTTAAAATTCTGGTACATTTTTAGATTTATTCCTTGGTGGGGGGTGTTCTGGGTATTAAAGAATACCCAGAATGCCTGGTGCATTCTGGCAAGTATTTTACCACACTGACCCATGCTCTAGATTGATCCTTATACCCTAGAAGCTCATTCTGTCTACACTGATATTCTGATTTATATACTCAGCTATTTAGCCAATATGTACAACAATTCCACATCAATTAACACACTAATTATCTTCCTTTAAGACACTCGTTTTGGCCAGCGGTGGTGGCGCACACCTTTAATCCCAGCACCTGGGAGGCAGAGGCAGGTGGATCTCTGTGAGTTCAAGGCTAGCCTGGTCTACGAATCAAGTTCAAGGACAGCCAGGATTACACAAAGAAACCTTGTCTTGGAAAAAAAAAAGACACTCATTTTGTGGGCTAGCGAGAAGGCTCAGTAGTTGAAAGCACAGGTTGCTTTTGCAGAGGACCTGGGTCACGTTTCCNACACCTATATGAATATGGTGGCTTACATCCATCATAATTCTAGTTCAAGGGGATCTGATACCCTCTTCTGGTCTCTGCAGGCACCAGACATATATATGGTGCATATACTTACAAGCAGGCAAAACACTCACATAAAATACCAATAAGTAAAATATTTTTAAAAGACATTCATTTTCAGCTGGGCGGTGGTGCTTTTAGTTCCAGTACTCTGGAGGCAGAGGCCAGTATGACCTACAAAGAGAGTTCCAGGACAGCCAGAGCTACACAGAGAAACCCTGTCTTGAAAACAAACAAACAAAAAAAGACATTGATTTTCATAGGCAAAAAAGACAAAAATTGAAACAGAAATACAAAAGAAAAAATTTTAAAAGAAAACAGAAAAAAAGAGAGAAAGAAAAAAGAAAAAAAAAAGATAAAAATGGAAGCTATNATTCCTGAANCAAACCCAGAAACCTGATACATTATGTTTCTAGACAGTTCCAAGCCCAAGAAGAACACTTGTTTTCCACCCACACCTGACCTAAGTTCTATGAACTGGAGGTAGGGTCTATTTACTGTCCTCCCTCACCACTCCCCAAAGGACCCTTCCAGACCACAGCCCCTCAGCCTTCCTCATCCCATTAGAATGACAGAGTCCAAAGGATCTATTTGGATGAGGAATGAAAAGGAGTGTCAGACGTCACAAGTCCCTTGTGTGGGAACACAGAACCCCAGGCAGGAGACAGTGACTCAGAGCTCAATCAGGTGAGTCATCTGTGGGCACGGCTAACAGCAAAGCCTTCCTAAACAATCACATCCTTCACCATCACCAGGCACCTCTGGGGGAGCGAAGCTGGAGCAGGTTTGTGTGGAGGCAGCGAAAGTGGCGTCGATTCTTAGTTCCCCTGAGCTGTTGACATAAATGTCATTTACTGAGCTCCAGCTATGGCAAAAGGAATAGTTCCTCTGACTGAGGTAATGCAGAGATGTAGCCTGGCAGGCTAGGGAAAGACTCTTCTAGCTGAGGGTCTGACCAGGTTCTCCATCTTGGGTCAGGGTCCTGCAACAGGTGCTTCTCACCTGGAGAGAATAGACAGGCCTNTGTAGNGGTCAGTCCTGTTTCCTGATGGACCAGTCTCACAAGGCTTTTATGTCCTTGGCCCAAGGACTATGCAGAATTCAGAAGATTGCCCATCCTGAACACTGAAGGGTTGTTTCTAGGCTAGGGGTGTGTGACGTCCATNTGAGGCCCTGGATTCAAACCCCAGCATTGCAAGGCAAATGAGAGAATGAATTTCTACCTCTCGTGGCCTCTTTAACTGTCTGAAGAAGTCAGTAGCCATGTCAAACAAGGTGAGGTAGGACTTCAGGCCACACAGCATCTTAACTACAGTGGACTACCACATTTAATTTGGATACTGTCAAAAAGAACTATTCTAGGGTCTTGAGAGCTGGCTCCCTGGTTAAGAGCAGTTGCTGCTCTTCCAGAGCACCTGAGTTTGGTTTCCAGCAGCCACATCAGGTGGCTCATAACCGCCTGATCTCCAGTTCCAATAATGTAGAGATTTGGTCCAGCTGGTGGGGAAAATGCTCCCATGATTGGCTAAGTAAAGGCAAGGAGGAAAGAGAAAAGATTCCCTCAGGCCCCAGCCCTACTCACAGCTTACCTTGGTACTAGGTGGTTAAACTTGTAAGAACTGAAGACCTCCTGGATCCGTTCTTCTACTTTGGCCTGATAAGGCAGCAGGACATGGAAGAGAGAAAACATAGAGATGAGATAGACGCTATCGATTTTTCTTCCTATTGCCACAAATGTCTAATGCCTTAAGTTTTTTGAGCACATTTCTGTGTTGCATAGAGACTGAGAGGCTCTATAGCACGATAGGCTTACCGACAAACAGGAGGTAGAAACTGGAGAGGTAGTTTAGGGGGCAGGGACCCCAAAAAACAAATCCAGGAATGTCCTTGGTTTTCCAGCCAGGAATGCCTGAATGGGGGCTCTGGTTTTCTTATCTCCTAAATGAGCGCCTGTCTGGGGACTTGTCTTAGTTCNGGTTTCTACTGCTGTGATGAAACACCATGACCAAAAGCAACTTGGGGAGGAAAGAGTTTATTTCAGCTTACAACTCTTAGGTCACGCTCTATCACTGTGGGAAGTCAGGGCAGGAATGTGGAGGCAGGACCTGAAGCAGAGGCCATAGAGGAACACTGTTTACTGGCTTGCTTCCCATGGCTTGTGTAGCCTTTATTACACAACTCAGGACCACCTGCCTGGGAATGGCGCCACTGCACCCCGACCCTACCCCAAAGTGGGGTGGCTGGGCCAGCCCACGTCAATCATTTGCTCAAGAAAATGCTTAATCCCAGCACTTGGAAGGCAGAGGTAGGTGGATCTCTGAGTTTGAGGCTAGCCTGATCTACAGACAAGTTCCAGGACAGCCAGGGCTATAGAGAGAAACCCTGTCTAGAAAAAACAAAAAGCAAAAAGAGAAGAATTAATTAATTAATAAATTAAAAGAAAAAGAAAAAGCCCTACAGACTTGCCTACAGACAATATGAATGGAGGCATTTTCTCAATGGGGGTTCCTCTTCCTAGATAACTCTAGTTTACAACTAGCCAGACATGAGGGTGGGAATGAAACGGTAGTCCAGACAATAATCTTTCTGGTGAACATAATTGGTTCTCTAGACTTTCATGGTGGAAATGGGGTTTACTTACTCCCCAATTTTAGTCCATTCCTAATGATTTTAAGGTTACCTATTCAGAGGTGAGAATGTCAGAGTAGTCCTGGTCACGGCTCTATGGAGGCCCATTAAAGTCAAACTATTTCCTCCTGGTCAAAAGAACACAACCTACTTCTGGCCTTGGGTTAAGATTTAACATTCCAAACTACCCAAAACATAAGAGTGAACCCAGCTGGACCTGTCAATCACTTGATGAAGACCATCCCTCAGGAAGGATGACTCANCTTAAGCCATGCTAAAAATAGGGAAGGAATAATTATCCCTTTAAGGAGATAATGTGCTTTCCCTTCTCAAGAGTTTCTTATGGAACTACACCAGAGGGCTCTGCTTAGGTCTTCCTATTTTCCCAAATTACTCCAAAAAGCATGTCGTGTCTGTGTGTCCCCTGCCCCTCCCCAGACAGGGTTTCTCTGTGTAACAGTCCTGGCTGTCCTGGAACTTGCTCTATAGACCAGGCTGGCCTTGAACTCAGAGATCCACCTACCTCTGCCTCCCAGTGCTGGGATTAAAGGCGTGCCACCACTACCCGGGCAACAAACCTCNTTGTTTAACTTTTTCTTTCTTTTGAATACCTGCCAAAGCTTAGACATGTTTTCCTAGACAACTCAGACTTTCACACTCTTCTGATGAAGCCCACCACCGTGCCTTCTGCCATGAGTCTGAGCTGCACTGCTTTTACCTGAATGCCTAACAAAAAGCGTGGATCTCTCTTCCTCCCTCCATTTCCCTCCTCTGGGCAGCTGCTCAGTTCCACAGCTTTGCCTGCCCTGGAATATTTCTTTTAAACTCTAATAAAATTGTCCTCAGGTTTTTTCCTGAGGTTATTCTTTTTTGTTTGTTTGTTTTAACTTTTTATTGATTCTTTGTGAATTTCATATCATGTACCCAAACTCACTCATCTCCCTGTCCCTCTATATCTGCCCTCCGCCCTTGCAACCTCCCCCCGCAAAANAAAACAAAAAATAAATATGATAAAAAATAAATTAAAAAANAAAAACAGAAAACCATCTTGCTGTGGAAGCTGCAGTGTGTCACGTATCGCCCAGTCCGCCCTTTTCCCAAACAGCTTTACTTGCAAATGTTCATTGCAATGAGTCATTGGTCTGGTTCAGGCCTCTGGCTTCTTCTACACTATCAATACAGATCCTCACCTGGACTCCTCTTGGATATCCTGTTGTTGCCCTGTGTCATGGAGATCCTGCAGCTTTGGGTCTGCAGGACCAGCTCTNCTACCTGGAGTAGTTGGCTAGGGTCAGGACTGGCTCTCCCACCCTCACACCNTCGGGACCAGCTCTCTAGCACTGCCCTGGCCAGGGGCAGGACCAGCTCTCCCATGCTGCCCAGGCAGGGTTGGAGAGACAGGGACACACCAGCTCTCCCATCTGCTGAGGCCATTCTTAAATTCTTTTATTAATAAGACTAAAAACTCCAAGAAGGGATTTCAATTTCTAGTAACAGGTCACACCCTGGATGGAGCTCCCAAAAAATTCCAGTAAAATTAAGACGAGAGGAGAGGAAGAAAGATGGAGATTACCCTGTTTATAAAAACACACTGATGTGACACAAGCTTCTTCATAACTCAATCCATGATCTCCAAATGCTAACAGTAGCTGCCCCTTCCACGTGGCCCTTTGACTTCCCCTCCCTAAATTCTAGAGAAGCCACACGTAAATGATGGAGTTGTTAACTGCTAATATTTCTTTTGATTTCCAGACTAGAGTAATCGGAGGCCTTCAGGTAACAGCAAATGTGTACCGCCCCTCCTTATTGTTAAGTCTGTGTATCAGCTACACAAAGCATGCACACTGCTGTGAAGTTTAAATTGCAGAAAGACAGGGTGTTCGTCTCAAGAATTATAGGATCTAGCCTTAGGAGATCAGGTAGACTGTGATGTACTGGCCAGGAAGAAGGANTAGAGACTCAGGCTGTGGGTGAGGAAGATGNGGAAGGCCCTACCCAGCACTTAACCTTCTTCACTGCCCCCTGTGCCTCTTCTTCCCCTCTAAGAGTCCATTTGCAGTCCTGAGTTCTCTAAGATGGTCTTTTTGAAGGAAGAGATGTTCTTCCTCTCCTCCACAGGGTGCTTGAATGAACCATTTCCTTCCTATCAACTCTTGACTAAATACCAGCCTTTGAGTGGTGAGAAACCATCTTGAATCTAGTAACAAAACTAATGGCAGCTTGGCTGCTTAGCTCCCCAGTACCGGTCACTCAGAGAATAATGGAAGGTAGACACTGAGGGACTAGGAGGGANACAGACCCCCAGGTAGGCAGGCAGATAGGGAGACGGTTCATGACTAGGTAATAAAGATGGTGAACTCCCAAGATGGCTTACTTCTTCATCCTCTAGACCTGAGACAAAAGCCTGGCAGTGTGAAACAAAGGCCTTGTGGGCTTCTTCTCCTGCCAGTAGGTCCCTTGCTAATGGCTGTCTCAACAAGTCCAAAGCCAAATCAGGACAAGTTTACACAATAGTTGTAGGCCAATCCACCATCCTGTCTTTCTTCAAACTGACCAACCCTGAAGTATCAGAGGATGACCAGAGACTAAAAAACTCCCAGCCCTCTAGGAGAAGTGTTTGCTCTGCAGGTCTTTCCCTGTGTGCCTGCTGTGTGTGTGTTTCTTCATCCCTAANAAAAGCCTTTCTTCAACTGCTGGTTCTGTCTGCTCCTTTTCGCTCTATCCGAGACTTCTCTACTGATACCTGTCATTGCTAGAGATCTTTCCTGCCTTTTAATTCTTTTAACTGGCAGAGAAAATAAACCGGATCATGACCCCTACAGGGTAACAGTACCTTTTGCTTGAGTAGGATACCTAGGTCTGCCTCTATATGCATAAGGATGGTTTTGAGCCTATTCCTTTTAAGTATTGCAGATTCAGGAGAAGCTCTGAAAATAAGAAGGGGATAGACATCCTTCTGCAAGAGAAATTCTTATCTAGGCAGAAAATATCCATTTGTAAGAATGTTACCCTCAGGGCTGGAGAGATGGCTTGGTGGTTAAGAGCACTGGCTGTTCTTCCAGAGGATTCGGGTTCAATTCCCAGCACCCACATGGCAGCTCCCAACTGCCTGTAACTCCAGTTCCAGGTACTCAACACCCTCAAACAGATATATATGCAGCCAAAACACCAATGCACATAAATAAAAATTTAAAAAAAAAGAATGTTACCCTCAGTACCAGAAAGAAAAAAAAGGACTAAATCACAAAAAAACTCCAATACATGGAAAAGGTACCTATGTAAATCTACACAAACCTTCCTTTTGTTTCCTTTTCCTAGTCACCTTTACACACACACACACACACACACACACACACACGCACTGTCCTTTGTGGTTAGTAGAAGATATTATATAAACTTATATTCTCAACCATTTCTCCCCAAGTATCTATCTTCATGAATACATGTTATCAAATTTATTTTCTTTTGTTATCGGATCTAGGGGCGGAGAGGAGAAAAAATTTAAAGGCTAGAGGAAAAATTATTTTCCTCTCCCTACTTTTTTTTTAGGGGAAGAGTGTTTTGCCTGCATGTATGTCTACACAGCACTTGCACATTTTGTGCCCATGAAAGCCAGAAGAGGGCATCAGATCCCCTGAAGCTATAGACAGTTATGAGCCATCATGTGTTTGCTGGGAANTGAACCCAGGTCCTCTGGAAGAGCATCCAGTGCTCTAACCAATGAGCCATCTCTCCACTCCCTTATTTTGTTTTTTCCTCCCCTACTCTTAAAATATATTTTTTCTCTTGTTTCTGTGCCAGGGATCAAACCCAGGGCCTTGCACATGGCAGGCAGCACTCACCACCTAGCTATATTCCCAGCCTTGGAAGATTTATTCTCCCTGTTCTATGAAATTGTCAATCAACTACACAACTAGTTCCTGCCAAAGACTNTATGTTATTGTCAGGTTGAAATTTACATAAAATAAAACTATGAAAATCATCCAGAATTTATAAGGATATNAGCTGCTAAAATGCCAAGGAATTAGAAAATATGGTTCTGCCACATATGTATCTCCTCAGTCTCACAAAATGAAGAATCTAAGAAAATCAGGTCACCAAAGAAACCACAGGTAGATCTCCCTGCCGTTCTTCCTCTNTCTTTCGTTCTTTCTTCCTCACTCATTTATTGAGTTTTACGTTTTAGATTTTGGGGGGTTTTTTTGTTTTGTTTTGTTTTGTGTGTGTGTGTGTGTGTGTGTGTGTGTGTGTGTGTGTGTGTGTAAAGAGGGTGTTGGGTTCCCTGGAGCTGGAGTTACAGGCATTGTGAACTGACTGGCATGGATGTTGGGAACTGAACCTGGGTCCTAAGAACAGTATCAGCTCTTAACCACTGAGTTTTGTTTTTGAGACAGGGTGTCATGGAGCCCAGGCTGGTCTGGAACTCACTACACAGCTGGGGACAACCTTCATCTCCTGATCCTGCCTCCATCTCCCAAGTACTGGGATCACAAGTGTACACTACCACACCCAGCTTCCTCTGCATTCCTGTTCTTTATAGTGAGAAGAGGTTGTAAGAGATATAATGATCTTGTTCCTAGGAAATGTTCCCCCTTTTTCCAAAGCAGGGGATGGACACAGAGCCTCAAGAATGCTAGGTGCATGCGTGTTCTATCATTCAGGTGTACACCCTACGAGCTCTCCCTGGGAAACTTACAAAACAAACAAACAAAAACATTATTTCTGAAATATCCATTGATGAGAGATTCTAGTTCCTTTGACAAATGTGTAAAACTTATTTGCATTAATGAGGAGAGTGGTGATGTGAACCATCTAAAACCGCAGCCACCTAAAATTTATTTATATTTGGCTTTAGGATATGTTTTGGTATTCGTATTTGAACATGNATTTGAGGGATGTTGTGGTTANGAATTTTTAATACTGCAAGTAACAGACCAAAGTCAGCATCAAACATGACTTAGGAAAAACAACATTGTCCCAGATTCCTTACAAATCTTTCTCCATTCCAAATACTCGCCTTGGAATAACGCAAAGCATCAGAGTAAATGGAACACAGACAGTGTTCCTGCCGTGCTACTCTTGGCTGTCAACCAATGAGCTAGGGAAACACACATGTAGCACACAGGGGCAATAACATTAAATCAAGATTTGCCTGTGGCATACTCTTGTACACCTGAGATGACAAATCTTTGAAACAAACCCAGCTATGAGAGAAAGAAACAAACCCAGCTATGAGAAAAACTCACTAACAAACATAGCCTATTCAATCCGTATAATGTCCAAATGCTACCAGAAGCATCCATCCTCTCCCTAGGACTCGGGCACTTAGCTGCCTGGGGAGAAAACTGTCCAATCAAGAACTGCTTCTGTCTCACTTGACCAACATAAGCAGTCAAATACCAAACAGGAGAATGGAGGTTTATGTATGTACTAAAATACCTGACAGAAACATGGAGATAGGCCAAAATGCTCAGAGGAAAATAATAAAAATTAAAAAAAAAAAGATAATTACATTATCAGAATACTTTGTTAAGTGTTCACAGAAAGTTCTAAACAGTTTTTTTCCTTTTTTTCTGAGAAAACTTAAAATATAAATTTAAGAGACAATAAAGGAAGATTAATGGTGGCTCTCTATGGAGATATTTTCCCAACACACTGTCATTTATCTGTGGATTTCCTCATCACACTTNTCATTTCAATGCAGCCAGCAGCGGACTGATAGCAATCACTGAAGTTGTGAATAACGGACGCCTATGACACGTCAGCTATTAAAAAAACGAACAGATAATTCCTTGCCTCTTAAGTAGTTATATAGTTTTGCCAGGATAGTGGCACATGCCCAAAATCTCAGCACCAGGGAGGCAAAGGTAGAAAGCAGGAGAATAGTGAGTTCAAAGCCAGCCTGGGCTACATAGCAAGACCCTGTCTCAAAACAAAACAAAAGAGGCTTCGTTAATCAAAATGCATGATTTTAAATATATCTGAAAAATGAATACATACAAAAATCCAAATATAATTTTTTTTTACATTTGTTTGACATATGGAGGTGGCCAAGCATGGGTTTGCTGTGGTATAAAATATTTTAATACAGGGGCTGGAGAGATGGCTCAATGGAGAAGAGTGCTTACTGCTCTTGCAGAGGACCTAGGTTCAGTTACAGGCACCCACATGGTGGTTCACAACCATCTGTAACTCCGGTTCCTGGAGATCCAATACCTTTTCTGACCTCTGCAGACTCCTGCACATAAGTGGTGCCATACATGCACTCAGGTACACACACACACTCACACACACACACTGGCACACCCTTTAATACCAGCACTTGAGAGGCAGAGGTAGGCAGAGCTCTGAGTTGGATGCCAGCTTGGTCTACAGAATGAGTTCCAGGATAGCCAGGGCCATAATAGACCTGTCTCACTCACCCCCAATTATAGTCAATCAATCAATCTTCAGTACATATAATCTTTATACATATTAAGACAAGGAAAAGCTTCCANTGTACAATCTGTCAAGGAAAAGGCGTAATGAAGAGGGACTCAACATTCATAAAACTTCTGAAGACGCCAGGTAAACTTCGCCTAAGAACCCTTCCTTCTGAACAGTTGCTTACATTTGGCCAAGAAAAGCACAGTCTTTTAGCACAGTCTTCCTGCCTGTCTGCTGTACTTCTTCCTTCCCAACCCCCCAACATAGATCAGATCAAAGGGCAAAGACTCATCACAACAAAGAGGGGGAATTAAAAACAAACCACAAGACGGTTAGCATCGACGTCTTCANAGAAAAACCGTTCTGAGGCACGGGCACACTGTCAGTCTAAATGGAGTCCCTGGTGCCAGCCCTTCCNAAAGTCTCTAAAGCCAGAGGTTATAGAGAAGGGATTCTTTATGACCTAACACTAACTGAATGCCTTCTAACTCTGGCTGCTGTACTCTCCTGACATTTCTTTCAGGCACATGCAAATGCAAATTTCACCAACAGATTGTAACAGAGTACCCCAAATCCTCAAGACTGGAGAATGCAGTGACACAGGGACCCTGAAACAATGGACTCTAAAGAATCACAGTTTTGTGGGAAACCCTTGCTCGGGAAGAACAGGCTGGAGCCTGGGGCCAGGGGAGGAGGTCTTGTCCCCCAGGAGAGACTGCATGGTTCTGCCACCTCATCTCACTGCTAAGACGCACAGAAATGTCTCCTTTTATCTTTTCTATAAAGCTCTAACACTGCTACATCAAAGGCAGACAGCGTCTAAGAANGTTTCTCTCCCCAGTTCTGGTCAAACTGTAAATAAATCTATTTTCCTTTACAGATTTGTTTCCTTGTTTCTCTGCAATACGGGGAAACTGAGGCAATACATTTACAGCCCTAAGTGCCCATAATGCTATCTTCCCACATCTTTTCTCCTGTTTGCCCAAACTACTTTTCCTTCGTTTACCTCAGGTTCTAACCACCTCACTGGGTTACTCCTCACTAGACGTTCATGTGTATGCTCACACATGTTAGTAAACTTCTGTTTGTGTCTGGGAATGGTGGCACTAAAGAGGCTGGGCATTTGACACTGGCTTCACCTACATAGCAAGTTCAAGACCAACCTGGGCTNCACAGTTAGACTCTATTTAAGAACAACAAAACCAAATAAATAAACTTCTGTTTTGTTCCTGTTAATCTGTTATCCAGTAATCTACTGGGTCCTAGTCAGAGAGCCTCACACAAGAAAAATAACTGCTCTCTTCTCCTTCACTCCACTGAGAGACCACACTGAAAAGCTGTCTCCATTTCCCTCCAGATTTGGCCCAAGAACTTCGTGTCTGTGACAATGTTCCTTTGTATCACTGTTTCAATAAACTTAACATATGCTGAGCTCTCCAAGTCCGACACTGAACCCCAAAACTAGACATGGCCTTGGGGACTTCCAACCCCCTCAGTGCTATGAGAAATGTACCTTGTGGGACAGAATTATGGAAGAAAACATGACAGTCAAACTCCTCTTAAATTTTTATTAAAATCTAGTTGGGCATGGTGGCATGTGCCAATGATTCCAATGCTCAAGAGACAGAGAAAGGCTGCCCAATGCAAGTTTGAGTCTAACCTGGTCTGCAAAGCAAACTCTGGGCAAACCAGGGCTATGTGGTAGAACTCTGTTTCAAAAAGAAGCAGATTTGGGCTGGAGAGATGGCTCAGAGGTTAAGAATACTGGCTGCTCTTCCAGAGGTCCTGAGTTCAATTCCCAGGAACCACATGGTGGCTNACAACTATCTGTAATGAGATCTGATGCCCTCTTCTGGCCTGCAGACATACATGAAGACAGAGCACTGTATACATAATAAATAAGTAAATCTGTAAAATAAATAAGCANATTATTAAAGCCTTTAGTTTTAAGGGCTGGAGAAGTGGTTCAGCAGTTAAGAGCACTTGTTCTTGCAGAGGACCCAGGTTTGAGTCCCAGAACCTACATGGTGGCTCCCAACTGTCCAGAATCCATAACTCCAGTGCTAGAGAATCCAATGCCCTTTGCCAACCTCTGAGGAAACTAGACAGGCACCTAGTGCACAGACATACATGTGAACAAAACACCATACATATAAAAATAAAATAAATACATCTACATTTTAAAAAATAATTTAATTTGTCTGTGAGTTCAAGGCCAACCTTTCTACAGAGAAAGTTCCAGGACAGCCAGGGCTACACACAGAAACCCTGTCTTGAAAAAACAAAACAAGGAAACAAAAAAATTGAACGTAACTTAATATTCAATTTAGGAGCTGGAGAGATGACTCAGTGTGTAAAATCACTTGCTGTGCGACCTTGAAGACCTGAGTCTTCATACATACCAAACTGGACATGGTCCTGCACACACCTGTAACCCCAGGCTATGGGAGGTGGTGACAGGAAGATCCCTAGGGCTTGCTGGCTGCCCCAAGAGCTCCAGGTTCATGGACAGTTCTCAAAGGAATAAGGTAGAGAGTGATGGGACACTCTGTCCTCTGAGTGTGCACAGGCACACCCACCCACAGGCACAAGACATACATACACAACTCTCTCTCTCCCCCTTAAACACAGATGAACTAGACTGGGGATGGTAAAGGTATTTGCTTAGCATGCATGAGGCTTTAGGCTCAACTCCCTAGCACTTCACAAAAATAAGTAAAAAGAAAGAAATACTGAGGGGCTGAAGGTGATTGTGTAGCTGTTGTTATTATTGTTTTGCTGTCTAAAATCATGAAGAAGTGTGAAAACTCTTTGGCTCTGAAATCTGAATTCTGACAACAACAACAACCCTTCAAGGATTTTCACACACAGAAAGAAGAAAACATGGGTGTATGTGCACCTCTTCTGATCTCTCACTTTTTCTTTCATTTCCCTGCTTTTTTCAATCCAACTATTCTATTTAATCTCTCCTTTCTACATAAAAATCCCCACAGGTGGCTACCAGTCTGCAGGCAGTTCAACAGCCCCATAAGCAACTGATCCTTTTCTTCTGCATAAAAAGGAAAAGGCCCTAGGCTCAGTTCCTCAGAGCACGGGCACACCGCTCACAGTTATCTAAATGAACCCTAGCNGCTTCTCAGAAAAGGATGGAGCCCAGAGCATCTGATCTACCTCAGAAACACTGCTACATGACACAGTATCAAGGCCAGGAGCAGGCATGGAAGATTAATTCCCAAGAGACCAGCTCTTTAATATTTAAAAATAGCCTCAAATGAGTGAGCTTTTATTGGATCCTACTAAGACAAAAAAAAAAAAGGCTAACATGATGATTCAGTGGGTTAAGGTGCTTGACCACCTGAGTTCAGTCCCTGAGGCCTACATGACATCAGGAACCGACCCCTGCAATTTGTCCTCTGTCTTCCCACAAATAGACTGTGGCTCATGTGCACAAGTTCTTGCTCACATGTACACACAAATAAGTAAATACATATCATTTATTTTTTCTTCTAAATCTTGGGACAACAGAGGAAATATAAACAGGATGTCAGATAGCATTATAGAATTATTTTTCTTTTTTTAGATGACGCTGTTGCTTTTACCTAGAAGTCATTCTTAGGAGACAACGTGTTCATCTTACTTTCAAAAACTCAGGACAAAAATCATACATAGACACACATGTAACTATATAAAATGTATGTATGCATACATACATGTAAGCACACATATCAGACAAAGCCCTGTATCTTGGCTAAACCATCCACACCTATGCTACTCCACAACTCTGCAGACAGTGAGTAACCTTAACTAGCAAACTGACAGGACTGTCAACAGTTCCCACCACAGACAGGCACATTGAATGAAAATACCTTCATCATTATGCTGTGGACACGTTGGGTTCTGCAGCAGCCCCTTCTCCCTTGGGAAGCTTCATCCTTGCCAGAAGCTACCTTCCCTCCCAATGCCTTTGGCAAAGATGATGTCCCCTCCCCTCCCTTCCACCTGGCCTCCTCAGTTCTAAAAAGAAGGCACACCTAAATAATTAAGATATTAAACAACCTTCAGATTTAAGAACCCAGAACACCTGAAGATCTTCAGACATCATCCAAATACGCAATCTCTCTCCGCGGTCTTCAGTTCTGAGTACCAATTAACAAAAAGTATGTAAATTGTGGTGAAGTTTAACTGGCACTAGCCCAGGAAGCTGAAGTCTATTGAGATGTTCCGCCTCTGAGGTCGAAGGGATGCCTGGCTGATGAAGG
>LZPO01097134.1:317598-329847 GCA_001675575.1 Neotoma lepida | reverse complement strand
CAGGGTTTCTCTGTGTAGCTTTGGCGGCGCCTTTCCTGGAACTCACTCGGTAGCCCAGGCTGGCCTCGAACTCACAATGATCCGCCTGCCTCTGCCTCCCAAGTGCTGGGATTAAAGGCGTGCGCCACTACCGCCCGGCCCATTGTGTTCTTAATGCAGTCCCTGCACACGTTTCTGAGGGCTGCCCTTGTCACTTTCAGCAGTGGGCTGGAAGAGTCCCAGATAAGTCCTGTTGCTTCTTTTCTACAGCCTTCATCTTCACTGCTAGACAAGAGAGGCGGCAAGCCCTTAGGACTTTTTTTTTTGGAACCAAGTAAGCACCAGGTCTTGTCTCTTGCCCTTGTCTCTGTCCTTGTGTTGCCTCAGATGTCGGTGCCCAGAGAAAAGCCTTGACTGTCTTTCCAGTCACTGATGGCTGTAGTGTCACCGTACTCTGGCCTGGCAGTCTCTGGAAGGTACTGTGGGTGACAGATGCGCCAGGGCTAGAGGCCATGCAGCCAGGACCCAGCAGGAAGAGAGGAGGCTTGAGGTTCCCTAGGCCACAGTCACATGGTGAGGGCAGCACTGTCCACAGTCACCCTGTGCCTAGCATTGTCAGATGGCAGGAAACATGCCTCTGTTCTTGAGTCACGGGTGCATACATGTCCTTCGTTATGCTCTCTGGGACAGGGGCTTTATTCCCAGTACTGTGCTGACACAGAGGCAAAGACTTAAAAAGCAAAGCAATCAACAACCGTAATGACAAAAAGTCTTAAACACAAAGTGTGTTCCCTGGTCCTTAGGTGCTTTCTATCTAGATGGGGCTTAAAGACAGTTGTAGGAGGCAGGAAAGATAGAGAACATTGTTTTTTTTAACTCTTCTTCCAAATGCCATGGTTGAAGCATTGTCTACTAGCGTGGGAAGCCATTAGGCAGCAGCGAACAGTCACAAGCTCTGACTCCTTCGGAAGTCCTGAGACTCGCAGATATCACTAAGCAAAGTGGCATGGCTATGCAGACCCTCAGGCTGAACTTGGAGCCTGGTCTAAGCTGACTCCAATGCCATGATATAGCACCGCCAACCCCAGCCCCAGCCAGTGTCTTCCTGCTGCAGCTCTGCTCCTCTCCAGCGTCCTTCAGCTCGTGTTCCTCCTGAGATGACCTGGAGCAGCCTTCTGCTTCATCTGGAGGAAGCTGGCTGGCTTCTTTCAAGGAGATTCCTCAAGAGTTGTGTTGTCTCCACTATCCTTGAACCCTGAGCTCAAGCAATCCTCCTGCCTCAGCTTCCCGAGTAGCTGGGACTACAAGTCTGTGTGTTGCTATGCTGGTTTGGAGGGAGTTGGCCTGAAGTTAGTTGGCTAACCCTCCTTGCTCTTGTTGTCGAGGCCACCTGGTGAATCACCAGTGACCGCACCAGTGGTTCAGTCAGGAGCGGCCTCCCCACAAAGAGCGCATTGCACCCAAACCTAATTCCTTGAGTAGAGGCTATGGATCTGCAGCTTTACCCAGCAAGGACCCTGGCTGTGGCAGGCACCATGATGGACAGCAGTGTGCTGGGTTTTGAGTACTGGGTTGAGAGAAGCCCCATCTGCTTGATTCTCTTCTCCCACAGTTCCCAAAACGTGGGCTGGATCTCGGCAGAGGTGGTTTGTTTCTTTACACTGCTGTAACCTATCTTTTAGGGACACAGAAGTGTTTCAGTCAGGTTGATGAATTATTGGAGTCATTACCTATCTCAAAGAACTAAGGGTTCCCTGAAGATATTATAGTGGATGTTAATGAGGGGTGCAATAACAAAGAACCTTTGACTGGTAATTTATTTCTTTCTTTCGGTTTTTTGAGACTGAGTTTCTCTGTGTAGCTCTGACTGTCCTGGAACTTGCTCTATAGTAGACCAGGCTGGTCTTGAACTCAGAGATCCCCCTGCCTCTGCCTCCTGAGTACTAGGATTAAGGGCGTGCGCCACCACACCCAGCTTGACTGGTAATTTATAAACAACAGAAATGTAGAGTTGAGGAGATTGGGAAGTCTAAAATCAAGGTGAGCAGATTCACTGTCTGCTGAGGACTTGCTCTGCTCCACAGATGGCTCCTTCTAGCTGTGTTCGCCTACGGCAGAAGGCCAAAGGGGCTAACAAACTTCCCAGAGTCTCTTTTATTATCATTATTTTAAAATTGACTTTGTTGTCATTGTTTTGTGTTCATGTAGACGTGACTGACCCAGAACTCACTATGTAGACCAGGCTGACTTCACACTTCTCCTTCATCCACCTACCTCTGCCTCCCCAGTGCTGGGATTAAAGGCATGCACCATTCTGAGGTCTCTTTTATAACGACATTAATCTCAATTATGAGGGCCCTTGTCCACACGATCTAATTACCTTGCCAAGGCCCTCTCCCAACCTCACTGCATTTCAGCAAGTGAATAGAAGTGGAGTGTGAACACTCAGACCACAGCAGTGGGCTTGCTTGGTACATGCCCACTTCCACTATCAGAGTAAGTGTAAACAAAGAAGCAACATGATTCCTCAGCCTCAAAGAGTTGGAAGCCACTGGCTGAGTCAAGAACAGCCTAGGCAGACTTTGAGAGACAGGTTTTTCCAGTTCTGACTCAGCTACAGGACATGGGGGCATGAATAGATTGGTCTCTCCATGCCTTACAATAGCAAGCTCCACACCTACGTGCTTCCCTGGGATTCTGTAGCTAAGAGACATTTTTTAGAAAGACAAGTGTTATTAAGAGCCTTGGGTGTGGTTCTGCCTGAGGATTGGCTAGTTCAGCACACGTAAGATTTGACAGGTCTGGGCCCTGAGAATTTGCATCTCAAAGCTCCCTCATGAGGTCTGTGCTGCTAGTTCCTAACGGCAAGAGTAGCGGAGTCACAAGGCTCTTGATGGTGAAATCCCTTTTGTGTTGGGTCCTCAGGTTAAAGTCTCAATGCTTCCAGGAGCCTTGTTTGTACAGGGAAGGTAGATGTGTCAGTAACTTTTCTGTTGCTGTGATGAAACACCGTGACCCACACACCTTATAGACAGAAAGGTTTATTTAGCTCACGGTTCTGGAGGGGCAGGAGTCCATCGTGGTAAGTAGCAGACTGGTTGCTGGACCGCAAGCAGGAAGCAGAGAGAGAGCTCACTGGTAATGGCGTCAGGCCTTGAAACCTCCATGCCCACACCAAATGGCATATTTCCTTCAACAAGGCCACTCCTCCTAAGGCTACCCCAACAGCGCCACCAACTGGGAAGCAAGCATTCACACATCTGAGCCTGTGGGGAATGTTGCATTAGAATCCCGCAGTAGGAATAGTCACTGCGGTGAGTTAGGGGTTACACACTCATTGTTCAGTTATGNCCCACAGCAAACCTTAGGAGGCAAGTGGTATTCTCATTCCACAGGTAAAAAAAGGGAAACTGAGAGAAATGACTTTCCTATAGTCATACATTAAGTGCCCAACTCAGGATTCAGACCCCAGTCTTTCTGACTCCAGGGCTAACTAATGTCTCTTCCCCTACACTATGTTCTCAGACTTCCCTCTAGCTAACTTTCTGTCATACTCTACACCAGTGGTTCTCAACCTGTGGGTCCCTACCCTTTAGGGGTCAAATGACCCTTTCACAGGAGTCACCTAAGACCATTGGGAAAGCACAGATACTGACATTATGATTCATAACAGTAGCAAAATTACAGTTATGAAGTAGCAATGAAAATAATTTTGTAGTTGAAGTCACCACACCATGAGGAACTGTATTAAAGGGTCACAGCATTAGGAAGGTTGAGAACCACTGCTCTACATAGTGCTGTTGAAAATATAGTTTCCAGGTTTTATTTAGAGTATGACTTAGTGGATTCTAGGCCAGTCAAGGTACCTATATTTCTTTTTCTTTTCCTTATTTTTTTATTTTATTTTATTTTATTTTATTTTATTTTTGGTTTTTCGAGACAGGATTTCTCTGTGTAGCTTTGGCACCTTTCCTGGAACTCACTCAGTAGCCCAGGCTGGCCTCGAACTCAGAGAGATCCGCCTGCCTCTGCCTCCCGAGTGCTGGGATTAAAGGCGTGCGCCACCACTGCCTGGTTCCTTAATTTTTATTGTTTATGTTTTAAGATAGCTGGATTAAAGTGAAAAAAGAAAACGTCTCTGGGTAATTCTAAACTTAGCCGAGGTTCTGCNAAGTACACACCGAGAGAGACTGTGCGTGCTGCCTTCCTTGACGGTTCAGGTGCAAAGCTTTTGAGCCACATGGCTGGCAAACTTAAGATGTACGGGAATCTCCTGGGAGCTTGTTGAAACAGACTGTTGGGCCTCACATCTCTGGAGTCCTGATTCTCCAAGTCTGAAGTAAGACCCAGGCACCTGCCTTTCCAAGTCCAAGATGATGCTATAAACCTGCAAGTCCTGGAATACACTTTAGAGACTATTAAAAGAGCTCGCTGATGAAGGCACAATCCATGGACCCTGAGGCTTGACACAATGCCTCCGGCTTCGTCTCACACCTAAATTCAAGTCTGTGTGCATCTTAACACTGCCTTAGAGAGGCCAGATAGGAGCAAACCCCGGGGTGGAAGTAGATGGAGAATATCCCTTCTTCCTAAGAGATGCAGAAGCAGCAACAGGGAGGAGCTAGTGTTTGGAGGAGGAGCAGGAGGAGGACCGCTGAGAGACAGAGGATAGAGGACTCTCCTGTGAGGAAGGAAGGCCTGAGAGGTAGGCTGTGGAGAGGCATTCTGTTGACAGTCAATGTAAAGGGGCGCACAGGGGCTGAAGCCTTCAGTAGGGAGGACAGTGGCACGAGGATGTGACAGGTGGGACACATCTGAATAAATAGCTGGCTGAGCAGCCAACGGGGCTGAGGTAGGGAAGCTTGAGTCTACAGGGGACGCTGTCAGGCTAGTGTTTAGATTCTGTCGTGCAATGGAAAACAAAAACAAAACCAACAGCCGTGCAGGATAGAGCAAGGTTCGGGGTCAGCACATGGCACTGCAGACCAGGGTCCCATTGGTAGGATGGATACAATGGGAATTCCNGGGTGTGTGGGGACATAGAGTAGGGGTGAGTACATGCCATTGGAGANCCTTGGGCTATTACATCTTTGTATTTAAAGGAAAAGGTGGGGAAAATCCTTCAGAAGACATGAACTGTTCCTTCTCCCATATATGAATGCATATGAATAGANCTAGCTAGGGGGAGCCCTTTATTTCTCAGACATATTAAAACAAACTCGGGAGTGGCTAGGTTGCAGTGCCATCTGTGTGAGTGGAGCTTGCTGGGAACCCCAGAACTGCCCAGTCTTGACTCCTGCCTATGCAGCTCCAAAATGAGGGAGAGCTGAACAGGAATCGGGCTCCAGCACGTGCTCCTGTGAATTTCACATCTGCTTGTCCCTTCTGGCAGCTTTGACACCATTCCCNCCCTCCCTCTCCCACAAGGAAAAAGTCTCCTCAGTACTGGAAGCTCCCCTTTCAGTGGAACCCTTCCTTTCAAGGACTCACAGGAAACCAGGAAATGAAACCCAGTGAAGACTTCTCTTTTAGTTTAATGTTTTTGGCACTGACAGGAATCACATAGCATCTACAGACAGGAAGCAGAAGGAGGTGAACGCTCCTGCCCTGCTTGCCTCCCCATTTTTATTCAGCTTAGGACCCCAAGCCCTGAAGTGGTGTCACCCACATTTAGGGTGACTCGTCCTACCACAGTTGATAGAATTTAGACTCCCTCACAGGCACTCCTAGAGGCCTGTGAATCTAGATCCTGTCAAGTGGACAGTATTAACCATCACCTCTTCCATGTGGAGTTCACATGCTAACACATGACTCCCCTCACTCCCTCAAGAAGCAGTACAGGGGGTAGCACCATTCCAGCATCAGATAAGNCTATTGGAAACTTGATACAACCTCAGGCAGGTTATTTGCATCTGGGCCTGTGTTTCCTTTGTACTCACCCCTGTAAGGGAAGGGACCATGTGTCGNTGCTATGACCACACTGNGCCCGAGACCTGTGCAGGGCACAAGGGAAATTTTCACAGATGTTCAGGAATAGAGGCAATAAAACCATCTATCTCCTCTCTCTCCTGGGACTACTTTGAACAAGGCATGTTCTTGTCCAGGCTATGAGGGTGAGTAAGGTTTATTATAAGGAAAATTTCCTGTTCCTTCTTGGAAGAAGGTACCACACTTTGAAATGACAAGAAATTCTTGATTACCTCCTATGTCAGGTTCTGAGGAGAAGCCAATTCCTTGTAACTTTGTCCAAGGAAGCAGGCTGCTGCCTCCCACCAGGGCCAGGTGTCCCTCTCCTTTCATCCTCTTCTTCTTCGTCACNCTTTCTCTTTACACANGGACGAATGCCATTTGGAAAAGTACAGCTGGGTAGGTATGAATCAGCTCAGGCAGGCGACAGATGATTCACATCTGACCGACTTGATTTAGTTCAGGTCTTCCATTCTGAAGCCTTTTCTCCCTTCTAATTAAACGATGATTGCTCTTGGTAGTGGGAGGGAAGAGGCTGACTGTGATGTCTGTATTGGTGGAAGCTGGGGACGGGAGAGATAAAGAAACATGCAAAGCCCAGGCGTGGCGGTAGAATGGCGGTGGTGTTGGAGATGCNGGCACCCTTGGGACCTTCTGGGCCTACTATGCAGCTGGTGATGGATGGTCCACAACGGCACCTTTCCCACGTTCCCCAGCTGAAGACTGGATTATGATACCCTGTGACCTACTTTCAGAAAATACACGAACCCGTCAATTTACCTCGTTAGATCCAGCTCTTGAATCACTGGGCACAGTGCCTGGGCACAGTTGGGGCTGGGAAAAGGCACGGCGATCCAATCATCTCTCCTGTCCTGTCAGCACACGCTGTTAGGCCTGTTGCTGATGGTGCTGACTTCTCTTATTGCAGATTTCCTCAAATGTCTCTGCTCTGGGTCCTTCGATCTGGTGTGACTGGCAGTTAGCTCTTCAGAGCCTTGGGCCAAGGAACCTGAGAACTCTGGGCTTCCTGTGCCTTCCTGCCGCTTCCTTTCATCAGCTGACAGGCTTTGTGCACCTGCTACACGCCACGCACTGCACCGGGTCAGTGATGGCTGCAGTGGAGTGTTGCGGGCCAGTGCTTGTGCCTCTCGGGGTCTTCTTAGCAACCAGAAGATAATTTGTGGTGTTCCCACTTTTTACTGCTGAGGCAATGGAAGCCATGAGTTGAAGGAACACCCCATCGGAAGCTCTAGGTGCCTCTTAGGGTCAGTTTAGAGTTAAGATGTTAGAGAAGGTGCCTGCTTCAGGTCGCCTCTCTGTCACCGTAAGTCAAGGTGGGATCCCTTCCATGTGAGTGTCTCAGGCCTTCTTGGAGGGAGCCCTTCCTGATGTGCTTGCTTTCTCCAGGTGTCGACTTTAAGATGAAGACCATCGAGGTAGATGGCATCAAGGTTCGGATACAGATTTGGTGAGTTGGGCAGTAGGAGGAGGCAGGTAAAGGAGGGAGGACTCTGAGCTGTGTCTGAGTGCCGCTATCATTTGTAAAATCCTCGTAAGCTTCAGCTGGGATAACTGGGTGGGTATCTCAATGAAGAGTGGGATCAGAAACCCCTATCTCTTGTTCTGTGAACCTTCATCTTNGCAAACTATGGGATTGATNAGAAGTCACTGAAGGGAAGGAATTAGGAGTTAGGAAAATAAGTGCCATGGGCTTATCTCTGAATTGGGCTTTCCTCTGGAGCTGTACCACTGTGGCTAAACCTGGAAGGCTGAAAACACCACTCCCTGGCTTAGACTGGGACTGTTTTTTTCATAGTGCCTCAGTACTACATGGTGCAGTTTCCACTATTGGCCACCAGGGGCTGCTGTGGCTTTCTGGTCTTGGAAGGTCTTGGAAGTCCTTACCAGTTTATGGTGCTACCTCCCAATCCTAGAATACCATGGAAACTGCCTTTAGCGATGCCCTGGGCACTGGGTGTGTGACAGATCCTTCCATGTGGCCAAGCATGGTCACAGTGGCTGAGTTCTGGAGAGCTGTCTAAGGCTCAGTCAGGTTGTGGGTCCTGAGACNAGGCCGAGGCCCTGCCGGCCTTGCCTGTGCCCATACTGAGGACAAGGCCTCTCACTGCAGACTCAGGTGTGTTTGGATACTCGTGGGGATTAGAGAAGTACTAAGTTTTCACCCTCAAATCCCCTCTAAGAGATTGGCTTTCTCTTGCAGGGACACAGCAGGGCAGGAGAGGTACCAGACCATCACAAAGCAGTATTATCGGCGGGCCCAGGTGAGCCACCATTTCCGAGTTAGAGCTGGGAAGCTGCTGTCCATGCTTCTAGCGCTGGGTGTTTGAGATGCCTGTCACTGAACCCTGAGGCAGGGCCCTCAGACTGCCTGCAGGGGAAACTGTCTTTCACTATTTGTTCTTCAGTTACTCACAGAGCACTTACTGAAGCTGGGTTCTTCACTCTCGCACACGACCTCTGCTCTCGACCCTTTACCCCAAGCCAAAGACCCAGGTCAAATCATGCAGTGCCTTCCTATCTAAGAATTCCATGATGGGCCTATGAACATCTGAGGGCAAAAGCAGCATGTCTGCATGCTGAGGGGTCCTCACTGTAGGCAGGGAGAAGGGAGAGTGGGCTGAACATATAAGGACCACCAGTCTGGCCCCATGGCTGTANATTCTACTGTGTCTGTCTCACTCTCTCTTCCTCTCTTTCTCAGGGAATATTTTTAGTCTATGACATTAGCAGTGAGCGCTCTTACCAGCACATCATGAAGTGGGTCAGTGATGTGGATGAGGTAAGAGATACCGCCTCACTGGTGGGATGGGGGAAGGGTACCTTAGGGAAAGGCAAAACAGGGGCCTTGGGATAAAACAAGCTCTCAGGGTTGGCAAAAGCTTACAACTTCAGATAGAGACTTTTGGGTAAGTGNTGTGGAAAAAACCCAACCTTCCATACTCTTAAGCACTACACTCTGCTAGGCTCCCATAGCCATGTCTTTCTTGGACATTAGTCCCAAGACTGCCTCATGGGCAGCTTCTTTCTCAAAACCTCAGGTCCAGATGGAATTACAAGTCTGGGCTACTAGACCTGCTTCTGCACATGGTAGAGCCTTGGCAAGCCATTTCAGATCCTTGGGTCCCCAATCCCTCATCTATCAAGTAAAGGTTAGACAAAGTCCAGTGTCCTTTGCAGTTCAGACACCATTTGCTCAACCCCAGTGAGGCATCTGTATTAGCATTTTCTACCCTCAACTGTCCCTGGGACATTCTTGGGGTGGCCATGGTATTACAGTCCCCATGACACTCCATTCCCAGACTCACAATGGAAGCTGAGAAGTACAGGAAGTACTAAACCCTTTATGTGTTGGCTTTCCCTAGTCTTGAATACCTGTGACAAAATACATAAATTAGACATAGACAAATCAACAGCAGTAAGAGCAAAATTGCAATGTTCTATAACAAGAATTATGAATTGTTTATTTCTGGCATTTTGCATTTAATATCTTAGATCAAGGCTGGCTGATGGCCATTGAAAGTGTGGANAACAAACCCACAGATAAGGGGGATAGGGGCTCCTGCACCCTGGGAGCCTGCTGTCTGTACCCAGTCAGCCTACTGTCCCTAGGATTCTTGAACTTGGTGGTTTGGAGAGCAGAGGAGACTCTGGGGGAACAGGGAATGCCGAGGGACACTCACTTAGGTCTGCCTCCGTTTGTCCTCAGTATGCCCCGGAAGGAGTCCAGAAGATCCTCATAGGGAACAAGGCTGACGAAGAGCAGAAGCGGCAGGTGGGGAAAGAGCAGGGGCAGCAGGTACGGGAAGTCTCACTCTTCGGGTTTCTGTGGTACTTGCTGAGATTGTCCTGAGAGCAGGGACCCAGGAGCGCACTCACCGTCATCCCGTCCTCTCATACATCCAGTACTGGGGAGCTGGCATTTTTGAGAGTTTGCTTTCTGGTTCTCAAGACAATGACCAGGGGTCCACATGGTGGGGGAAAAGACCTCTTAGGCAGCAACTCTAGCAGGTCCAAGACTCCTTAAACAGGATTAGGATCACCTCTGTGATAGTGATGAGGAAGCGAGTTGCTAACAGACTCCGAGCATAGCTGATGTTTTGCAGTAAGGGAAGGGTCTCCCCTCTACCCGCTCCACACCCTGACTTCCTGACTCCACATGCCTGGAAAGTATGGCAATGAAGAATCCCCAGGTAGACAAGCCATAAGGCAGAGAGGGTCAAAGCATATCCAAGTGTGCAGGGAGACCACACTCTCACACAACAGAAAGACTGATATTCTGAGGCAAGAGTCATCCACCCATTCTGAGCGCCTCATGAGTTTTTTCTCTTCCTCTCCAGTCAATAGCACTCCATTAGTCCTTAAAATAAAATTGAGTTTTTAGGGGGGACATAACAAATAATAGAATGTCATTAAAATGTGGAAGTGGAGACAAACCCTCCAAGACTAACCGTTTTTATTGAGCACTGCACTTGGGGCACTGTGGTAAGTGCTCTTAGCTGTGTGACCCATTTAATCATCCTATAACCCTTGATGCAGACACTACCAATCCCCTTTAATAGAGGATGACACTGGGGCTTGGTGTGAATGGTAATAGAAACTTGTTCTGAGTTTTACAGCTCCTGGGTGGCATCTTGGCACCTAGACTGGCTTTGTTGCACTCAAAGCCCATGTTTCTCATTTTTATGCCATATGCTGTTGTCTTTGTGTCCTGATGTAGTGGTGTGTGTGTATGTGGACTTGGATGGAATGGGTGTATTGGTGGAATATCTTGTCCCATTCTCTGCCAGCCTATGTCTTAGAAAGGGCCCCCAGTTTCCCATCCAAGGCATCATGTCAGTGCAGCATGCATTCAGAGTGCCATGGCAGAAGCATATACCAGGTGGTACGGGCCTCCCTTCCCTCACTGACTCTCTTTCAGAAATGCCCTTGTCTTGCAGCTGGCTAAGGAGTACGGCATGGACTTCTACGAAACAAGTGCCTGCACCAACCTCAACATTAAAGAGGTGAGAACGCTGGGCACAGCTGCCCTGTCTCTGGCTGAGCCCAGAAGAGCTGGGGGGTGGGGATGAGAAGAGATGGCAGATAGGAGCCAAGATAAGATGGGAGACCCCTTCCACCTCGGGCGGTTGCAGGCTTACCAGAAGCAGAGCAGGGGACTCTGGACTAACTTGTGCTCCTCGGTTTCCCAGTCCTTCACTCGGCTGACGGAGCTGGTGCTGCAGGCTCACAGGAAAGAGCTGGATGGTCTGCGAACANGTGCCAGCAATGAGTTAGCATTGGCAGAGCTGGAGGAAGAGGAAGGCAAACCTGAGGGCCCAGCGAACTCTTCAAAGGCCTGCTGGTGCTGAGGGTCCTGTGTGAAATCCCCCCCGCAGCTCCCTCCCTCAGGAGGCCCGTGGAAGCAGGGGAGCCTGGGCTTTGCCCACCGCTGTCCTTTCGTTTGATGACCCTGTTGAAAATCAGTAGCTGCTACTCCCCTGCCTGGCCCTGTGAGCAGCTCTCCTGTGGCCTCCAAGCAGCCTGTGTGCCCCCAGCCCCTCTGTCCTGGAGTGGTAACCTTCAGCGTGTTTCCCAGCCACAGGCCTGCTGTGATCCCAGATGTGCCGCGACCATCTCACCACCGCAAGCTCCTGGGACAAGCCTGGTCCAGGCTGGAGTCAAGGCCACTTAAAGACTCATTTCTTAGTGCATCTCGTGTACTCTGCTTTATCTCTTTCTACTCTTTCTCCACCTACTTCCCTCCAGTGTATTTTGCATCCACGTCTCTCCTCCTTTGCCTGTGTGTCTTGCTGAGTGGCTGCTACTGCCCTTCCTTCCCTCCCTCCCTCCCTGCTTCCCTCCTTCTTTCCTATCTGACTCTGCCTAAGGGAATGGACCCAGGCTCTGCCCCAGGGAGGATGACCCACCCGGCTTTGGGGTGGGCTGAAGGCTACGGGTGCTTCCTCCTCCCCTTTCCCAACAGCCCCCCCTTGTGCCATGGGCTGCCTCCCCAGGGACCTGGGAAAGCAAAACACTTAGGTAGGAAGGAAACACTACTTGGTGGTCCTCAGGCCTGGGCTAGCCTCCTCTGCCTTTGCCTTTTGCTGGAGCGTTGGCCTTGCNTGGCTGCCTACAGGCCTCTGTGAGGAACCTAGTCCAGAGGCAGGCACAGCAGAGAAGNAAACAAAAGGATGAGGGGTGGCAGGGACAAGTTACCTCTATTCTCTACCTCCCGTGCAGTGAGTACACGACCTCTTCACCCGGATTCCTGNATTTAAAGATGGGGATCAAGGCCTGAGGACC
>LZPO01097134.1:298992-317592 GCA_001675575.1 Neotoma lepida | reverse complement strand
GGCAGGGGGAGGCCTGGGGTCAGACACTGTGAACTCTNGAAAAAGGCAAAAGCAGTTGCGAAGGGCTCGCTCCTGGATNGTAGGGTTNGAACAAAGGCAGAGGGTGCTTCACAGAACTGATCGTTGTGGCAGCAGCGGGGCCTCTTGTGAAAGAACATTTACCCAGACTTCCTAGCAAAGGTGAGAGGTGNCNTAACTAGGTCACTTTTCTTTCACTGAACTCGGCCTTCAGAAGTTAAGATTTNCCTGGGTCGCAGAGTCTNTGGGCAACAGGCCTTAAAACATGCGGGGCGAGGGCAGCCATGGGCAGAAGTACTCGGTGCTGTTCTGCCTTCCAAGGCTCCCTCCTCTTGCCCCCTTACTCGTAAGTAGGCTTGTAGCATTGCCGAGTAGCTACCAAGGGAGGGGAAAGGACACCCTCCTCCAGAGGTCTAAGCTCAGGAAGCTTCTTTAACTCCATGGTCCAAGGGTAGCTTGAAGGAGGCCCCTGCAAGAAGGAAAAAACCCATGCTAGGGGTCGTCCTTACATCCCCAAGGTGGGAGGAGCTCAGGGAAGAGAATAGTCCCAAGATGCACTGCGCGCCTGGGGCTGGAGCCAAAGCAAAGTGAAAACTGGGCCCTGACTGAGCGTTCACCAACAAAGGACGTTTCAGATCCAGGGCGCAGATGTGAATGAAGATAAAGAGCCTCACCCTTTTAATCCTCCAAAAAGGGAGATGGGGATGGAATCGCCNGAAATTTCTTCCTCACTTAGCAAACCAGGAGACANGNGGCAGGAGAGAGCAGCTCNGGCTTTGTGGTGTAGGGAAAGCAGGAACAGGGATGGTGCATTGNTCNCTGAGTAAAGGTAGCCGTGGACCGTGACTGACTTGAGGTGGCNTCCTTGGGCACTGACNCCTGGATAGCAAGATTTAGGTAGCATCACACAGCAGGTGAATACACCTGCCTTCAGCTGGGGATCCGAGAGGAGAATTTCCACAGGGCACTGGNTCTAACCTGTGGCAAGTGTCACTGTCTTNCTCTCCCAGCCCCTCAANAAAGTNCTTGATTTTCACTACCCTAAGGATTCTGGAAGGGACAGCATGGGGTTGGGATTCTGTGGACTCTGGGCCATGGTCACAGCTCTGAAGTGTGACGGCAGAAGGTTGGCTGAGATTGTAGAGTGCATCTGGGCTCACTCCATCCCGGCTAACCGCTAATCTGGGAGGTGGCTTGGGCTGTGTCATTGGCCTTGACTGTTCAGCAGGCTTTCCTGGCCTGTCTGCCCATTGCTGGAGATCAACTCACCCTGGTCCACCACCTGAGCCCCCACCAGCTCCCTGGGATGGGTGAACTTTGTGTACTGTGTCTTGGGTCCATTATATGAATTGTGAGCAGGATTCATCTATTTTAAACACAAATGTTTACAAAATAAAGAATATTTCAAACCACAGGTGTGTGTGCCTGTATGAACCGCCAGGAGAGGGTGTTACTGGGGCCTTGGTGGTGACATGGGGGACAGAGTGAAAGATAGAAGAGGCCCCAGAATTTTAAAGTTACAGCAGAATGACAATGGAAATGGTGAGCTTGGTCTGTCTTNCCTAGTGACACCCACAGAAGAGCCCAAAGCAAACCCCGCCCCCCATTGCCCTATTGTGAGCTTACAGGAGCAGAGTTCGAATTAGGGGGAGGCTGAACATTGGGGGGGTCTTTAAAGCCAGAATGGTGGCCAGCTGCTGTGGGTGAATCAGGAAGGCCCTTCCTGAAGGCATTAGGAAGGGTTGGGTGAAGTTTCAGATTTGTCATTGGATACCCCGTGGAGCAGAAGCAGATTGGAACCTAGGAGGATGAGGTGTTGGGGACATGGAGATGCTGGAGATAGACGCTGGGAGTGTGGGCAGAAGGAAGAAGGGAGGGATAAAAGAGCAGGGCAATGGTAGCCCTGAATCTGCACTGTACTTCAGAGAGCACTCGCCGCCCTCCTGAACAGTCACTGTGTGGGAGGGAGTGGTTAGCTTTGTGAACTCAACAGATAAGGAAACAGGTTCTCAGCGAGGTTTAAAGACTTGACCAAGGGCCCAAGAAAATAACAGTTCTGACTAAAAACCAGTGCCTTGGACTCTCTAGACTCCAGAGCCTAAATGGAAAAACTTTGGAATATCTAGCTAGAAAAACCTCCATAAGCAATTCTGTTGCAGTCAGAACTGAGGACCGCCCACCTAGGCTTTTCTGCCTCCTGAGGTTTAGAACAATTGTTCTGTTGCAGAAAGCCATAGGGAAGAGACTCTTTGTTAGTGTGTGCCCAAAGTTAAAAGCTTCTGGAAAGTGGGGGCAATGTGTACACCTGGAGACAGTACTTAGGAATATCTCATCAGTTTTACTCAACTGTGAGGAGTGAGCATCCAGGAGACCGGTGAGGGCCCTAGATTTTCTTGGAGAAAACCAAGTACAAACCCATTCCTCACTCAAGACTCATGGCATGCTTGAAGAGGGCTTTTGAAGAACAGCAAACAAAAGGCATCTCTCTCTTTGGAAGCCCAGGCTGCTGGGGGAAGCTCTAGATTGCAGAGAAACCTGGCAAATTAATATCAAGTTCTTCTTTTTTTNAATAATTTATTTATTTTATATGCATTGGTGCTTTGCCTACATGTATGTCTGTGTGAAGGTGTCAGATCTTGGAGTTACAGACACTTGTGAGCTGCCATGTGGGGGCTGGGATTTGAACCCAGGTCCTCTGGAAGAGCAGTTAGTGCTCCCAACCACTGAGCCATCTCTCCAGCCCACTAATATCAAGTTCTTATTTACATCCTTGCCAAGTCCCTCCGACTCCATAGCTTAGTAGGGACATCCTCCGCCTAGAATATCCAAGGACTCTGTACAGTCCCAGCAGGAGACCTAACTTCTTGCCACCATCCGTGGCATCATAAGCCTCCATTCCCACTTGGATAATGGAAACTTGTTTTTAGCGAGTGGTCAGCTGAGCTATGATTCCCACACACTTAAACACACGTGGAACAAGCTTTGAGGCAGAATTGCTGAGTACTCCCTGGCTCACTAATCCACTAGTTCACCTCTCAACAAATCAAATTCTGAGAACTGGTTGCCCCAGCCTTGCTGACTGTTCTAGGAGCTCTCCCAATGGCTATGTACCTGTGAAAATACCCTCTGGGAAACATTTGCCTTATTAAAATAGCCAGGATAAGCCTGATGGTTAGTTTTCCTGGTGGAGAAATCAAGTATTTCTTAAAAGTTCCTAATTTAGCTGGCTGATGCTTGAATAATGGAATGGTTGGATAATGGTCTTTTCGGCTGCTAGAGTGAGCCCCAGTGACAGCCCTCAGCAGGCCAAAGACACCCCACCATACACTCATGGTAGGCTTTGAAGACATCTTGGTAACCTACTTGGAANCACAGCTGCTTTGCCTTCCTGGACGTTTCCTCCTGTGAGGAAATTGTCATGCATTCACAGAAGGCTGCTCTTGGAAATCTCAGAGACTGAAGCTTTTGCTGGGAGGGAGATAGGTACAATTCGTCTCCCCAGAATTTACCATCTGTCCCGCGACTCCTCCTGCTTCACTATGCCAGCAACGACTCCATCCTCATGACTGGTGGAGGAGTGTGGAATGGAGGTGGAGGTTCTAATGTAGGACACGGCACGGTGCAGGGACAAAGACCTTAGTGTTCTCCACGACGAGGAACATCACTCACTGAAAGGCTTTCTAAGACAAACATAACTTCATCCCTTCTGCCTGATGCAAACTGAGGCATTGGAAGTCCTTGCTTCTGGAAAAAGACCCTCTCCTCCTAAGGGTCCCTTTGAGTCTGCTTTAGAAAGCACAGAACCATAAAAAGTAGTATACATCTTTCAGTGGTGGTCTGTGTCGGGTGGACATCAGCCCCAATTCAGACCCGAGAACATTCAACTTCTCCCAAGTCAGACTGCTGCTCAATAAATGCTTTTTAAAATGTCTGTGCCAGGTAAAAAACAACTTGCTGGAGCAAGTAGGAGTCAATCTTGCACGCTCCCTCCCTTTTTTTCCTCCCCATTTGACCTTTAAGGCTCTGGTTTCCAGCAAGGAGTGAATTATTCACATCCACTCATAGATATCAAATTGGCCCTTTCCAGGCTGCCAGTTGGGTGGGACAGAAGGTGGCTTTGTTCAGAGACTGTAAATAGGCGGAGCCACNGCCTTGTGCAAACAGAATGCAGGTGGGAACCTGTTTTTACTAAACCATCCTAGAAATGCTCAAAGGTACCTGGTGAAATCCTCCCTGTCCTTCCTGGCTCCTCCTTCCTCCCCACCCAGTCAACGGACTTAAGTGGGCTCACACGACTGGGCAGGGCTCACTGTGCNCGACCATGGCTTACATCGCCAAGTCTTTCTACGATCTCAGTGCCATCAGCCTGGATGGGGAGAAGATCGACTTTAACACGTTCCGAGGCCGGGCAGTGCTGATTGAGAATGTGGCATCACTCTGAGGAACAACCACTCGAGACTACACCCAGCTCAATGAATTGCAATGTCNCTTTCCCAGGCGCCTGGTGGTTCTCGGCTTCCCTTGCAACCAATTTGGACATCAGGTGAGGAGTCCCTTGGGTTCCACCCAAGGAGTTGATTGATGGAGCTTGAGGCAGATAAAGAAGGGGGTGAATGTGTGTTGGAAAATCTGGAATTGAAGGGCATGCTTCATCAGTTTAGCTCTGGGTGAATGTGAAATACCACAGGGAAGTAGATATGCTCTGAGATTAAATATTGAGGGTGTGACTTTTTTTTTAACCGTCTTTCCAGAATATTCTATGAGGGTTGCTACCAGGTCTCTCCATTGTCTTTGCTGGGTTCCAGCAAAGCGATTATTTGTTGAATGAATGAGTGCAGAAAAATAGAAGGTTTCAAACTAAGCTGGCACGGTAGACCATTCCTGTAATCCTAGAATAGCAGTGAGATGGAGACTGAGGATTGACTGTGAGTTTGAGGCCAAACTGGGCTACACAACAAGACCTCATCTCAGAAAACAGCCCGGGAATATGGCTCAGTTGGTAGAGTACTTGCCTAGTATACTCGAAACTGTGGATTTGATCCCAAGCATTGCATAAGCCAGCTGTGGAAGCTTGCCTATAATCCCAGCACTTGGGCAATGGAGGCAGGAAGATCAGAAATTAAAAGTGATTCTCTGACTACAGCTAGTTTGAGACCAGCCTGGCCTGGAGAAATTGTCTCAGACGAACAAACAAGCAGGATTAGGCTGACAAGTACTTGAGAGTCCTTAGTTCCTGCAGCCATGGTTCTACACTTGAATGGCTCTGATGCCCTTGAAAGATGCACTTAGTTTTCTGTTTGAGCTTCCTCATGGGTTGATTTATATAAGTCAACTTAGCTCATAGGTTTATTGTGAGGTTCATGGAATAAGACACATGAAAGTAACTAGAAAGATGTAGTGTGGGAATATAAACCATTTTATTATTTAAATTAAAGGCTTGTTTTTTAATCAGCAAACTGGAAAAGGAGCATGGGAGAAGGGGAAGGTCTTCAGCATGCACACGCCTCCTCTGGGTGTCACACACACCTGTCTGTCTCTGTGTAATGGGGCAAGTTATTGCAGAGCTTCAGCCCGTACACTTGAAGCTATCTTTTAGGGATTTGACTGTACAAACAAGATAGCTGTCCCTAAGAGGACTGTCTAATTAGAGTCCCCTTCNTTCAACTCACAGTGGCAGGAAGGTAAGGAAGGGCTGGCTGAGGATAGACACAGGGAGGATGGCTGTGGCAAACCAGAGACCCAGCCATCACTGTGCTCACAGGTCCTTCCCTCTCAAGTCTCTTTTTGGACTTTGCCTGAAAGGGTGAAACCTCACTGGAGGCACATCACCTCCCCGGAGGTGCCTCTGACCTTACACCTCACTTGTGGCTGGCTAGCTGCTGGAAGGAGCCATTTGCACTGTGAGATCAGAAGTCTAATAGTGATCAGCTGGGGCTCAGAAATGTCACGGTGGCCTGGACTGACTGTGCTAATGGTTCTAGTGGGTCAGAGGCAGGGGGAGCTAGCTGCCTCTGAGCCTGGAGAGGAGGGGTGGAAAATGAAGGTTCTCACTGGCCTTTGGAATGGGGTAGGACGAGGGTGGCAGTGGGGAGGGAAAAACAGGGGACAGGTTCTGAGCTAAAGCATTCGTAGCTGAGTACAGTGAATGAAGACAAGGTTCAAGAGTCCTTTGGATGGCAGTTTAGAGATAAAAGGAGTAGTTATGTACCCACAGTCTTTGTCCTTAAGTACTTAATCACTTAACAACCTCCCCACCCCATTTCTAGAGCAGTTACCTTCTATCCTGTTGGTTACTAAGGGGTTCCATTTGGAGTGTATCCACCACTGTCACTGACGTGCTTTGCCTTAGTGGCACTGGAAAACGAAGACTCCCTTGGATGGAGTCTTTCTTCAAAGTGTCCCCCTATTTGCATTTTAGTTCTAGGACAAAGAAGGATGGAAGCTGGAAGCTATAAATGTCACCCACTTGGGTCTTACCTTTCCCACGTGACTCACGAGCTGCATAGGGCACAGGCCGAGGACGCACTCAACATACACAGAACCAGAGGGAGCAGAACCAGGGCAGAAGAAAGGAGAAATGGTGGTAGGAAGTGTGTGCGTGCACACATGCATGAGTGCATGCCTGTGCACGGGTGTGTGCACGCGCATTTGTAGGTACACAGGAAGAAGGGCAGGTGCTGTGCATAAGTTGAGTCTCTTTTCTTTCTTTTCCCTGAACTCAAGGTTCCCTGAAGGGCCAAACACACTGTTAATTGCTCAAGGTGGATTAGGTTCAGAAGCAACTGTTCAAAAGTGCTAAATCTTTCATCTTATTTATTTATTTATTTAATTTTAATGTGTGTGCAGGGGTGCNCATATGCCATAGTGCACACGTAGAGGTTAGAGGACAATTTGTGAGAGTGGGTTCTCTCCTTAAATTATGTGCCACTCCCTGGCTTCTGAAGTTCTGGATGTAGCCTAGCAAACCACCAGACAAAGGCCAGGGCTAGTGAGAGGGCTCAAAGGGTAAAGGCACTTGTCACCAAACCTGATGACCTGAATGTCGTCCTCAGAATCCGCATGGTGGAAGGAGAGGAGCAAATTCTGCAGGTTGTTCTCTGACCTCTGCATGTACAACATGGCACTCACGACGTGTGCACACACACACACACACACACACACACACACACAATAAAATAGATGTAAAAGATAAAAAACCAACAACGCAGTGGCTGGGAGAGAGTAAGGCAACACACACACGCAACACATGCTTGCACACACAAGGAGAGAGTGACCCCAGGGAGGAAGAGTTGGAGGAGAGGTTTGCACTGGAGAATCCTTGGTTTCATTTTCTCCTGTTTTGTCTTCTCCTCCAGGAGAACTGTCAGAACGAGGAGATCCTGAACAGCCTCAAGTATGTCCGCCCTGGGGGTGGGTTCCAGCCCACCTTCAATCTTACCCAAAAGTGTGAGGTCAATGGGCAGAATGAGCATCCTGTCTTTGCCTACCTGAAAGACAAGCTACCTTACCCTTATGATGACCCGTTCTCCCTCATGACCGATCCCAAGCTCATCATGTGGAGTCCAGTGCGCCGCTCAGATGTGGCCTGGAACTTTGAGAAGTTCCTCATAGGGCCAGAAGGGGAGCCGTTCCGACGCTACAGCCGCACCTTCCAAACCATCAACATTGAGCCCGACATCAAACGCCTCCTCAAAGTTGCTATCTAGATGTGAGCTGCTCGGCCTATGTATCCCACTGTTTCCAGTCCCCAAGTATTCTTCCTCACGACTGTGTACCCTCAGGATCACTAGGGGACTGAAGCGTCCCCTTCACTAAAGCACCTTGCCTTCCCTACCTGCCTGTGAGCTCCCTCAACACTTGGGGCTCTAAGCCTGGGGTAGGCTCTGGGCCTTCACAGAATGATGGCACCTTCCTAAACCCTTATGGGAGATGTCTGAGAAGTTGTGAACACCCAGAGCCAGCCTGCTATAGAGTCCAATAAAGGGCAGGTATGGAAATGAGTGGGTCTTTGTATCTTCCTTTCTAAAAACCTCAAGTATCTTATTTTATTGTGTGCATGTGTACGTGTGGAGGTCAGGGACAGCTTGGGGGAGTTGCTTCTCTCCTTCTACCTAGAGTTCAAGGAATGGAACTCGTTACTGGCTTGCCTCACTTACTGGGCCATCTTGCTGGCCCTGTGTTTTCTTTGAGAGATGTGGAGGGGTGTAGGAACTGTGGTGCGATGGAGGAGCTAGAAACACTACGGTTTGGTAGAGTGCAGCTCTGATCAGGAGGTGCCCCAATTACTGTCTGGACTAGGTTGCAGTCAAGGTGTGCAGTNACAGTTGGAGTTGCAGTAAATGGGAATTTATCATTTTGTGGCTCTTACAAACTGAGCAAAAGGAGGAAGTAATAAAGTGGAGTAAAGAGGAAAAAAAAAAGACAGCAAGCAGTTCCTTTGGCTGAGTGTACTAGCTGTTAGCCTACAATCAGGAAGACATCACATCATTGTGGGTCCTAGAACAATTAAACATCAACTGACAACTTTTACTGACAAGGGTGTAGAAAGTGCACTTACCAGGAACACAAAAGGCACTTNGTCCTCTTCTTGATTACTTTGTTAAATTTAAAATTTATAAATTACATTGTGTGTGTGTGCATGCGCTCATACGTGTGCACATGCATGTGTATACGTACGTACTGTGGCATGCGGAGGTCAGAGGACATCTTGCAGTCTCCCTCCACTATGTGGGTTCCAGGGATTGAGATCAGATCATCAGTCTTATGAACACAGAAGTTCATGTTCTACCTTTGTTCTTCTCAAACTCACACACTCACAAATCCAGGCACAAGGCAAACAAATGAATGAATGGTTGGTAGGGACAGAAGAGGACAGAGGCGTGATTTACTTCCTCCATGAGTATGGGGACACACACACGCACACACACGCACATACACACACCCTGTAGAGCACTGGTTCTCAACCTGTGGGTTGTGACCCCTGAGGGTCAAATGACCCTTTCACAGGGGTTGCATATCAGATATTTACATTAAGATTCATAACAGTAGCAAAATTATAATTATGAAGTAGCAATGAAAATAACTTTATGGTTGGGGGTCACCATAACATGAGGAACTGTATTAAAGGGTTGCAGCGTTGGGAAGGTTGAGAACCACTGCTGTAGAGATTGAGTTTATAATTTGCCCACATGACTGGTACTCACTGTGAGGACAGGTGTGCCAAATGGCTTTGTCAGGATGCCCAGGTTCCTCATCCAGTGCAAGCACATTCGAGAAGGACCAACACCACCAAAGCCAGGGTCTGTCATGCTCTGGGGAAGAGTCCTTCCTGTTACATTTTTCCCTNTGGCCACTAGATGGAACATCTCTATCTTGAAGCCCTCAAGGAACGGTTCTCCAAACCAGACACCCTGCTAACGAATGCCAATACTGCTGATGTTTTCCCTTTAATCTGCTCCTCATAATCATTTCCCAAGCTCTTGAATCATTTGAGAACGGAGTGTGGGACTGAGGTAAATGATGCCTGTCTGACCTTCAGTTCAAGCTGTCACTGACAGTGCTCTATGTCAAAGCGGTAACCTGAGTTGGAATCCCCAGGCATCCTTCTGTTAAATTAAGGTTGCCCTCCCCTTGAAAATTCAGCCCTTTGGACTGCTTATCTTAAAGCCAGCAACTGGGGTATAAATTCCTTTGCAGAAGGACCATGCTAACTTTAGGGTAGTAATGACTGAGACAAATTCTTTCCCTGATGAAATGCGGTAAGGCACTTGTGCAGGGTGCTACGATGGATTTTTTTTTCATCATGATGGTGCCTGCTATTGTATCTGTTAACAGACAGTTATCCTGGATGTCTGGCTAGCCTAGAGGTTGGCATGATGCCCCTGGCAATTTAGGGTGTGATCTGCCAGCACAGTATGTTGCATCTTTTCCAAGTGGTTCAAACTGAATGACTTAGGGATTCCAGAAGAATTACAATTTCAGTATAAATAATTTTACACAGAGTCAGGAGGGGCAAAAATGGGAGAAAGTGGGCTCTTCACTTAGGCGGGGTAATGCTGTTTGATTCAGACAGGATCTGACCAGTTTTTCTCAGAAGGGGACAGAGAGGCAGGATGACCTTCCATGCATGATGTTATTGTTAAAATCAAAATAAGAGTTGCTTTCCTTCATTCTTCATCTACCTCATTTGCCCACGCTCTGTCCTCCGAAGCGGCAGCTTCTGGCCATCAGCAGATAACAAAGATTTAATAGAATCGCCCACTTTCCTGAATAAACACAATTTTTTAATCAAATTTTCCCGAGGACACTCAGGAGTAAGAAGAAGTCTCATAAGCTCTGGCAGAAGTGCTGAGACAATGATGCTTACTTGAGAGGAATTCTGGGATCACTTCTGAGGACTCAACACTGAGGAGCTTGGGAGTGACTTTAGGGGACCAAGACAACAGACTGAAATGGGTGGCTATGACTTAAAATCTTTATAACTAAGTCCCAGAGCTACATCTTAGGTTAACAAATATGAGTCAAACTCTAGAACTTTCTGATAAACACCATTAACCACTATAATCCAAGACACCAGTAACTGAAGTCAACCACACTGCAGAGTATATATGCATTATTCACAGGGACTCCAAAGGAATTCTCTCTCTATAGAGAGAAGATAGCTGGATGGATTAGCTGCACCACAACCTGTAAGCCATTCTAATAAATCCTTTTCTCTNTATATATAGATTTACTCTGTTCCTCTAGAAGCCCAAAGGCCTTTTGAAGACATAGTTACAGTGCCAATTACATGGCAGCAGCCTGGAGGGCTGGGCCAGGAGGTTCTCCATAAGGTGGTATATGCTCCGAATCCAATATATGTCCAATATATAATACGGTTTCTCCCACAGCCAGGATCCATGTCCAGGAATCAAGGGTGGAAAGGGGAATAGTTCCACTCACTATCACCCCTGGTGACCCACTTGGAAAATTTTTGCTTCCTGTTCCAGCAACCTTAAGTTCTACTGGAACAGAAGTTTTGGTTCCAGAGGGGGGGGTGCTCCTGTCAGGAGCCACAACAAACACTTCATTGAACTGGAAGCTCGGACATCCCCCTGGCTACTCTGGGCTTCTGATACCCTTAAATCAACAGGCTAAAAAAGGTGGGGTGTGACTGATCCAGATTACCAGGGGGGAAAGTGGATTGCTTCTCTACAATGGAGGGAAGAAAGATTATGTCTGGAGTGCAGCTCCTTTAGGGCAGTGACTCTCAACCTGTGGGTTGAGACCCCTTTGGGGTCACATATCAGATATCTTACATATCAGATATTTACATTACAATTAATAACAGTAGCAAAATTAGTTATGAAGAAGCAACAAATTAACTTTATGGTTGGGGGTCACCACAGCATGAGGAATTGTATTAAAGGGTCACANCATCAGGAAGGTTGAGAACTGATGCTTTAGGATGTCTCTTGGTGCTACCATGTCCTGTGATTAAAGTCAATGGGAAACTCTTAACAATGTAATCCAGGCAGGCAGGATGACAAAGGGCCCAGAGCCTTCAGGAATGAAGGTACAGGTCACTCCTCCAAAAAAAGAGTCAAGACTTGCTGAGGTGGAGGAAATATAGAATGGTATCTTAGTTAAGATTTCTATTGCTGTGAAGAGACACCATAACCACAGCAACTCTTCTGAAGGAAGATAGTTGAGGTAGCTCTCTTACAGTTTCAGAGGGTCAGTCCTCTGAGGGAGCATGGTAGCATGCAGGCTGACATGGTGCTGGCTGCATCTTGATCAGAANGCAATAGGAACGTAGACTCAGACACTGGGAAGTATCTTGAATATAGGAATCCTCAAAGCCTGTTGCCCCCAGTGACACACTTCCTCCAACAAAGCCATACCTANTCCAGCAAAGCCACACCTCCTAATAGTGTCACTCCCTATGAGTTATGGGGGGGGGCAATTACATTCAGACCACCACAAATGGGTAGTAGAGGAAGGTAGCTATAAATATCAGCCAAAGCCATTTGATCAGTTGCAGAAATGAGGATTATGATTGACCTGTTTCTGTCATAAGAATTCGTTTATACAGATATTTGTGTTTTCTTTACTCAATTTCTTTATCATATAATGTAACAATGAAGAGAATATCAGTGGCTATGGTGTTTGAGATAAAAGATAACAGAATNTCCTTCAAGGAACACTGCCACCTATCCTAAATTTATAATTNATTTTTGGTTGTATGGGGAAGTTATGTCATGTTAGACATAATTATAATCTGGTTAAATATCTAACACATTTGCAATTATATTTGGGATAGTTACATCAGTGTTTAGGCATTATTGTGTCCTGGTTATTGTTTCAATTTAGAAATTAAGCATGACATAAGGAGATATGATTGTGTGTCAAGTTGACAAGGATGGACTTGCGATGCTTATTCTTAGTTGTCAACTTGACAACATCTGGAATTAACTAAAACTCAAAGGCTGGGCACATTTGTGAGGGATTTTTATTTCTTAATTAAATCATTTGAAGTGGGAAGACACGCTTCTAATCCAGATCTTTGAGGTGGGAGGATCCATCTTTAATCTGGGACACATCTTCTGCTGGTAGCCTAGATAAAGGAAATGAAAGAAGGAAGCTTGCCCTCTCTAGCAAGTCCACTCCTTCACTGACATTAGAGCCTACCTCTTGGGGATTCTGGCATATACTAAAGACCAGCTGAGACATCCAGCCTTGTGGACTGAACAGCTACTGGAATTTTGGACCTTCTGTTGGTAGACAGCCATTGTTGGAAGTAGCTGGACCACAGNCTGTAAGCCGTTCAAATAAATACCCCCATATATAATGTACTCTGTCTGTCTGTCTGTCTGTCTGTCTACCAAGGATAAAGGGCTAGTAAATAGCAGAGTTGAAAGCCGAAGCTTTCAACATAGTGAGTTCCTGGCCAAACAGGGTGAGATTCTGGGGGAAAAAAAAAATTTGTAAAAGCCAGAGGAACAGAAGTTTGCTGACATTGTGTCTCCCAGAAATGTCAGCAAAGATAGACTCATGAACTCTCATCAGCATGGCTGCCTAAACTAGACCAGAACAAGGACACCACCAATAGACATGCTAACACAGAAGGGGGAGAGGCCTCAGCCATAAACCAAGAACTACAGGTAACTAAGAAATGCTGAGTGGGGGAAATCGTCTTCCCCAGAGAGCCCCAACTAGTTATTCAGTACCAAGTGCTCAGCCCTGAAATAACATAGAGCAGGCTGTATTTCTGCATTTAGGAATATGATAATGTGTGTGTGTATATATATATATATATATATATACATATATATATGCACACACATATTATAATATATATTATAATACATTATATTATATACATAATATATATGTGTGTAACAACAAAGGGAAAAAGGCATAAATTTGAGAGCAAAGGGAAGGGCAAATGTGAGGGGTCAAAGAGGGAAAATGATGTAATTATATTTTAATTAAAAATTTTTATAATTATGTAATTGTTTTGTTGTTTTTCGAGACAGGGTTTCTCTGTGTAGCCCTGGCTGTCCTGGAATTCACTCTGTAGCTGGCCTCAAACTCACAGAGATCCGCCTGCCTCTGCCTCCTGAGTCCTGGGATTAAAGGCGTGGGCCACCCATGGCCAGCTTAATTATATAAATTTTTTAAAGGTCAATTACGGAGGCTTGGAGACTGCCCAAGAGCACTTGCTGCTCTTTCAGAGGACTCTAGTTTGGTTCCCAGCACCCACATCCATCAGCAAGGCCACAAATGGCTGTAACGCTAGCTCCGTGGGATCTGCCATGTTATTCTGATCTCCTTGGGCACTCATATACACGAGGCAAATATACACACACAGGAACATAAAAATAAACATTTAAAAATAAAAAGCTGCCAGGCATGGTGGTGCACACCTTTAATATCAGCACTAGGAGGGAGGCAAAGGCTGGAGGATATCTGTGACTGTGAAGCAAGTCAGAACTATATAGTAAGTCCAGGTCAGCCAGGGCCACATAGTAAGATCCTGTCCCAAAACACACAAACAAACAAACCACACAGCTCAAGTCAGACAGAATTCCAGCACAGAGGAGGGGAAGTGGGCACAAGTCCCACCCATAGCCAAGAAGCTCTTTGCACTTGACAGCTGCTGGGAAAAGGAAAATCACTTGTCCCCAATGGCGTGTCACTGGGTACGTTAACCACGCTCCAGGGCAGGCCACATGTCACTGGGTACGTTAACCACGCTCCAGGGCAGGCCACATGTCACTGGGTACGTTAACCACGCTCCAGGGCAGGCCCATGCTCAGTAGTTGGCCAATACAAGCAGACGCCATGGTTATTCTGTGGTTGTTGTTTTCAGAGAAAGAAGAGGAAGTTGGGTGGGTAGGGAGGTGAGGGAGGATCTGGGAGGAATTGGGGGAGTGGAAAGAATGTTAATATAGTTTATGAAATTTTTAAAAAATAAAAACATAAATAAGAATATAGCTAACTAACAACAAAATACATAAAAATAAAAAGCCCATCAGGCAGATTCCTGATTGGTCATCTAAGGTGAGTAAAGAGAAAGATGCCCGGACAGCTGAGGTTCTAATACCCACAGTGACTGCCTTTAACTAGTAGAGACTAATGAATTTGTCTGCCTTTCCTTGATTTGAACAGAAAAATGAGAAACCAGCGGAACTAGGTTTAAAACATTTTTATTCTGTTAGACCCCCAGAAGAATTCCTTGACAACACTCGGCTGGCTGAGTAATAGTGAAATAAACAAACAGGATCTTGTGTTTTGAAATTTCCTAAGCTATATCCGAAACAAGTGGATAATTTTACATTACTCTGTGATAGATGAGGTGTCTTCAGGGCATATAGGATCACACTCTTCAGCTTCAAATGACTAAGCTAGAATATCAGCAGACTCCAAAATCGACCACTCAGAGGCTGCAATCGCTCCCTGCTGCTATTTACAGAAATGAAGCAGTTCTCTGCCTTTGGAGTTATTTTATGAAATGGTTTCCTCAGCAGGTCAGATACAGATTTGTAACAAAATGGAAAGCATTTTCCAGGAATAAACCAACTGACCTTCTGGAGCAGCTGACTGAACTTTGTGAATAATAAATCTTNGTCTGATATGCCTAGGTTCTGTGGAGGGCTGTCACTGACACCCTGAACTGACCGCTTCCTAACCTGGCAAAGCTTTATACCTCATGTTTACCCGGCACTCGCGCTGGGAGGAGGTCACAGTGGCAGCCGAGTGACTTTGAGCTGCAGATCTCATGTAGGTTCTTCCTGGCTCTAAAACTGGATTACAAGGGCACCACACTCATAGCCATGTAAATAAGTGTGTTCAATGGCACACTCATAGCCGTGTAAATAAGTGTGTTCAATGGCTGCAAGGGCCCCACACTCATGGCAGTGTAAATAAGTGTGTTCAATGGCTGCAAGGGCCCCACACTCATGGCAGTGTAAATAAGTGTGTTCAATGGCTGCAAGGGCCCNACACTCATGGCAGTGTAAATAAGTGTGTTTAATGGCTGCAAGGGCCCCACACTCATGGCAGTGTAAATAAGTGTGTTCAAGGCTGTGGCACTGAGCAGCACTCAAATGCCACTACTATTACTACTGCTATAGAATAAAAAGGGTTCCCAGTATCACACTGTACAGTTGCTCACTTTTTGTATGTCTTAGTGGGGAACCCAAAGATACAATGAGGAAACAATTTTTTTAAAAGATTTATTTTTTTATGTATGTTAGTGTTTTGCATGCATGTATGTCTGTGTGAGGATGCCAGATCCCCTGGAACTTGAGTTACAGACAGCTGTGAACTGTCATATGGGTGCTGGGAATTGAACCCGGGTCCTTCGGAAGAGTAGCCAGTGCTCTTAACCAATGAGCCATCTTTCCAGCCCCAACAATTTCGTTTTTTTTTTTTTTTTAAGATTTATTTATTATGTATACAGAAGAGGGCGCCAGATCTCATTACNGATGGTTGTGAGCCACCATGTGGTTGCTGGGAATTGAACTCAGGTCCTCTGGAAGAACAGTCAGTGCTCTTAACCTCTGAGCCATCTCTCCAGCCCAACAATTTCGTTTCTAATGCCTATTCCCTTTAAGTTTGGGTTAAGAACTGAAGGCACATCACTGTATCTAGAACTTTATAGGCTTTCTGAAGTATTTACATTCATTAATTCATTTGGGTCNCCTAGCAATACTGCAAAGGGAGTACAATATCACATTCTGTTAGCCCAGTTTTACAGAAACAGGATACTGAAGTCTAGAGTACTGCTCTGTTTAATGGCTATCTGCTTCCAAGGACAANGTGGCCTAATTGCTAGTGTTATGACCACAAGTCAGTGCTCTTTCAATTATGCACACAAGACATTCTACGATCCCTTTGGAGTAAATGAGATCTTATAAACTTACGTTACATCCTTTACTCTGATGTCTCTGGTTTCTCCCATGCGTCCTTCTTCTGGGCTAGGCTTCCCATTTAGGTCACATCAGGTCAGTTACCATGCCTCCTTAGCCTCCTAGTTTCTCAGATTTTCCTTGTTTTTGAGGACCTTAGTGGCTTTGAAAGATACTATCAGTCTGTAGAACTGAACTTGCGTGTTGTTCTTATGCTTACATAGATTATGGCTCTCTGGGAAGAAAAACACAGGGATCTTCACACTGCATCATATCAAGGGAGCCTGACATCAAGATGGCTTACTAATGGCAGTATTAACCTTGATCGCCTGGTTAAGCCAGTGTCTGTCAGGGCTCTCTTCCTTAAAGTCACTCCTTTCCCTCTCCAGGCTCTCTGGAAGGAAGTCACTATGCACACAGCCCACACTGACAAAGTAGGACCACCGGAAATCCATGCCCCTTCCTTCCTTTTTCTCTACCTCCCTTATTTATTTATCCATCCAGCCACCCAATCATTGCTATCACCATGGACCCGTGGATATTTAGTTCACACTCTGGGCTATAATCCAATATCAATTCACTTATTTTCAAATTACTACTGTTGTGTTCACTGGGAGTTCTTGTCTGACCATCCCTTAATCACTGTGGTTTTGTTTTTTTTGTGTGTGTGTTTTTTTGTTGTTGTTGTTGTTTATTTTTTATAGCACAAAATACTCTAAGTTCACCATGTAGAATTCCTGTCCCTTCCATCATTTACTTTTGTAAGGAGTCCTGGATTCCTTTGACAGGAAACCATCATCTGAGTGCAGAACGTGCATAGGTTCTAGTGCCTTTCTAGCCAAATAACCGCTAGCAAAGAAATTTCACTCTGGCTGCCCTAATGTGTACAGAGAACCTTCGAGGAGGAGCTCAACTCTAGGAAACAACAATTCCCCAAATTACTTTTTCTTCCAAGTAGGTAATCTAAGCAGNAAAAAAAAAACCATAAAGAACTTTTGTTATTAGACAAACCATTAGGCTTGCTATATTGTACACCAAGCCCACACAGTGGCAACAGGCCCGCAGGAAGCTTAGAATAACAGAGTCATTTGTCGGGGGTCATCAGGGAGAATACTGATCGTATCTTCAGCTTTGCCACACAACAGACACAGCATGGTATACTCCTAGAACAAGACAANGTGCAAAATTACCTCAGGGGACAGGAAGAAAGATGCTCTATACACGACTGCTCAGTAAAGCTTTCCTACAAATTGTCACTGATAATCTTGCTGCACATTGGATTAGTTCTTCAACACCTATTAGCAAGGTTTTACATTTATTTTGTACAATCCTGGAACCTTTTGTTTATGTAAGCTCTTATTTATCATGTACGTAAGAACAGCATTTTGAAAGCACATGGCCATTTCTTGGATTAAGAAAGCACACATATTTTGCTTAGTGCTTCTATTTAAACTAATGAAGATACCTGGCCTGGGGCTGCACGTAGCTCAGCTGGTAAAGTACGTGCCCACCATGCCCAAAGCCCTGGCTTCAGGCTCCAGCACTGCACAAACTGGGCATGGTGGCACACAACTGCATCCCAGCACTCAGAAGGTGGAGGCAGGAGGATCAGGAGTTCAAAGCCCTGGACTCCATGAGACCTTGTCTCAAAAAAAGAAAGAAAAAAAAAGAAAAAAGAATAAGGGCCAGTGAGATGGCTCAGCAGGTAAAGGGCATTTGCTGCTCAAGCTTGGTGACCTGAGCTTGGTAACCTTGATCTCAGGAACCTACACAGTAGAATGGACTCTCAAGTGTTGACCTCTGATCTGACCTCTATATATGTTCCACGGCAAACATGCACAACACATACACACACACACACACACACACACACACACAATAGTTGAATAAATGAATCTCTTTTTTTGTTTGTTTTGTTCTTCTGTGTAGCCCTGACTGCTCTGGAACTTGTTCTATAGACCAGGCTGGCCTCGAACTCACAGAAATCTGTCTCTGCCTATGTCTCTGGGATTAAAGGTGTGCACCACCACCAACTGGCTAAAATGAACCTGTTTAAAAAAATGAATAAATAAAATAAATAACAAAGCAGATTGAGTGTGTATTTCTAAGGACAAATTCTTATTTTTAGGGCCATACCTTTCCAGGATATTTATGCAACAGGAAGGGGGAAAAAAGACAACATTCTCAA